>JAOXJK010000015.1:4334619-4385404 GCA_025774025.1 Xenus cinereus | reverse complement strand
TCTTTGACTACACTTACATACTAAAAACCTATCGTGTTAGTCCTGTCAGCTGGAATTTACTGGACAGCTGGTAACAAACAGAATATATTTCTCACCCAGGTTGGATTTGATGGGGCATATGTTATTTCATTTCCACTTCCCCCGGAAGAAAGTGGATTACCACAAGCATATGCATACTTTTAAAATAGCCCAGTAGGTGTTTTACATCAAAATTGGCTGAAAATTATATACGGAACACAAAGGATCAGATGGGGTTTTTTTATCCCGCTTTGCTTTGCAGAAAGTCCCGTTAGGTAACTGGGAGTCAAGCACAAAGCGCATAAGGAGATGACCACGTATTTCCTCTCTGTAGGAAAATTTGCCACCCGAAATCAGATGGTGGATCCATCGGGCTGTGGAGCTGGCTTCTGGCACTGGTCCGTACCTGCTGGCCACCCTCCAGCCTGAATAATTTCACTCCTCCAGTTAGGCTACCAGTCTTCCAGTCCTAACCAGATTACTGTTCTCTCACTGTTCACTTCTTGGCCCACATTTCTGAATATCATTTGTTTATGTAGAAGTAAGAGTCACAGATAGGACAGAAATAGGCTTCTTCCAAGTCCAGGTGATGCTTTAACACTCAGGTAAGATAAAAATCCAAATTTTTTAAATGCTACATTTTGTTTTCTTCTAAAACCAGTATTTCATCTTTGGCTTTTCAACAATTAGAAAATGCGGCAATTGTTTTTGCATAAATCAGTGCATGATTTCAGATTTAAATAAATACCCCCTGCAAACCAGGAGCAGATGCCACAGCTGATGATACAGAGAAAACAGAAGGGAATCCCTGATTAATTACAAATTGAGCTGCTTTGGTCAGCTACAAGTATCCAGTAAAAAAATCACAGGCTGTTTAAATAACCCTCAGCATGTCTTTCAAACTGCTGGGGCTGCGGCTTCTAAGCCACTCTGAGCCAGGGTTTCTTGAAAGCGGTCTCCAGCTGGATCTGCAGCTACCACGGAGAGTCTTGTATCCCCTGTTCACAAGAGGGTTAGCCAGCCTCCATAAAACAAATTAAATGAGCCCTCCAAAACTTCACTTTCACAAAATACGCTTTGGTTGTCCCCGGCAGTTGGGGTCTAGCTGTGCCCAAAGGATGAAGGAGAGGTTAAAGAGGAGCTGGAAACTGAGCTGCTGTTCAGCCCAGCTGAGAACACAGGAGCCGGGGCAGCCAGCGGTACTGAAAGGGAAGTACTTTTTAGTGGGGAAAAGGGGAAACTTTTTGCACAAACCTCACATCTCAGTTCTGGAACTCACTGCTAGGAGACGGCACAGTAGCCCTGACACACACTCTCTAGTCCCCCAAACAAATGTGCTGTTTCAACATTTCTTTTAATGACCCAGAACTAAGATTACAATAGGAAAGAGTAACAATAGAACTAAGACTTGTGTCACAGCTCTGCACCGCTCTCTGCGCAGCAAAAGTGACTATGACTAACGAGAGACGGGGAAAACTTTCTCTTGGGACCATAATATTCAGTTGTTCTACCACAAAACTTTGTACCTGCCTCTGAAGTAACTGGTGGTGGAGAGTGGATATTGGTCTAACTGGAACCCAGGTCTGGCTCAGAATGAATGATGCTTTGGGTCCCAGCCTTTCATTTTCTTCTCTTTTTGGTGAGCGGCACTTAATGTGCTAACATCCACTCCAGATGCACCATTTACTCAGTTACTTTCTTACTTTAGGCGGGGGAAAAATTAATCTAATCCAAATAACCACCTTGCAAACCAGGAAAACATCATGACCTGACGGAAGAAGTACAAATTCCCAATTTATTTCTTCAACTACTGGTGAGAGAGAGAGTGACTTCCTTTCTTTATGTTTGGATCAACATTGAAATGCAGCTGAATGAACTTCAAAACATCTCTAGCTCTAATTATTTCAGGTAACGCAGAAACAGAAGAATATGATTAATTGCGGGGAATTGTTTGGCCACATCCAAGTCCATTAATCAAGTGCCCAAAGGGGGAAAGTCAGGCAAACTGAAAGCTGGGGTTGTGAGATTCCCAAACGCTTGTGTACGGGATACCCTGATATTTAACAATGCAATTTGAAGACTGTAAATGGGCTCACTGGCAAAAATCAGTTCCTCTGTGAAGGATTAAACCAGCACCTAAAGTTTCTATCCGCGTAACTTTTGAAATAACTCTGAGCTACAACACTCCTAACCCCAAATCCTAGCAACTTTACGGACTGAGCCTTAAATGCGGATTTCTTTCAATCATTTCCCTCAGTGCTAACAGCAGAGGCAGAGTCCAAGCTAGTTTTGCAAAAATAGCACAAGACCACCTCAACAGAGAGGAACTGGCACTTTTTTCCCAGTAGCTGTTGTGCTAAAATAGCCACGATGTTGCTGTTTCTGAGCAACACAAACCCCAGGATTTTTCCCCAAGAATAACCGTTTCCTTTTTCTTTCCACAAAAAGCAAAGTCATCATCTGAGATTAAGGGCGCTTTTTTTCTGTATGGAATATTCCCGTTCGACGGGACTCAGGAGCAGCTCTGCCTCCTCATTTCCCACCAGTGACAACCGCAGGAGGCTCAGACCGGGCCACCTGCTCGGGGCTGCAGGAAGAGGACGCTCCGTACATCTTCTGTGACATTTAGCGGCAAGAGATCAATGAGCACTTCAGACCATCTGCTGCTTTTAATGCTGGCTCACCAGAGGAAAGCAAGGCCTGTACACAGACCCCTTATTTAACAGCCACAGCAGATGGATGATAAAATGGCCCTAGGCTTCCCCCACCACACCTAGAGCACGCATTTTGAAGATCCCAGTACCATAAGCAGAGAAAGTGGGGAAGGAAAGGGACACCAGCCAAACCCAGCATTTCCGAAGTTGCAGGGGGCTTTGAAAAAAACCTTTCGATCCACTGCTCTGCTTCTTAATCCCATCTTTTGAAAATAAAAATACACAAGGAAGGGTAAGGGGAGTAGGGGGATTTAAGAATTGATAGCTCAGCAGCAGCAGACTGACACCCTGCTGCCAGCAACAAAGACTGTGCTCCCGACCTCTAAAACGTGTGACAAAGATGCTGGGAGGGGGGCGTTATTCATAATTCCTTGCATGTGGGTTTTTTTTTTCATGCAGTTTATAAAACAACTCTTTGGAAGCTTGGAAATGTAATCTATTTCTTTTCTCAGCGCATGACCACATGCTGGTGAAGTTGGCTAAAGTTTTGCTGCTGCCTTCAGCGGGAGGAAGATCAGCTCCTCTGCCTGTCCCCACCGCTTTGAATACTCAGGTTCCTTTGTCACCAGGGGTGGGTGCCACACCACATCATTTAGGAGTGACATTGAAGCTTCTGCACCAAGGACAGTAGACACTGCAAAGATTGAAATCGAGTTTTTCTTTTCTGAATCACTAACGTGAGTGAAAGTGAAGATGGGATCACAGAGCAACCAGATCTATGGATTCCACTTTATTTTCACATTCAAGCTTTCCTATCTGCGTTGTTTAGATTATTTCCAAGTACTCATAATTTCACAGTCCCCACTGCACCAAAGAAAGACATAAAATCCCAGGTCTGTTCAGTTCCTTCTCCTCAGCACAAAGAATAAAAGGTTCCTCTCTACTCTGACATTGTACAATCCAACACAAAACCAAGGGGCACTTCTTTTTCTCCCAGTCCCACCGGAGAGCATCCCCTGGGATGTACAAGCCACGGAGTCATGCACGAACAAGAGCAGCCCCTTCCCACGTATACACAGCAGCAGAAGAAAATGATGGACACCCTGAGGAGAACCACCATCCTATCACTGTTATTTCAAACATTGAAAAGGAATAAACAAATCATGCTGCTTATTCCAGCTCTGCTGATAACTTATACCCGACAACTTATCCTGCACCTGGCAAGATCTGAAGTGCCTTTTCTCCTTCCACCTCACACAGAGGAAAGTCCTTGGACAGCAAAAGCTCAGGTTCCGTGAGGAATTACGATAGAGGCAGAAAGTGACTGGACTGTGTGCTGGAGCCTGTGATATGTGCAGAGCTACTTAATGAAATGACAGCCCTTGTTGTGTAAAGGAGCTAATGGCTTTGACAAGAATCATGGGTTCTGTTCACGAGGCTCCAGCAGCCCAAGTAACGAGTCCGTAATTCACTCGCCAGGACTGTCATATTCACAAAATGCATTTGTTAGAAGCTGCATTGGGCCAAATGCTTAATAAATTCAATAATCTCCCCACTAAACGCATTAGTGCTGCCCAGCTATGATCTTGATAGATCGTGGTAGTTGCCCTTAAGCAATTAGTACTAGGACAATTGCTCAGATTCACTTGGAACAAAGCACTGGCACTTGGTAATTGGTTTACTCTAATGAGAGAAAGAATTTCTGAAGAGGATATAGGCAATAAGAACTGAAAAATACAATTTATGGTGCTGTGACAAAAATAAACAGACTTTACAAAATTGCACACAAGGTCAGTTCCCAGTTCCTTTGGCTCAGAGGCCTCACGACAAGACCATGCTTACGTGATGTGCCGCAGAACGTGAGCTGTGTCACTACAGTACTATTAAGAACAGGGTTATTCTCCTGCCTTTCTCTAAACAGTAATTGACGCAAGTCCTTCCCAACCTTCATTTTTAGCTTCATTAAATAATGAGGCAGGATGACAACGGATGTCTAAGAGCAAACTGGGTTCTGTGGCTAAAGACCTACCAAGCTAATGAGATACCATAAACAAATGGAAGTTGGGTGATGACTGACCCAAAGCAGCCCCAGGAAAAGCTCACTGCACTGGGGTGCTCTGGATGGACAAAGACAGCCAAGCTCAAATTTCGTCTCGTTACAAAATGCAGAAACAAGAAAAAAAATAAAATTCAGTTCAGGGCTCGCTTTCCTTTGCCTTTACATGTTGTCTCCCTGCTGAGCAGGTGTAAAATGCTACCAGCTCCAAATGCTCTTCTCAGCTCTTTACCCCTCCGCTCGCCGAAAGAACCCCAAGCCAGTTCTGGCTCTCTGTTCCAGAAGTCAAAGGGCACGCAACAAGGAGAAGGTTATTCCTATGTGCAAAGTACCTCTTTTTGCTCAGCACATATAATCAAATTATACATCCGATTAAATCAGAAAATAGAGAAGCCTTTGGATGTGCAGCACTCCATGCTTGGTACCTGAACTCAGGTTCAGCGCTCACCTCGCTGCCAGCCAGAATACAGCAATTAGTTCCAGCAAAACTATATTTGCTTATAGAACTAATTAGAGATCAAGAAAGTGGCTCACTTTTGATAATTACATGGTTGTGTCCCGTCTATCAGCCACTGTTAAATTGTTGTTATATTAATGTAAAGCTTATAATCACGGCTGTTCTAAATTGAATAAATGTTCTTGCCAATTCTCCAATGCAATTAATTTACATAAAAGCCTCTGGAACTAAAATTAAAATGATACACATCTTTCCAAGGGTTTCATTTAAAACAAAGCTAAATAATAGAGAAATTATATATCTTTTTTTTCTTTTCTCTTCACATTCTTATGTTTACTAAACTTAATGGCCAAATAATCATTGCAATGTGCCTAAAACAGAGTTATTCAGAATTGTTATACCAATAGCTCATTTACATGTCTAGTAATTCATTATTCAAGACATTAATATTTTAAACAGCCCATTCCCAAACCAAGGGGGATTCCAGATGATGGTGCAGGAGGTCAGAGGGAGTTCTATTCCCTCACTCATCTGCACGTAAATCACACTCATCTGTTGTATTTAGGAATTTGCATTTTTCTATAGAGCACTGATGTTGCTGATACAGACAAATCTCACCAAGTCTTCCCTACTAAAGAAAGAAAAACTACACCCTACTAATCTACAAACCTGCCACAGATCAAATTTAAACTAGTTCCACTGTGCTTTTTCAAAGGAGTAATAGTGTGAATCACAGAAGCTATAGGTCAGAAATGGTATGTAAAAATACGTTTGCCTACAAAATCCTGATGGTTGTAAAAGGAGAACTCGTTTAAAGCTGTGACAACTGCTTCCCATGCAAACACTGCACACCTTGGTGCTATTCCACCTCCTCCCGGAGTGTTTTCCCTGCCTGGTAAAAGGCAGATGCAGACTCCATGTACAGTTACCTGTGGCTCTGAGCCCGAGCTCAAGACCAGGTTGAGCTTCTCAATTCCTACTTCAGATCATTAGATCTCTGCCCAGTCAACACATCTTTCCGGATGGAAAGACATCAAGTTCATATAGTGCCTGACCACAAACTCATGTTCCTGTTCACGCAGCCTGCCTTGAGAACACTGGAGGGGGTCCATGTGTGTTGAGGGTCCGTGCCAGCAGGGATTGTCCTGAGCTGGGTCTTGCTTTGAGCCCGCACGGCTGCTTCCACCGTAACAAAGGCTGGGCACAGCCAGGATGGTAGAAAGGGTGAAAATCACATCTTCGTTTTCGGGCTTACGCTTCCCTTTGCTGGACTGCCCTAACCATTCTGGTGGGGACTGTCCTTTCACTTCACGGCTCTGCAGTTCCTGACTCAGGAGCTGTTTTAACACTCACTGCAGTTAGAGCTTACAGAGGAATGGGGTGACATCCTCTGCGGATGTTTACACTTGATTCGCAGAAGGGGATTCTAACAATCCATTTTAATGCTTCAGCACTTCTCAATGCCTCCACAGAACTAAAAGTTAAGAAAAGGGTTAAAAAGTTATGTACGTCATAGCGTGCCCCAGTAAAAAAATTAGTCAGAGTAGTACTGGCAGGTAATTACTGGCCCAGTCCTCTCTCATGCTGAAGCCTACTTAATACACAGCCCAATTTACTCTACAATTCTTTTTTTCTGCTCTACTCTGATATTCGTGACTTTCTCTTATTCCAGCTGAGCTTAAATACTCACTAGAGGGGAAGTTGTTTTCCCTTGATTGTATTGGAGCAAAGCTCCCCCACTGCACCCACCTTATTATAGGGAACGGAGCGCGTTGGGGGAGGAAGAAAGTGACCTCAGTTAATGACTCAGAGGACCTCCTGAAGCTCACTCATTTCCTTCCACTGTCTCTAAATTATTATTCCCAGCAACCTTTGGAATTTTTACTCTTTTTCCTGTAATAGCCTTATCCAAGGAGACAGTGGCTGTGAACATGCAGAGCACAGGGGTGGCAGTTCAATAACTCCGATCAGCTTGCATTATGCTTCAATCTGTGTTAGCTCCACACACAGCAACAAAACTCCGTACGACTCACTCCACTTCCCCTTCTTAAATGTCCACTCCTGACATTTTGGGGTTTTGCCATGGATGGGCACTTAATAAAAGTTCTCCTGAACAAGAAACACACACGTGTGGAAATATTTATGCATACATTATGCATGCTTCTACATCAAGCATTTACATTCTATGGGAGAATCACAGCCAGGCAGTGAAACAAATAACTCTTTTCTGGGAAGAACAGCCCTGGACAGGTGGCACTTTTATTATTCTGTCCATTAGCACAGAGCAAAGTAGCAGATCAGAAGTGAGACTGCCAGGGATAGGAGACAATCTAAAAAAAAAAAAAAAAAAATGCATAAAGTTCCATTTTGAGATTTAAGCCAGCGTTCCAGAGCCAATAAACATCCTGTAAAACCAGGCACGGTCACGTCTGCTTTCACACAGCCCATCACGCTGGGTTTGGTCAACAAGGAGACACTCACAGCTCCAAAAGCATCAGTTTAGATCTCTGGTGTCAGGGTCAGGGCCACGGATGGAGCACACCATACTTAAAGAAATGAAAAACAACCTGTTGCGTTACTTTTTTTTTTTTTCCCAGGAAGTACTTCCCTACTTTAAGAAAGCTCTGGACAAAGTTCTCCATAAGGCGGCGTCAGCAAACACAGAGCTTCCTCTGGGCTGCAGAGATAACTCTGTTTCCATGAACAGGCTGTCACTTGGAGAAAAGCTGGGATATTGGGTTCCACAATGTAAGTATTTGCATGGGAGCAATAGGATCTTTGTGCAGGCGGGAGTATTCACTATTCATTATTTGCTGTTTGTAATCTGGTATTCATTAAAATTCCAGCCAGCCAAGCACACCGTGGAAATGCAAAAGTGTGTGATTGAGGTGAGCAATCACACACTGCAAACAGCCCGAGTAAACACCTCAAAAACTGCACAGACTGAAAGTTCTCAGCACAAACTCCTCTGCAAAGGTGTGAGAATTAAGTGCTAAGCGTATATTCATGGGTCACCAGCAGGAGCATATTGCAGCAGGTAGCACTTATTTCCTAACTTCAATAATTTCAGATTGTTCAAGAACATTTCCTTCACCTTCCTCATTCTTCTGTGTCCTGCAATCTCCTTCATGCTCAGATCCTGCTCCGCTATATATGAAAAGATAATACATTTAGGCTTCTGTAAACATATAAAAGTGTGCAAGTATGAACTCCCAGAGAGTGCTTCCTGCTGAATAGATTGTACCACAAGTCTTCCACCTACAGTATTTATACTTTCATTTTGGAATCAGAAAAAGATCCCAGTGTCTACCAGTGTCTTCAAAGATATTTCATCATTTCTGTTATTAATGATGCAGAGAGGAGCAGAAGACATTGTAGGGACTGGAATCCTGTCCAGTTGCTGAGAATCTTTAGAATTATACTGGTATAAGACTGGCCTAGAAGGAATCAAGACATTTTTATTTAAGTGGCCTCTCCTCAAGTCCTCCCCAAACTATCTTATATCCAGTCTTTGTGTCCAGCTCCCCAGCAGCCCCAATTTGCTCTGCACCAAAGAGATGTTAGAGAGCTTGGGGGCAGTCAGAGCTTGTGCAGGATGGGTTAGTGACGTAGAGTAGGACTTTGCATATATTCCACACACACGTAACGAAGAAAACAAATCCTTCGGTCTAATTCCTGACCTCCAATTCTTCACAGACACACACAAACTAATTTATCTTAATGTCAGTGTATATGACAGAAAGTATACTAAATTGATGACTGTGACCCTCGGTGTCATAGAGAAAAAAATGTATTCCATGAGCCCATGCATTGCGTTTACAGCCAATTATAATCCCATCAGAGCATCTCTAGCGCCCATGATTTCCTATACATCCATCCCATAGGACAGCGCTAGACAACATATATACCAGATATCACACAAGCTCTTTGATCATTGCAGAGAACTGATTGAATTTAACTCAAAAGGCAATCCCTTACCACTTTTTTCTGCCTGGATTGATAGAGTATTTCTATCTTGCTTGTTCATTCTTTTTCAATGGTGAGAATTTTACCAAAGCCTGCACTGCCAGCAAGTCCTTTCCCCACGAGAGCACGGGCACAAATCTCCAAGAGTGGTTCCAGTCTGCAGAGGAACTCAGTAGAACGTCAGTGCCAAGCCTTGCCTGACACCTTTCCCAAGATGGTGCTTTTCACGTGATGCCCTTTCTACCGCTCCAGCTACACAAGCTGAATGACATCACCAGCTCCTAACAGGTCTTAAGATGCTGGGTGACATTTATAACTAGCACAGTTGTTCAAGGAGAGAAGTTGACTCAAGAGACAGAGGGCAAATAGATCTGAGTTTAACTTCTTTGAATTTCCTTGTATTTATTACCCTGCCATTCAACGTGGGAACGGTCAGCAGATAATTTATGGTATCATGCTCATAGAAATAAGTTTGTACTAATGCAATAAAAAGCTCAGAGCACCAGCAGCTCTAATAAAATGAGAATTAACAATAGAGCAGAATAAAGAGGGGAGGGAGAAGAAGAGATAGTCATTAAATCAATAACGCCAAGGTCTGGCTGAGATGTGCTCAAGTCAATAATACCATAAAGTTTTATACTGGCTGTAGGGTGGGAAAGTGTTATCATCTTGGAGCGTGTGAAGACAGAACCATTTAGATGTAATATATTCACCTCTAAAAGGAGAAGCATAACTGGTTCTGTGATCTAGAACTCTGAGGGGGAGAGTTGCCAGGGTGGGAGTTAACATCTGGTAGAAGCAAACCTTGCTCTACAAGTGCTGGGCTGAAGCCCAGGTATAGGCTCACAGACCTGTAAACCAACAGGTTTTTCCTTAGAATTTATCTTTGCTGATTAAGTAATTGTCTTTAGTTTACACAATCAATCCTATTAATTTCCCACCACTCAAAGTTCATAGAGAAACACCCAAGTCTCTGGATGACTGAAAAAAACCACGTGACCCCACTGGTCTCTGGGCATTTAAGATAACAAACTTTCTACGGGATTAAAAGTAGTAACTACGACAAGATTGGTGATAACTAGGTTGGGTTTTTTTTACAAGTATGAAATCTAGATTCACATTATCTAGAAGAAAGGCATTGGAAAGCAGAAAGACCTTCATAAAGGACTAGCAACTGGTATAATTCACATGGTTTGATAACAGTCTACCTGGACCCTCCAAAAAGATGTGAAAAAGCAGCTATTAAGCCATTACAAAAAAGAAAACAAGAATTTAGAACACATTTTACCATTTGCATTCCAAAGAAGTTAAAAATTATCACAATAAGAGAGGTATATTGAATCTCACTGGTGCAGCAAACCACGGAATGACAGGAGAATACAGAAGAGAAATAGAGAACCTACCCAGGGCGTGACAGTGAGACCTGAGGTACAATCTCCTGCCAGCTCTCCGTCTGCTGGAGCACGCGGTCCCCGGAGCAGAGCCAAGCCATCGCCTCTCCGCTCAGCCTTACCTCCCTACAGGTGACGGGGAGCTGCGTCCCAGAGCTCCTGCACGGATCAAGGCAGTTCTGCCTTAAACGGATGCAGATTAATCAGCGCTTTTTCATCAGAGCTTTCCATCTGTAGCATCGCAAAGCCTTGGCAGGAAACCGAGAAGGTCTGGTGACCTTTGGGTAGAGCTGGGGGCACTGGCAGGCGCTGGACTCTGTCTCGGCTCACACAGGAGCCAGCAGAAGCACTTCTGCTGAACTCCACACGCTCCATGGCTTGTGAGACCAGCACCGGGATTCCCAGCTCTTAACGGAGGGCTCAGCCAGACTCGGCAGTTCCCCAGTGGCAATGTTTCAATACAACCACCTTGACTTAAAGCTTTCCACTGATTTTATGTCCTTGTTATTTAAATGGAAGCTCCTTGATTTTGTGTTTATGGCTCAATGAATCACCGTGATTTTCTGCTAGATTTCACATTGCAATTAACTTCCTTCTCCCTCTCCTTACTCTCCTCGCTCCCCTTACCTAGATGAACCCTGGAAATTCATCTTCTGTTCCTAAAACCAGCCCAGCATTTTGTCTGGGTGCAAAACTTGGAAAGTGAAAACGGATGCCCCTAAGTTCTATCACAGTCACTCAAAATAGGCATCACAAATTATATAGTTCCGCGTTAAATATAGTAAATAAATGTACAACGTGGGATAGAATTTCAGACTCCTGCCCCATCTGTTCTGGCAAATTAACATCCAACCCTTTCCTCCAATCTCGCAGTGTCACTTGGGTTGTCAGTCCATGGATTATGGAATATGATGATTTAGGGTGACAGCATTTCACCTGTACTGCAGCGTCTCCCAGAATCACTGACAGCAGCCTCTCAGTTGAGGAACTGAAATGACTCCTTAAGAAAACAAATCAAATGTATTATCATATCCCTTTCTCTGAACAATCTATTCCTTCTATTTGCTGTGTAATTTATAATTTTAACTTGCGAGTGCTCAAAGACAGCTTGGTTTAATTGTAGGCTGGAGAGACAACTGTCTGCAGTTACAAATGAACCTATTGGCTCACTTCCCCTCTCAACTCCACATTCCCATGTCTCTGAACAAATCAAATGAGAAAAAATTTCCAAACAAGCTTAGAGTAACTTAAAGGTCCTTCACTTTCTGTACCTGTATTGCAGAATTTGGTCTTAAAGTACTTGTGAAAATTTAAGCCCATAAATCCCATGGGATTTTCCATGCCCATGCAGCTACTATAACTGAAATGCTGTAGTTCGACACGTTACCTTGAGCCAAAAGGGCACCAGGTACATACAAACCAGATACTGTGTTATTCCAGCCTTGGCAAGGATGTCTATGCATTTCTGGAACTGGTGTTGATAGCAACAGCTATCTCATCCCTAAGTATATATCAGTAAGTAAAATGGTCCCTTATTTCAATCCCATTTCAGTCACTAAAGTGTTAACAGTAAAACAGGTAATTGTTTTAATCAAATATTATTGCTATTGTTTTCCCGCAAACAGCACACAGAAGAAAATGTGGAAGGAGAAAAAAGAGCCTCCCGTGTTTTATTTTTATATACCCCAGAAAATTATAGCACAGCTAATAAAATGAGGGTGTCCTACACAAGCTCCAATATTGTATAAATCATGAATAATACATCAGGCAAAAATGAGAAACTGCAATAGAATCAAACCTATATGGAAATAAATAAAACATAACAGCAGAACTGCAATCATGTTAGCTGTGTTGATAAAAATGTGTTTGTGTTTGCAAGAGGAGGAGGGAGGAAACTTCTCCAGTAAACGATTGTAAAAGCATTAATAATAATAACAAGACCTACATGGCAAGTCAAGAAAAAGGGTAATTAAGAAATAAGTATCCGGTTCACCAAAGCCATTTGGTGGATAAAGCAGAGGGATGGCAAGCCCAATGCAATGGTAACTTCAGAAAGGTGTCACAAATGAATCTTGGGGATGGATGGGAACACATACCCTGCCTCGCAAATCTGAATTGCATATTGATATCTTGCAGCTTGTCTCTCTGATTCTGCATGAGAAATAGTTTTGTCTGAAGAAATCAGAGGGGACTCAGCCAGGAATCGGGCACAATCTGAGTTCTTAATCTTGGGTAAGAATGGGGTTAAATCCCAATTTTGCCTTTCCCAGAGAGAGATTCTTCCAAGAGGGTTGTTGGACCAGCTGGGGCTGCTCAGGAGACAGGAACCTCTTCAAGACAAAAGGACTCCCCTTGCAGGTAAGGAGGAGAAATCAAAAGGGAAGAAGATGGTTCCGTGTTTATGACACTACTGGAATCTGCCACAGACTCCTGGTGAGATCTCTGGAAAATGGTTTAGTCTCAGTGTTCTTCTATGTACTTCTCCACACCTCCTTCTACCCACACACCTTTGGTTTTTTCCCCTACCATAACAGAATACAGTTCCACCCAAAAGCAGCTCTGGCAGGTTCTGATGATGTACACAGAAACTAAGCTCAGCAGAACTAAAGTGCGAAGGCATCATCATGCATGTTTAATGGAACTCCAAAGAAAACATTCAAGGACAAAGACTCCACTTTAACAATTCCCTGTAATGATCCCTATGTTTCAAAGTAAATCTCTTGCCCCTAAGATTACTATTAACATTTTATGCAAATTGGATGCATCTCTCTTTTTTTAAGATTCAAAATAATCTATGCATATCTTTATATTACTTCTCAGAGCCATTAGCCAAGATGAGTTCATATTTTTATTCCCTTTACACACTGAATGTATTTTATTTCTTTGAGGTGGCAGCTTTTATTATTAAAGTCAGCAAAACTTGATGAATCCTATTACCCAGCTTTCTCTCCTTTTTCTCTGTTCCAACCACACATGATTTATGAGCAAAAATCAAAGTTTGGATTTCTAATATGGCATGTTTTTCTCTCATCTTCTTTGCATTTTCTTCTGAATGGAAATAGAATTCAAAATAGCTGATCAAAATAACTCTGATTATTAAAACAACAACAAATAACTTATGGAACCTATTCACCAAAGTATGCTTTTATATTTCCTTTAAAGTTTTAGCTCATCAAAGAGGAGATTTAGCTTCTTACAAAGCAGTTAAGGGATGACTTGATAACACTCCTGAAGTACCAACGTGGAGCACAGAAATACGATAGCAGTTCAAAAAGCAGCAGTAAAAGCTGAATGGTGAACTTAGGTAAATTCAGATGAAAAATACACCCCACCCCATTCTCACCCTTTTTTTTTTTTTAAATGCAGACATTTAATCTTTGCCACATTAGGCCAGTAGTACTTGGAAATTCTGAGCACAGATACTATACATACAGCTCATTTAGGGAAGCCCTGTAGATTCTTAGAAGGTACTTCTGGATTGTAAAAATCCACGGACCTATTATGTTATTAAGATACTAAATTGGACTGTTCAGTCTCCCAGTGCATTTCTAGGATACCATACAGATTCATGGACAGCGTGGGACAGGGTTTGTCCTAAAGCCAAACTACGGTATAAGCCAGTTCCATGTTGTGCCTCAGTTTCCCTTTCTTAGAGAAGGTAGGCCTTTCCGTCACCTATTTGCCAGTATTTTAATGACAGGGATGCCCTCGTTGAGGGTACACCCTTCCCACTGCTAGAGTTCTGGTCCTGCTTCTCATGTGCTGGTACCACCATAATAGAAATAACCACAGTAACATTGATTACAAAGACTGGACAGGTTTTCTATGCTTATGGCTACTGTAACGATCAATAAAAAAAATTTAAAAATGGATTTTTTTCACTTCACTCATTTACAAAGAGCTGCAGCCTTCATCGGACAAGCATACAAAGCCAACTAATTTTAATCAAGCTTTAAGAAAAAGATAGCAAGGTGTGACTCAAAGGTCAGCGCCACAGCACTGTCAGCTGCAAACCAGCAGTCAGAGGCGCTTATGCTGTGGCTGCCCTTCAGTGGAGGCCTCTGGAAGTCTTACAGAATCATCTATAAATATTCAGAAGTAGTTGAATGCAGCAGCAGGCAAGAGCCTTTTAATTTAATTTTGAAGGCTGCAACAGACCAAGCTTTCCAAATATGATGGAAGGGGAAGGCTCTCCTGCCAAAGAGCAGCATCGCTTCTGGCTTCTAAATCCCAGCGCTCAGAGCCCAATTTAGGGAGCATCGTCCAAGCTGAATCCTCTCTCAAACCGCAGCGCGAGAAGGGCACGGATCCCGCACCTCCCCTCTGCTGGGCCCTCACAACCCTCCGTCATGATAATGGGTACTCGAGAGGTTTGGCACCTGGAGATTTGAGCAGTTGCTATTGATATTCTGGCAGCACATGGGATCCTGAAGTTTGCTGAGGTTTTTATCCTGGGTTAAGGGCTGTATGAACATGTAATAAGAATTTTTCCCTGCCCCAAATGCTGCAAATGCAAATAGTCAATGGATAAAAGGCAAAGACAAAGGCACAGCGAAGTGAGGTCATTTGCCTGTGGCCAACAGTAGATTTGGGGGCATTCACAGGAATTGAACCCTGTGCTTCTCACCAGCTCCAGCGCTGCCTCCCCCACTGCTGTGGACACACAAGACTCCAGAGACTCCAGCTGCCTGCGCTGGGTGAGGCTCCGTTCAGTGAGCCAGGCTGATGGAAGAGAGGAACAAAAATACACCAGCAACAGCTGAAAAGGGGAGGTATTAATCTGAGATACAATGAAAAACTCAACCACTCCACAAGCAAAATTAAGGGCGTTTAAGGCTGAGGATCTGATGATTTGCCGAGGTAATAAACCCCAGGAGAATTCTTTGTCCTATTTACTTTCTTCTTCTCTACAAGGGAGTCAAACAATCAACCCTCCGACTGCACAAAATTAACTATCCAGGGCAGAACTGGATGGAAAACAGATGAAGAGCTGATGGTAGTTCTCTTTGTAAGAAACAGGGAACGCACTGGGGTAGAAAAAATGCTAGACAGGGTAAGACCATGAAGCAAGCCATATCCTACCAGAGCCAGAAGACGGTGCTTAAAGAGGCCATGAAATAGAACCAGCACAGAACAAAGCTTCTAAAGAGGATCAGGGCAGAGAAAAATATTTTGCTGCCTAAGGACAGTGAACCTTGGCAATGGCCTAATAGATCTTCTTCAGCTAATATTTATGGGCTTTTGCTCTCAACGGGGAGATCCATGGCACAGTAGGGGCTTATGATCCCGAGCAGTAGTTCTGGGCCATCGTGCACACAAGCTGAAGTGCAAGTTAAGATAATACATGGCAGAACATGATGGCCACACGGAGACAAACAGAATGGAAAAAGGATCCAAAATACAAGCTGGCGGGCAGTTTGCCAGCAGAGAAACATGTACTCCGAGTAATAGAACAATTTCTTGTAACAAAGGCAGCCCTGATGGAAACCATAAGCTGATAATGCTCGTGCAGCTAGAATAGGAAGGAACACAATTTAAGTGATAAACTCAGCCCTTTTGGTCCATTTCTATTTTTGCCTAGAGTCCTGTGCTCAGCCCAGTCTTGTCCAGCCTTTAGAGACTGTTGAGCTCTCCACCCTGTCGAAGATTGCTTTGGCGGCGTCTTTTCCCAGCACATTATCCAAAGCCTACTATGGCCCAGCAAGAGATGGTCACCTACAGTCCTGTAAGTTCAGGCTGATCCTTTGGAATCTGCATACAAAGTCAGAGGAAAACAAGCTGACAGCAAATAAGAGGTTAACAAGAAAGGAGAGGCACATCTCCGTGTGGTGCAATTTCTTGTTCTCTATTTAATGATTCAGATGCTGTGGCGTGATTTAGTATGAGTTGTGACTTCTCACATTTAATGAAGTGAAACCCTCTTGGCCCACTGCGAGATGTAGGCAAGGATGAGAACCCAGTAATTTACAGCATTTGTGACCTTATTACAATGTACTTTTTGCTTGACTGCTCTTCAGGCCTAACAGGAGCTGTTATCGAGGACTCCATGGAATTTTCGTTATTATTTATAATTGGATGTAAAAGAGCTTTATCTGTAAAAAAAAAAAAGTGTATCTTAAAAATCTAATTTTCAATAATTTGATGCTAACTTTAAAAAGTAAAGAAAAAACCAAGATTTAAGATTAATACTAATTTCAATTATGCTGATGACTGCTGCTCTTCATAGTGATAAACAAACAATACAGGCTTTGGTAGAGTGCCTTCTAAAGGGAAGCTAATTGCCCAGCCAGCTTAACAATAAATACCCTGCAGGGGGCTGTTGACTTCTTCCCCACTTGAAATTTGTAACCTGAAATGCTGCTTCTGAGTTCCTAATATTGCAATCCATACCTTGGTATGAATGGGGTGGATGGGTACCACAGTAATTATAACCTTCTGAAACCCCATTAGAAAAATATGTTAATTCTGCCAATTCATTTATGATCTAAGCGTAAGGACATATTATTACCATTGTGCTTTTCTCTAGGGTCTATTTACGACTATTTAGTCCTTTGAAACATGGACTATCCCTCAGTTGAATGGAAACCAAAACATTTTCAGTGAAATAAATTTCTTCAAACCCAAAACATTTCACAAGCTTGACTGTTTCAGCTTAAATTTTCCTGGAAAGTTTTAGCTTTATGGCTACTGTAAGAGGCAGAAAGTCAAAAGGAAGAAGGAGAGGTGATTTTGCTGTAGGCCAGATGGCACGTGAACCAGTGTCAGCGTTTTGAGTTCTCTCTCTCAGAATCACTCCTGATGATGCTTCTCTGAATTGACTCTGAATAGGCTCTGAATCAGTCAGAACACGAAATTCAGCATGGAGTCACTAATCTCCATCAGGATAAAGACCCTGACAGGGTACATGCACCTTCATGAATTTCTTTACCCAATGATTTATTGTGAAGTGAATGAGAAACCCAACAACGCTAAACAATACTAGACAGCCATAACTGAGGGTTTCTAAAAAATCCAGCTTTCCTACAGGAACTAACTGCTTGTCTACAACACAGCAGTGTCAGATAGTGCTCATGTAGCCAGGATACACAGTTTTACTTCTAAATTCCTATTATCTGCACATCAGCCTTGCAGTTATGATAAAAAAATGCATCATTTTAACTTAAAACAGTTTAAAAAATCTCTGATAGATTTTTCTTTTAAGAGAGACTACACTATCTCAGTAATGAATCAGACGATACAGAAAAGATCTGCACTAAGCTTTATAATGCTTAAACAGAATCAGTTTAGGGCACTCCTTAACTGGATTTATCATCTTTATGGACAGAAGCAAGAAATATGTACCGAAGTCACGCAAGAATAACAACTGGGATGACAATGAAATATACTGAGAATCCTGTACTGATTAGCAGGGAGAATTGACCAAGGTTTTTATCTGATTCTTCCCCATTTTATCCTGGAGGTTGACATCCTTGGACCAGCCTAATGCCATTTCACAAGCAAGAGATACTAACAGCTGCCCTTGCTCTTAACAGCTGAAAAAGATGGTATCGGGCAGTTTCAGGATCTTTTTCTGAGCTTCCCCATCATCACTATACAGATAATAATGCTTCTCCTCGACTGTAAAATGCTTTAAAAGTTTCATAGGAGTGTATGAAATATTGTTACACGTTGTAGTATTTTTTCCGAATAGACTGCAGTGAAGCAGCAAAAGGCTCTTTTAACAAGTGCTGTTTATTCATATTTACTTCTGGATTACACCATCTGCATCACAAAAGGGTCTGCCTCTGCTATTTCATTTTACTCTTCGGAGCTTATCATGACAAAACAACAAAAAGATTGCAATTTAAAATACTTATTCTCTAAACTTTTCTAATCTTTGCAACAACAATTTAACAAACGTTTTCATGTTTGCATCTATTGGGGTTTTTTATATCAGGTCATTCAGAGCTTTCAGTTGATTGCTCCAGGAAACCAAACTGTTGCTACTCAATCTCTTTGCAATGTTCCCTATAGTGCAGCCACTCGGAGAGCTATCAAAGCTCCAGTGGAGGCCTGATAAAATCAATCTGTTAAAATCACCTATACAATTTATTCTTCTGCTTTTCTCTCCCCTTTTTTTTTTAATAAGAATGCCTGTTTATTATCCAGCAGCCTAAACAAAAAAGAAATCCCCACCTGTACTGTATTACCACTCTGATAATGCAAGCCATATTGCTGTATAGAATGTTTGCTGTTAAAGATTGAAAATTCATCTGTTATACTTGAGGTGTTCAAGCTGTGGAGCATATTGCAAAGGCAGCTCACAAATAGCTGCAACTTTTTTTCTCCTCTTAGCAAGGCTTTCTCAGTGAAAGACAACTCAGGGTTATGTACATGCAGCTCCTGGCTATGGCAGCAGCGTGTGGCAGCTGACTGGAACAGGAGAAAACAGATGAACGTGGCAAAAGAGAAATAAAGAAAGGTTTTCTAGTAACACACTGGCCAGCCCTGCTTTAATAATCACAACAACATAGTCTAGAAAGCTCTGCAGCCCTTCTTCCCATAGTCTCTAGTGCCATGGCCAGAGCTGGAAAAACCAAAGAGACTCTAACAAGCCCGCTCTTTGCCAGCCTCCCCAGCATTTTATAGCCTCTTCTCCAGCCTCTCATCTCCCTGGCTCTAAGCCCCTGCTGGTCAATAGCCAGCGCATTAGCGTTCAATTACTCACTCTGTTCTACGAGCAGATCCCTTCTAGCTGTTCAATTAACCATGCCTTTTGTCTCCAACCGAGCTGAGAGGCAAGAAGCCTCTGCAATAGCATCTTTAACACTTCGCTTGCCAACCTTCCAAACCAACAGCCAACAGAAGACTCGCCTCCGTACCAGACACATGGTGAACTGGACGTTTCGCTCTGTTAAACCGGAGACACGACCGCTGGGCTTCACTCGTGGACGTCCGTACAGCGATACCCATCTACAAAGAACTGCCCCCTCCAAGATGCTCTCAGCTCCCGGTCTGGGAACTGTTTATAAGCAGCCTGGGCAAGCTGACTGGGGAACACGAGCCTATTTTGATCAGTTTATATTCAATATACACTGCCGAGTGTTTTTATAGTCTGCCAAACAACGCAACTTGCTAAAAACCTTGACAGCAGAAAAGGGATGCGAAAACCTCCAAACTTAAGTCATTGCAATTAAAATAAAAACAAATTCAACTGTTTAACACCGAGACTAAGCAATCAGTGAAAGATTATAGCAAGAAGTGGTAAATTGTATGATTTTGAGATTTTTAGATCAAGTTCATATATCCTTAAGACATCCACTCAATCCTACCAGAAGCTGCTGAATAAGAGACAGGGATCTGAGACAATACTCTCTGGTTTGTGTTTCACACCAAAGTCGTAATAAATGAAAGCGTAACCTTAATGGGCATGTGATCTTTGAGTTTATTCAGAACAAGAAACCTGCAGGACTGTCTAGACAAAATATGACCGGTGTTTGTTTTACCTCTAATATCTGTGATTACATAGTTCCCTCATATAAAATAATATTTACAGGAGGGGCAGAAGGAAGTCAAACGTGATCCTCTATTCTAAAATGAAAACAAGAATATTTTACAGACATTTAAAATATATCAAACTGAAGAGTCCTTCAAAAGGCCAGAGAGCAGAGAACTATACCTCATTCCAGTTCAGAAGGGACAATGTGCCACTACGTGCCAAAGTATCTGATGCCACCAAATTTTAGCCTGAAATCCCAAGTCAAAGTATAAGATGCCAACCTTTTGGAACTGTCCTCGCAGCAGCTGGAGAGCAGGAGATTTAACCTTTACTCATTCATGAAGAAAGGGGGAAATAAATCAGATGTTATACTGGAAAACATACTTCTATACCTGTCTTGTGTGGCAGACCTTACCTCATTTTAGCACCCCAGAAATGCATTCTTTCCACGTGGTATTAAATGAGGGATGAACTCTAATAGCTCAGATCCTGACATTATAGGAGGCAGGTATTATTCTACATGAATTTTGGAGCAAAACATCCCTTGTGTAGAGAAAGCACTGAACTATGATGGAACTATGTGGCCCCCAGCAGCCCTGGATACAAGGTTATCAAAGCCCGGCCTCTGAAGACTGAACTTGTGTGTGTGAGTCCAACACTATCACAAAACTCCACACTGAAATGCCACAGTTTATGAGTCATTTTTTTCCTCTAATAGTCAGGCTTAAACTGGCTTAATTGTATGAGATATAGCCTTAGCAATTTCCTTTTGTGATTTATAGAATTAAAACCTATTTTCCTGCTGGCAGGCAACACTGTTTACCAGCCTCTCATCTCCTGTTCCCACTTCATTTAGGCAGAGTGATCTGGTGTTATTAAAATTGGATTGTTTCCTTATCCCCATTAAACAAAAGGTGATTTGATACCAAGTGTTAAAATATTATTGCTTTATGTTTCTCTCTGTCCATCAAAACCCCAGCCTGTACCCTGGCACAGCAGGAGCTAATCAGATTCAGTGGTCGGGTAAACAAAAAAGACATCCAGCCTTGCACTGGTTTGTCTTTAAATGTTAAGTTTTTTCTTTCTAGTATCTGCTGCTTTTTCTTAACAAGACGGGACAGCGGAGAGGTGGACTGAAAGTCCTGTCCCAAGACTCCTACCTGCAAGGAAAGTGTGATAAGGGAACAACCATCTATCCTTTCCGTCACAGAACAAATAGGTCAGACGGCGCTTGGGACATGACAGAGCCTTGTTTGTGCGATATTAAAAGGAGACAAGTCATAATCAAAAGACATACATGCAAGGCATGGTGAGACACACGGAGCCAGCTCTGCAACAGCCTCGCGGCCAGCCCAGAGAGAGGGAGCATGGCAGTCCAGGAGGAGAGGAAAATCAATCTTCTGGTGTGACATGATATTCCTTTGATCAAACTAATCTTTTCATACTTCTCTTCCCTTTTGTTGTTGCTGTGAACATCTTTTGCCTTTGGGGGAAAAATGAAGAGACACAAATAGATAAATATACTGGCATTTGAAATCAACCAACAAAGCACGAACTTGCTTAGGTGGAAATGGAAATAAGTAAGCACGAGTCTAGCTCTATTGATTTGCCACTCAGTTCCGAATCCTGTCCTCACGAAGACATTGTGTGGAGGCACCAGAAGAGGAATAAAAACCTGTTTTAGGAGGGATGAGGGAAGCGGGCTATTTCAGAGTCAGAATCTGCTGGTGAGCACTGACAATTGCTTCATTTTTCCCCAGAAAGATCCGTAGGTCAGATTTACGTGAAGCAAATCACATTTCTACGGTCCTGAGAAGACACGTCCATGTGCTTACCTGCTTGAGGAACTGTCACCTGATTCAGCAAAGCCCTTAGAATCCGCACAATCCAACTTCCAAAACTTCTAAATCCCATCTTCAAAGAAGAAACCTAAATCTAACTGCACCCATGCCTAAATCCTACTGAATAGATTTGTAAATAAGGAACAAATAGCAAGATTTGCACAAATGTAACATACAAGTTGCAACAGAGGGAAAGCTTCATACTAAACATTAAAGATAGGAAGATCTCTAGAAGATGAGTTCATTAAGTTCATGGAATACTCTCCCACGGGAAGTTGCTGAGGTTCTTTTGCTAGATGCACTCATGAGAAAATTCAATTTAAAGGTGAACCTCAAAGGTTAGCTGAAAATTAAGAACTCACTCATAAGATTCCAGGTAGGGTAAACAAACTACAGTTTTTCTTTAAATATGTCACTAGGGCTGGATTTTTATTGTCTATAAGACAGTTACCCACCGGAACTTCTGAAGAACACAGTCCAGTTCTTGTTTCCACCACTGAAGTGACACTGGCTGTTAACACGCGGGATCTTACTAGTTTTTAGCCTTTTGGAAACATCAGACCCCAAATAAAACACATTAAGAATGGTTGTACCATTTCTCCTCCTTGATTTGTTTAGCTAAACCATGACACGCAGCAACACGGGTGCTATTTCTGCCTTTTTGTCAAGGTGCCTTATGCCACCCAAAATATAAAGCACTATTGAATACTTCAGGTGTCGTATCCTCCACAAGCTCCAGCGTGGGACATGGGGCCACACTGACCTTTTCAGGATTCTGTCTTGCGACTTGCTATAGTTATTTTACTTATTTCACTGGTTTACAGCTCCAGTGAGAGACAGAGCAGGGTGGAACCGCCATCCCAATCAAAATATGAAATGATGAAAGGTCAGAATAGTAAAACACCCTAAAACATTTCAGGGAATACTTTTGGACATTAAAATTTAGATGTGTTCTCTGTGCCAAAGCCTGTAATGAGAAAAGAAAATGGTAGCCTATGGATTCAGCTCTGGTAGGAGCCAGAAATTATTTTTTATGCAGACCGATATGCACATACTTCTAAGGCAAATGCACGGGCATGACACAAACCTGAACAGAACCAACACGCAAACATGTCTACTCATGCAAATAGTGAAATAACAGAGTTTATAAAGCCAACTACAAAATAACCGAGTGTGATAGGTGGGTTGGTTTGGGTTTTTTTAATGTTCTGCCAGCTGCAGTGGAGTCAACAGTCCTTGTCCCCAGCTAGTCACTATCAGCATGACCAGCCCACACTCAGGCAAGATGCACTGATTCGCGCTGACCAAGGATTTGGTGCCCAGTAATGACGTAAATTTACTTCACCTTTTTTTGACATAAGCCTTAAAGTTGTCCTAAACCTTTGAAATTCCCGTGGACGTCTTTGGGTACCGTAGCACTGCACAGTGTCTGATCAGCAAAGAAAATCACACCAGTGTTAACACCATTGACCTAAACACCAAAACTCCTGATTACATCAATAGAGAATATAAATTGAGAATAAAGTTCACAGGCTCTGGATTTGGCTCTAATAGGGGGGCTTACACAAAACCCACTCAGACATTAGGAGTGCAATAAAGTAAAACAATACAAAAAACTTAGAAAAGAAGAAATGAGTAAGGATGGAGACTGACCTCATGTTTAGGGCATGGTGCTCATCAGATCCAGTTTTAATTCTGCCACAGATTTTTCATTCCCTACATAAACTGGGAATAACAATAACTATTTTTTCTTCCTGCCACCTTTTTGTCATTGCTATTTCTCTTCAGCCCGTGGAGAGCTGCATATCACCTTTATGTACAGCACCAGGACTCCATTTGGGCTCCCAGGTACTGTTGCTTTGCAAATTAATAACAAGAGAACTGATATTTATTTACCAGAACTGTTCTTCAATAACTTAAGCAAGCTAATACCAGAGCTCAAGATGAGCTTGTGAACTGATGCATAGAAAAGCATCTAATCTTGGCAAATTAGATAATAAAGAGCAGTATTAACTATGTTTTAGATATCCTGTTTGATAATCTGCATTAAGAACAACTTTTTTAGCCCGATACACCTGCAGCAAGTTCCCCTTCCCACAAATTTCCCCATTGATACAATCACAAGTGAGAGTAAATAAATAGTACGGTAACTCTGATAAGAATTTTATTGATCTACTTTTCACTTCTCTGAAGCTGGTGTTGATTCAAGTATTTATATGTAAGGCTAATTCTTCAAGACTTTTTGCCAAGCAGTTTTGAGTTTCTTATAATTCCTGCAAATTTAATTTCAGAATTGGGGATGTTGTTGATACCAGAATATCTTATTAGCAATAAAAGTGTATTACCTATAATTGAATAGCTTCTCAATTAACAAGTTGGAGAGCCAGCAAAAACAACCAATTCCCTCTGATGCATCCACAGCAGGAGGCATTTGAATTACCAGTGAGTCAATTAGCGTACTTCTACCCAAATGATAAATAAGTACATAAAATGCTCAAGATTGAAATAAGCAAATACTAGCTCCATGTAAAATGAATGCAGGAGACATTTAACAATAGGGGAAAAAAGTACTGTTCGATAAATAATTTCTATTTGAAATACAGCCAAAATATATTGTAGAAGCAAACAGAGAAGACACGGGCATTGTTCCGTAATACCTCCCAGCCCAGTTGTGTTAGGAGCATCCAAAGGATGCAGCTTGGGGCAGGGACAGAGAGGATCTGCTCTCCCCCAGCTCCATCCCTGGTCAGTGGCAAAGGAGCAGATCTCCTCAATCCACGAATTAACCAACCCCCTTGTCTTTATTTTTTCACCAAATGAAATTTTGCCCTAGGGAATTTACACTGAAATTAATAACTTCGGAGCTGTTTAAGCACAGGGAGTGAGAACTAATCCTGAGACTTGTGCTTTGTTTGTACAGACTCCTTTCATGATATTAATGCCTAAGTGTTTATTATTTGAAGAAATATATCTCTGGCATTTTAAAAGTCTGCTTTCATCTGTTGGAGCTAAATATGCATGGTGTTTTCATGAGTGGTGTGTAATTGGGTAATTCTAATTGCAAATAAGAATCTTTTCCTTCGTGGAAAACAGGTTTAAGTTTGTGTAAGGTAATGAAGCAGGGGTCTGAAGATCAGTCATGGAACAAATTGCATTAAGTGAAATCAGGCAGTTGTCTGTTCTGATTTCTTTCCTTGAAAAAGCTTTATGCCACCCAGTCCCCACTGCTGATGGACCGTTATTATCTTTCTTGTTCTATGAAGAGACAAAAATTAAGCGATTAAGGAAAAATATTACAATCAACTTCCATTCATTCATCTCTCAAAAACCGATGGTACTTCATCCCAATTTTTAAGTCCCTTTCGATAAATAACAAGGAAACAGAAATGGGAAGGTTGTTGCTATGTAACTTACAGTATTGAAATGTATGAGGCATGGTGACCTTCGCCTCTGGAGATGATGTGCAAACTATTTATATGCACAGCTGTACAAATTGCCAGAGTTTAATGTTAAATTCCATGGAAAATCATCTCTGCTGTTCTGCTTTTGAGGAAAGGACAGGGTTTAAATATTTAATAGGCTTTCTTACTGTGCAAGCATATTCAGTATTACATAAGCGAGCAGCGCAGAGCTCTTTTCAAGGCTGTGGCTTCAAGCATCTGACAAGCTCTCCTGTAATGAGAGTGACAATGATAGAAGCTCATCAAATCATAAGCAGCAAAAGGTAACAAAAAGCATTTGGGAGGTGCAGCAAATCCCTTTGGCACATGCTTTTTGTAGGACAACTTTCAGCATCATGCCCTCCTTTGGCTACTGGCTCCTAACAGCTGCCCGCTCGCTGGTGGAGTTTGCCTTCCTCCCTATAACGTACAGGTAAGAGATAATTACGTTTTCAGATTTACAGGAAAAGCCTTCAGAACTTCCTTGCAATGCTCCCAGTATGCTGACAAGCTGAAAATCTCTTCTCACTGCAGTTTGACAAAAAAATCAGTGCAGACCTGCTCTGAGCCTGGTAGCACAAACACACAGCTCATCTAGTGCTCACAATCACCATCTAAAAACGACAGGAGACACTGACTTTGTGCTGTGATTGAGAGTCAAAATCTTTCCAAATAAGGGCAACATAAGTGAAATAAAAATTCATAGTCTCTACAGCTCGAAGTGTTTTGCATCAGAGTTAAATACTTGGGTTTTTTTTAAACCTATTTCATAGAGAGAACAGCAGAGGCAGGAGCGGCAGAGCGAGCTGTGCAACAGCCCAGGGGCAGAGTTCAGAGTGAGATCCAGAACGGATGGGGGTTTATTTCATGACTTTCCCATTGCAAAATTCTCTCTCTAGGAAGTAGAATACGGAGGCAGGACCCAGCAATAGTCACAGTCTTTACTCCTACAAAGCCGTCCTGACTGAAAGACAAGACCAAGGATGCACAGGAATATTCTCTCTGGCCCAGCAGCCCAGTCCTGTGTGTTCCAACAAAATTAAACGCCTCGACACTTCGGCTTCTGCTTTCTCAACTCTGCGGGAACCACATCAACAACTATTTAAAGGACTATCACAGCCTATAAGCATTTCATGCAGCAAGCCTACTGGAGTTACGCAGAAACACTCACACATTTAATTTCTTTCCTTTGGGGCCTTTTGATGTATATCACAAATATTAATATGTCGAATGTACTACTTCATTATTGTCCACAAAGTCAACAGAACACAAGCCGAGGTAACACTCAGTAAACAAAGATAATGGCTTTTGCTTGAGACTTAAGACAAGAACATGGGAAAAATGAGAAAACTAGCTCCAGGGTTAATAAGCAACGCTTCCTGCCGGCTGTGCAGCTCCGGCAGTGTGTGTGTGTGTGTGTGTGCGAGTGCAATAATAACCAACTGGTAGATGGGTAATAAGATCCGTGTCTGCCTTTTGTTGTTTTATCTTCAATTGAGACAGTGTTGCGGAGGTTGGAAAATGTGAAAATTGTCTGTGCATTGTGTGTGGAAATACGCATTGCATCTCAGTCCCCGAGCCAAAGTTAAGTAATAAAATTTGGGTAAGTGGCTTTTCTGGGGTTTGGGGTGTTTGGGTGTCCTTTTTTTTTTTAAGTTTAGAAGGATTTCTGATTTTTTAGGAATAAAACAAAAGAATGTTTAAAAGCAGTTTTAAGATGTTACCAGTTTTTAGGGATTGAGCATTCTAGTCTCCTTTTTTTCAGAAATAAAGAAATAACTTATTGCCACAGTGTGTGTAAGCAGTGGTCAGGCTGAATTATTGTGATTTGGTTACTGATTCAGAGCCCCCGAGAGCACTGACAGCCTTCCAGGTGCAGCTTTTCCTTCCCCTGCGAAGCCAAACAGTAAATTCTTTGGGATACCTTCTGGACTAGACACAAAAAACCAATTTGCCTTTTTTTGCCCTCACATCTCACAATCCCAGAAAAATTGCATTAGATGAGCAGTACTCCTGAGAAAGCCCGGGGCTGCAGGAATCTATGGGTGAGCCTGGCAGTGGCAATTCTGCTTTCGAGTCAGCACTATATCAATTACCAGGCATGATTTTATGGTTTGATGGACCATAAAGCTTCGGGCAACAAATCTGGGGTATGATCTTGATCACACGAGGTCATTAAAGATCCCATAGCGCTACTTGTTTGCATCAGGCTATTCATCTTGTTGTCCTGGATCAATTTTAGCTTAGCTCCTTCAAGGTAAAATTCCCCTATCCGATTTCTGACATTGTATTCTTCACCCCGTGTTCAGCTGCTGGGTGGGAGCACTACATTGTTTAAAACACTGCAGTGTCCCCCCAAAGGTAGTTCTCCCCCACTGACTTGCAAAATACTGTAAAATTTTTATTTAATCTCCACAATAAAGGGATATTTGACCTAGAAAACTGGTTATTTAGCTTTTATGATGTAAGATAAAAATAAACATTCATGTTCATTTCCATTTTTTAAGTTTTTAAAGGGCCCTTTCCATGTAAATGAAAAAACCCAACACTTCCTGCTGAAAAAGTTTTGAATAAAAACTTCAGGCAGCTAGAATTAAAAACACAAAGCCCTCATCATATTATGGACCTGAAGGCTACTGAAGCCTTCTATAAGATTTAAAAATAGGCCATAAGTTATACATAATTCTTTGTGTAGGTCCTTGGAATTGGACGTTGATTTATACCAGCTGAAAATTTGACCCAAGACAATATTATTGAAAAACGAGGGGAGGTTTAATGCTTGAATCAACAAGGCTACCTCAAAAACTACAATACTTGATTACTGTAAGGTCGGTCTAAATAAAAAGTATTTAGACAACTAAGCACACCAGAAAGAGGGAAAGACAACACTTAAAAATGTGCTTTTAATTTGCATATCCAGAGATACTCCCTAAATGAGGCAAATGATTCAGGGCTCCAGGTACTGAACAGAGTACTTCATAGAAAAAGGAGGATATTTATTACCAGTGCTGAAGGATATAAAGTTATTGGAAAGGTATAGACTTCATTCTTTTTTCCGACAATAGGGATTTATATTGCTTTTATATTCTCATAGTCTGGACAGATAAATCATTCTCGGGGAAAAAAAATTTAAATGATTCAGCATTACTGGTTCTAATGGTATAGTGAAAAGGGGTTGGGGGATTTCATCCAACACTGTTAGAAACGTATGGGAATATAATAAGTAGCAAAGTCTTTCAGATTTTTTTGTAATCACATATATTTGCTGGCTGTTAGACCTCAGGATTGGATAAACAATACATTTTTTGAAGAGCAGTGGTTGCATTATGAGCAAAGTTCAATTTTCAAAAGCCGATGGGCATTTAAGGAATATACGTCCTACTGATTTTTAGCAGGGTTTAAACTACTAAATCACATAAACACTTTTAAAATTCCCACGCTTAAGCTCTTGAGTGCTTATGTTACAACTTAAGCTTTCATAAGCCACGCTTTTTTTTACTGTATTTAGACAATTAAAGACATAGACAGTCACTAGTGGAATTTCCAAAAGTTTTAAAGTACATTAATTTTACTTGAATCAATGCGCATTAAGTCCTAGAATGTATTGAAAACCCTGCAGATGCCCAAATGCTATTTTTGGGTGGGTTGGGGTTTTTTTTGTTGTTGGATCAGAAAGCTGTACAAGACACCCAGATCTTACATGTACCACAGAGATGCCAAATTCTGTCCAATGTGTGTACGGGGAACCCACTAACTTGAACATACAATATCTAACTGCCCTATGGCAAACGTCAGCTGTGAAGAATCCTACCTTAGATAGAGATAGTTTTACAACCAATTCTACCAATCCTGCAAATAATTCTACACATCAGACTCCTTGGTGCTTCTGAAAACATGACTGGAAAACTCAACGTTATTATTTCTATTGCTGTTGAGCTGTGGTAGCAGAGAGGCGATGCCCCACTGAACGAGGGATTGCTCATACAGAAAAACAAAGTCCATCCTCCAAAGAATGTATTATCCAATAGTGCAATAAAAGAAAAATCAAACTTCAGTCAGAGGAACCAAGAGGTGACGGTGTGGGGAAGTGAAAGTATTAATAAATTAATACAACATACAGCCCATTATGGATCCAATTTTGCCCTAGACATTCCCAACCAAATGAAGTTTCCAGCGCGGAGAATTTGATACTGAGCTCTCCTACCGTTTAATCACATTTACTTCTCACAACCCACTTACAGCAACGACTCACCTTATATTGAACATAACTTAATGCTATTATATTGTGAGGACCAAGTGCAGCTGAAACACTAACCCCATTATTTCTGCGACGCTACCTGTCAGGTACACTGCCTGCAGCACCGCGAAAGGTGCCCACGTGTGAAGAAACAAGGTTAAAAACAAACCATAGCATGGAGGGAAGCTGCAGAAGCCAGAAGTGATTCTGTATATACAAGATAAAAGCAGGTATTGCTAGTTTGCCTGTGTCAGGGTTTATATGAGCTTTTCCACTTCAGAAAAACAGATACAAAACCAGTAGAAAAACACGTGCATTGCGAGCGCCGAGTGGAAACTGCCTTCCCAGCACAAAAGCGAGAGCAGAAGGGAGCAGACCTTCCTGACCCTGACAACAAAGATCCAGAGCTAATAACGTTTCTGCAACACTTTGACAAGTTGATCAGAAACGTTGTGTTTGTGAAAAGGTTATAAAGAGGCCTGCTGGGCCCAAAGCAATCACACAATGCCAAGGCCTAATCAGATTAATCTTCTTGCTGTAAGGCATCAGCCTTGTGAGTCTGATTCCTCTCATATCTGTTTTGCGCTGATGTCTCGCAGCGCAGTTATTCCTGGGCTTGTGGAAGAGTAACCCAAACCTGACCTATTCAAAGAGCTCCAGACAGATGAAATCTCTTCATAACTGCCAGACCCTGCACTGACCACAGCCCCACACTGTGATTTCCAACACAGCAGAAGCCGTTTTGTGCAAGTGGAAAGAGGTGTGAGATTGCAAAGTGGTTCTGTCCAAATTATTGAAGACACCGCCCAGCCCCAGTGCCTGGACACCGTAAGGATGTTTTTATTTTTCCCTGCACAATTTAAAGAGCAGCCAAGGTTGGAGGGTTGAATGAAAGTAGTAAATCTTCTGAGAAACTACTGTATCTAATAAAATCTAAGCATAGGGAAAGGAATTAAATGGAAATCCTCTGATAATCAGTTAACTAAATATGTACTTTTCTTGGAGAACCTTCAGAACAAAATGTTTGTCACCAGTTTGTAATCATTTAAAGAACCAAAGAACATCATTGCTTAGGAAAGTCAGATGAGAGCTACCAACAGACCTGCCCACTTCATACTGAGATGTTCCATTTTCAATCCCTCTCTTGCTTCCCAATAGTCACGAGTCCTTAGTGCACACTGAATATTACGAGCCTTAGTGAAAAAAAAGAAGCAAAGAATCAATTTAATTGTAGAGTCAGTTCATGGTCACATTCTATCTCAGCTACATTCCTGGAACATAACAGCCCCATCTGTGAAAAATACAGGCAGTGCAAATAAACGCAAGCTGTGATCCCGCAGTACTTTGGGTCCCTACAAAGCTATTGTACCGAAGGGAAAGAGATCTACAACACATTCATAAATGCAAATTAAGAATTTTTAAATGGACCTCAAGGCTCTAGTTCAGAAAAATTTCCTTATTCAAGAAAGAACCTGAGAGTTCTTAAGTCACATGTGTATATCACAAAAGCAAACCACAAAACTACAGTCTTTTTTAAGGACCGTACCTTTTATGGTTTGTTTTTCTTTGTAGCTTCCAAGTATTGGGCAAAATTAGCCTTATTAAACAAATGCTCTCACTTTTTCCATCAGAACTTGTTTGATCCTTTTTGGCTCCTATTCAGCAAAGATGCCAGATGTTGTAATTTGCACCTGTTTGGTTGGTGCTTGAAAAGCCCAGTTATTTTTAGGTTAACAGAAGGAAACATGTCTTTAGCACCTTTGATGAATTTCATGAACTTTTTCCCACCTATTAACTCTTCCAGGTAGTTGTTACCAAGAAGCAGAAATCCATCAGTGTCATAGAGTAGGTCAAAGCAAAAGCAGTAAATGTTGTAGCAAAATGGTGCTCAGCCAGTTTATACCAGCTGAGTATTTGGTGCAGTTTTAATTCACCATCTTAATGTTCACAAGATCCTTGCACGTGCTGTCACCTCACAGACCAGGGCTGGAAATCAGAAAATAACACATGGCCTTTGTTAGTACCTGCAGTTTCTCTCTTGATGCACAAATGGGGTCTTTTTCTCAAGCAATAGATGAAGAGCAGCCATAGGTGAGAAATCAGGTATTTTTCTTTTGACTACAGCAGTGGAGAGACTAAAATAAACCTTTTACTGAGACAGGACCTTCTTCCAATTGCTTCACTGTTCTGCGAGGCAGAGTGGTGCAGATGAACTGGTATAATTACTCCCCTTCCTCAAAGCGGAGAAGATGCTTTGAGCAGACGATTTAGGAGATTTATCACACCTCTGCCCAGGTTAGCAGCTCACAATCTAACCTCCTTTGCTTTGCTGAGCTAATGAAAAAAACTCCCTTTGAGATATTGCTAAAAGTCACAAAGAAGAAACAGAAGACATAGGTAAGAGCTGGATTATCTATTGGAAACAAATAGGTAAATGACCTTGGGCTGGAGCCCTCATAGGCACAACAGCCCGTGGCATTTCTTCTTCCCTCCCTGGGCATTTAAACTCTGCCACACACTCGCATCTGTTTTCAAGTTGTCTTTTCCTCTTTTCGTACCAGCAAGAATGAACTGGACTAAGTTATCACAGGGCTATGGTAAAATCAATCAAATGCTAACAAGTGCCACTATATTACTTAACTAGAAGATGAGAATTCTGAAGCTGTCTCACAAGGAGAGAGCAAAGGAAGAGGCTGTCTTTGGCTTATGGAAATGCTCATCAGCAAAGCCTTTTCTTCAAATCTGCCCACCTCTCTAATGATCTTTAATGCTGATTCATCCTACAGGGCTCACATTCATACCTGGCCGGCCTCATGCAGTTGTATGTTCGCAGGGATGTGACCTTGCCCTTTCTGGGATTCAGAACTGGGTGGTTTTTTTAATGTGCAAAGAAAGATGGTGGCTTTTCAGGAGGTGGCGGTGTCACTCCTGTGGCATTTACCCAGAGAGTAAAGAGATTAACAGGAGAGAGAGAAAATGAATCTGCTGCTGGGCTCTGAATAGGAAATGATCTGTGAGTAAATTGAACAAGCTGGGATGCAGTAAATAGGCAATTAACATTCCTTTTGGCAAATCTGCACCTGTCAGAGCTGAAATGCTAAAAAAGGAAACAAAGGGGAAACATCTCTTAAATGAGGTCAGAGACAAAGAGGACCCATTGTATCTCCTCTTCCTGACTTTATCAGCCTTCTGGCTGCATGTCATCAGCAAGAATTATTATTAATGGAGGCCTGCAAATGTACCTGTTATGCAAAAACCTGTGGAAGATATTAAAATAGAAAACAAACCTGATCTCCATATATCGCATCTGAACTTAGCTCTGGTGAGCTTTCCCTCAGATTACATTAGTGACACCTGCCCTGCATAGCCCCAAATTGAGAACCCGGCAGTTCTGCTTTTTGTGTGTTATTTCAGGGGCTGATTGACAGAACATCTGAACTTCTGCAAATTCTGCTGACCTCTCTCACAGCAGAGATGAACATGAAAGCTTTCCTCACAGCCTGTACACATTAGAAATGCAAAACCTAATTATGAGTGAAAGACGGCTGCCACCAGTTCCTCTACACGTTACATCAGGTCTGTAACAGTAAACAAGGAAAGTATTAACATAAATGCCGGGTAGGGAGAGCTACTCTTTCAAACAGGAATTTTCTAAGCTCTTCATCAGCAAAAGATCCTCAATTTTTTTTCCTAATTTCCCTAATAATAAATACATCTTAAGATAAAGCTGGGGGGGTGGCGTGTTTCAAGTTAATTCTCAAGGTTTTCCCTTAGAAGAGAACCTGCTCTATCGCAAGCTCTTGCATTCATATAGATCCTGTACAAGTTCAATGACACAGAAAGCCTGGCCAAGTTGGGCTTTTACCTTTCTTCTGCAGAATCTGAGCATAAGAGGAAAAATTTGTTACTTATTTGTTTTGTTAGGCCTGTTTTTTTTTTAAGCTCAGAACTGCCAGTACAGCATGGGGATATTATCAGAGCCTTAATCACCTAGAATTCTGTCTCATTTCTTAAACTAACCCGCTCTGTCAGAGACAAGAACGGTCTGTTTCCCTCCCAGATTGGAGTGAGAGAAGCTGAGCGATGAGAAATTTAAGTTGCAACAGAAGTGGAGCAGGAGAGTGCAAAGGAGTTGCAGGTGGAGCAAAACCCAAGAATGCAGTCATCACGATCTGTTTTTATTCAGTGTCTTCCAATTAAAATGATTTTTTCCTTGAAGAAAACCTTCTCTGCGGAACACATTCATTTCTTCTCAGTATTGCATGAAGGAAAACTGAAAACCTGCATGGTAAAATTTTACTTCATGGTAAAATTACAACCAATTTTTCCTCCACAAAAATAACAAAACTCACTCAGCAGTTTTCCAATCAATTTTCCTTTCACTCTTACTGAGACATGCAGCAAAGTTTTCATGATTTGAGATGTGGGTTTTTTCCCACCCCAAAGATTTCTACTTAACCCTGACCAGCTCCTCTGTTTCTCAGTAGTGGGAATGAAATTCTTTATGAAGTATCCACTAACTGTCAGACACAATGGATGAACTCCATGTTTCCTAAAAGCTCATTTAGAACAAAATCCTGCTTTAAGACCATGGTCTATCCCCAAGAAGATGATTTTTCTCATCATATACCTACCAAGTCTCATGATCATCCATTTCACAACCACAAAGAAATGAGTTAAAGCAGAGAGAAAGCGGCTGTATTTCCAGGCCTGTTCTGCTTTTTCACAGCCAGTCACCTCCTCTTCCCCTCTGCTTGGGCATTAAGTCTGTTAACAGTGAAAGGCAATTTTTTCTTGAATTAGTGTGATTCATTCTGTCAAAGAATAGTACAACTACCAGCAATTTTCAGATCAATTTACATGACATTCCAGTTATTTTATGCAGTGCCATGTTGCTGTTCCGCTTGACTGCATTCATTACATATGTCCTTAAAATTGAAAGTTTTCATTTCTATGAAGCTCATATTTCCTGTGCTTATACATTGCAATATCTCCTTCTCATCAGCAGCTTTAACTGTTCATTTGTATCAGATTCTTAGCTACCACAAAGAAAAGATCGGATGGATCCTGGAAGCCAGTCTCCTTTGGCAGTAGTAGCTTATAGGTGTCTTTCCAGGTGTTATCAGGACTTTTAAAACCATAACATCTGTATATTACCCAGTCACAAGTGTCATGATTACAGCCACATAGAAAACTGAGGAGCTAGAAAAATTCAAACCAGGTTTCCTGCATTCTGGCCCATTTTCTTAGCCACGAGCCCACCTTTTCCATCCCTTCTGCTGTGCCACCCTCCCACTCCCCCCAGATGAATTAAGGTTTCCAAGGCTACGGAGCAAATCAAAGAGAAACAAAATTAGAGCCTGCGATTACTAGTTTGTACTTGAAAGTCTTAGTTTCTAGACCATGCAAATGGCTTACGAATGGAAGCTTGACTAATGCCATGTAGAAACTTAATTAACTGACAGGATCCATCTATTGGCCCGACATCCAAGTGGCAGCTTTTCTGCTGGTAAATCACTGGAGGTGTAAAATTCCAGCTGGTGAACTTCAGAAGGAGAGTAAAGCCGCAAAAAGCCTTTCCCATGAAAGTGTTTCTCAAGTTACATTTCACTGGCTGAATTCAGGGAGGTGTCAATCCACTCTATTTACATACTCAAATGGCCTTTTCACAGCAGAATCTGAGAACTTTCTACCCAACACAATTCCTGGGTGCCAGCAAACATAACTGCCTTGGGAATTCCAGTTTAGCATAACAGTGTCTTGCTTCTTTTCCTAACCTGTGTTTGGCACTGACACATACTCCACACCAACTACGTTATTTTCTCCAAAAGAGAGCTGCAGAGTTGAGTATGACACAGTTTATAAGCCTGTGTTTACTTGTAACTCTCATTAGCATTAATCAGAAACTAGCAGGAAAAAACTCTTTTCAGGGTCGTGCTCAAGGTTCACTCTTGCATTGGAAGTTGCAAATGGAGCCACAGGAGCTGCCAGCTCGTCTGTGCCCAGCCTAATTGTGAAGTAAAGTACACTTGCTTTAAACCACTTTCATGATGAACTAAATGTCACCAGGATGTGACAGAGAAAGGCTCAGAGCATGGCTGTGGAGCAGTCAGTCCATAAAACTGGGTGGTACGAGTCTGAGCACACCGGACACTATTCCAACTGACTACAGCAGACTTGAGATGAAGCTCAACTTAGCTGCTGGGACAGCAATCTGTGAGCGTGGGTCTCCTTCCTCCCTCAAGCAAAGGGTGGGAGACCCAATGCATATACACAACAGGCCGTGCTGCCTTGAGCCAACTAGAATGTGAGCTTCTTCTAAAGACACTTGCATTTGGAATGTATTTCTGCATTTCTACAGCCCCCTATAGCCAGGAGGGATGCACTTTATCTGTCTTAACTGAAAAAAGTCTCCTAACTCTAACAAAAGCCCACACAAATCTATTCCGAAACTCACACTTATTACAGTGAGATTTTAATCCAGCCTAGAGAGCTTTACGTAGATTGAGTTTCATAGCAGGATACGTGGCAGGTTAGCATTGTAATTCAGATAGAGACACAGAAGTGAAGAAGCTAATGGACCTGGTTGCATTTACAAACTCCCAGACAGTATCAATAGCAACTCTGAAAATATCAGCCAAATCTCCTGATGCACCATCACAAGGTAGAGACAAGAGCACAGGAAGAACATTCACTTTTCTGTGCCCACTTTCCAGGAGTATAAACTTTACGGAAATGGAACTATTCTCAACTTCAGACGCTGTAAATGGGAAAAGATTCATCCACACTGAAGCAGCAATAAATTAGTTTTCCCACGTCAGGTGCTATTAAAAATGGAAATAAACTACTGAAGCCACTGGAGAATTCTCTATCTCTTGATGCTTTTAATCTAGATCAGATACCTTCCCCAGGAAACATCAAGTCAAATGCAAGCCATTGGGACTTAATAGCAGCATTAAGTACATGAAAAATGCTCGCTGTGTTAAAATAGAGAAAGCAAATGATATAAACATCCCCTACACCTTCCAGATCCATAAAAATAAAAATTCCTGAAAATGATCTCAAGACCAATGACTGCATGTATGCTCTTCCCATAGTGGGATTAAGAAGGAAGACATTTTCCTCACTCATTGTTTCCAAGGGAATTGTTCATCCAGAAAATCAAAATGTTTTCTGCCAAATGTAAATGCTTTTCCTGGTAAAAAGACCACGCACAACAGTCACCCAGCATCACACACTCCTCCAGCCTGCAGACAGGGGACAAGGTGCACTAAGGATGTCAGGAAGAGAGAACAAAATTAGCACACAGAAAAACAAACAGGAGCTACTCATTATGAATTGTTAATAGCCTGTTTACTGCCGAACCTGTCACAGAAAACAGGAGTGAGTCTGCTAAGTCAATAATTTATAGCAAGCGATAGAATTAATTTGAAAGAATAGTTAAATAATAGTGGGAAAATGAAAATATGGTTGAATTTGTGATGCTAGCAGCAGTTTATATGGAAGGCTCTGCAATAAAGAAAGAGGAAAAAAAATAACCTACGCAATTCCAGAACAGCAAACAGGCAAAGACTATTGGCAAATTGTCCTTTAATAGGGGATGAGAGAATTCAGAGTAATCTGAATCTGCTGCCAAAAAAGTCCTGGCTAGAGCTATGTCATCAAACCAATTCAAATAAATAATCTGCTAAGTATCACTTAGGTCCCAAGTTACAGACTTCATAACTCAGTTTATTTTTAGTAACTTATTTGCAGAGGTACAAATAAACCCCCAGTGTTTGGATAGTTGAAGAGGGAATTTATCTTACAAACTACTGTCGGAATCTTTCTCTTGCCTCTACCTCAACTCAGAAAGCAAATATTTACTTGGAAGCGATCAGCTTCAGGAGAGACAGGAGCTGCTGCCTGTCACTGACTTTCAAAGAGAGGAGGGTGTAGGGACAAATGTTGACACAAAGCCAGGTAAGGAAGCAGCAGGATGAAGGGGAGACTATAAAAGGAACTGCAAGTTCCAGCAGGTGTCAGAAACCTCAGTTTTTACTGTAATTGGATCCCCGACTGTCAAACTTAAAAAAATTTTATGTTGACATTAGTAAGTGTGAAATATGCACCTGGGGTCCATTCTCCATGTGAAGCCTAAACCATCTGTGCCTTCTGCTTTTGAGAGTTCAGCAAGGGCAGGGCCGTGTTCTCCGCGGGGAATCTTCTGGGCAGCCTGGTGTCAGAGAAGCAGCCGAGCAGGTTTCCGAGGGAAAGGCTCAGTGGAGAGTGGGCTGAGCTTGGACTCTGGATATAAAAGTAGCTTCAGCAAACATTTCAAGTGATGTCAGAAAATATTTACTGCATGATCAGATGTTGTGATTGCTTTAGTGACATCATACACAAACCCACAAATCAACCAAGAGCAGGATTTAGACACCGCTTATTGCAATTTGGCATTCACTCAAAAAAGGTGAAGACATCTACATAGTGCTGCTTCTTTCTTTTAACCTTTAAAAGTACTTAAATGTTACAAGTAACAAAGCATTCAGTATATCACTGTTTATCTACATGTCACTCATGTGCATGCATTTATATAAGGTACTTTGCACAATCTGTGTATAAAGTGCATATTATAGACCCGACCTACTGATTAACCTGTACATACACTTAGTGGATGGTGGGTTTATGCCAGATACATATTTCCCTTTTACATGAAGCTTTCAGCTCTCTGCAACACGTGGCATTCCAAACTTCAGCAATATTATGAGTGTCAGAACTGTCAGGATGATTAACAATAGGTATTTGAAAAGAAAACAGTAGGTAGTTAAGCCCTGTTCTTGGAATATGATTTATGGATGTCAGAACCACGACTTTGAGACAAAACCAGCATACAATTCAGAAATCTGACACAAGTGGGTGTTTGGCCAAGCAGATTGATTTTTTCCTACAAGATTCTGTCCTTTTTATTTCACAAAGTTGGTTAAAGACAATAAGGAACAATAAAGAATACCATCCTCTTAAACACAAGAAACATTATGGGAGACCCCACCCCTAGAAGTTACAAATCAGGCTATTTCTACTTAAGCGCAATAAATGATTTATAGCATTGAGTGATGATGTGTATACAGGCGAATTAGGATGTTTATATTGAAAAAGAATTGAGGAATCTATTCTAGACCGTCATTCAAATCTACCTCCCTTACCCCATTTCTGGGCTGTTACAAGTCATGCAAGACAACAGACATCTGCAAACTGGAGTCTTCCAGATTCCACATCTCCTACAATTTCCTGTATAATTGGCACTCAGGTCAAAAATATATGTAACATCTTTGATAAGCTATGATATTCAAAGCTAATCGAGATACGGTTGGTCTATATGTCAAAAGAGTCAATTCCTTTTCAGAAAGCGGGGGAATACAGTTTGCAGGGAGAGTCCTAGTGAGGAGCCAGATACTGCCAGGAACGTAACAAATATATCCCTACATGTGTTCTACTCTACGAGAAGCCTGAAAGACAGAACTGGATATACCTTCACATGTCAGTTCTGTGAGGTTTTTTTCTCTTCTGCTACTTTAAAAGTAGCAAACCTTTGGCTCTTCTTCTCAGCCACACAAAGGCTAGTCCAGGTCAACAGCCTGACTGCTTGTTTATTCTGCTGAAATTAAACAGCTATAAGAGTCTCTGATGAAGAATCTTTTCATTTCATCCCCTTCTGGCAATAAACTCTTAACGTAATTGTAACTACAGGTACCAAACCAAATAATTGTTACAATGATTTGATTGGGAAGATTACATTTCACCAATTTCCCCCCTCTTTTGTCACAGAAACCGGAGGAAGATTAGACCAGTCACTCTAAAGCAAAACCCAAGCAAAAAATAAATATAGAAGTGTCTTCATAGGACACTTCTACAGACTATTGAAATGAACATTACTTTCTTACATTCACCAGAACTTCATGCCCCACAAGATCCCTGGAAATGCCCAGGTTATACCAGAGTGGTTGAGAAATGCACAGACGCAGCAAGCAAGTACTGGGGATCAAATAAGTGAATTCAGAACAGGGGTACCCTGTGATGCCTTATTTTGGGCTATTCCCAAGCTAGGGTGCAACTTTCAAATTGAGGCAGAAAGCTGTACCTCTAAAAGGAAATTAATGTATTTTACTTTGGGCATTGCTCGAACTCTTTAAAACTTCCCTACCATCCAGTATTTTTCACACGAACAGCTATAGAAGAACAGTATTTGATACCAGCATAGAGCCAGAGCTGTTCTTAAGTGGACTCAAAGGATAACCAAGAAATCAGCAACTCAAAGACTTGCCAAGATTCTGCAACAAATCTGTAGCCCAGGTAAGACTTATACCTATGGGGATAATTTCCTCCTCAATTACCCAGTTGCAAACAAGTTGAATTAAAAAAAAAAAAAAATCAATGAAGTTATTTAGGTGTAAAAGTGAAATTAGTGACATCAGAATCAGCTCCTAACATCTGTTCTATTGATCTAAAACATGAACACTTCCTTCTCTGCACAATCATAACCACATTTTTCCTTTTTAGAAATGTCACTTCAGATCACAGCCAAACTAAGTGGTTTACTTCATCATTCGTTTACTGCATTCATTTGGAAAATCTCTTATACCAAAGAGAGCTTTGCGATATCAGGGAGGTTGCAGAGAAGTTGGTTCTGATTCCATTAATAAGCCTAAACACATTGTACAGACTTTTCCACGTCTCCATACAGCCTTCCTGGCCATAGCTCCTTACCTGAAGAAACACCATTGCACAAGAATTGATTCAGAGACTTTATTTCCTTTTGCAACACCTGGAGACTCAGCAGCACAGGCCCATGTACCTGCCTTGGTCCTTTCACAGGTATAATTTCTATTCATTGCCAAAGAAAGGCTAAAGGCATCCCACTGAACAAGTAAACACTGCAAGATGTTGCTGGATCTAGCTTTAATTCTTAACCATCATCTTCTTTATTATACTCTGCTTCCATGTGCCAAAAGCACTGGGATATCTGGTATGTCATTTACACCCTAAAGCGAGGTGCAAGAAAAGGAAAGCAATAATAAGGAGGATTGTGTTGCTTGCAAATGCTGTTCCCCAGCTGAGCCATAACTACTCCGTGGCAGTCAAAGGGCCACATCTGATGAACAGAACAAGACAACAGTTGTTTGGGAGGTTTTCCTAGTTTTTACTTTGTTAAACATTAAAAAGGATGAATGAAAGGAAGAAACCCCTGTGCTTAAAACCCCAGGGGATTTAAGGAAACAGTCTGATGTGATTGTTTAAAACAGCTGTGAAAACATTTACCCTTATTCACATTTATGCTCTTTTATTCCTTGTTCTTCGTAGCTTTTGTCCCAAAGCATTATTTTGCAGGTTTTTTGTGGTTGTGTTCTAGCAAGTAAGCCAAATTTACTGATCTTAAATTGCTCTAAAATGCAACATTTGAGAGTCAGATTCTAAACAATTCAAGGATCTGTTCATTCTAAAAAAGCCAGTTGCATTTGGTAAGCAAATATCATTGCAGACCAACAGGTGACAAATTACTGTATTTGGGTGTGAAGCAACTTGCTCAAGTCACAGAGATGCTGAAGGGGGAACAGGAACAGCCATTCCTGTCGCCTCAGCATTAGCATGTTTGGGCCCAAGTTCTCTGCTCTTCTCTGTTTCCCGTGTCTCTCCATCCTTTACCACTTCATGCTGAAACATAACACACACTGTACAGTTTTTCTTTCTCCGTTTCCCTCTCCTGCTTTCCATTCCTCTCCTGCCCCCTCCCCACCATCCTTCTCTTCTTCCCAAACCTGTCACGTCTGCATCAGGAGTGCAATTGGAAAGGGGATCTCAGAGGAGATACCTGTCAGATATGTCTACTTGGAGATCAGCTCTGCTGCTTAAATGTGGAAAGGAATGATTCCTGGGAGGAAATATTGCTATATTGCTGTTAAGCATAGTAACTTTATCCAGCTGGTGAATATGACAGAGATCTATCAAAATAAATAAGAAATAAATATTAAGCCATCAAACCTTACTAGACCACTCGGGTAGCAAGGGAGAATAAGGCTCAGAATATAAAGGAGATTTATTTGAACAGAGAGAGAGAGCATCTATGTGCAAAAAAGCTCAGAGAAATAGTCACGGATTGGTCCTGAAATATCAACATGTTCTTAAAGCACCTCCAGGTAAAAGGCATGTAGAAATTAATACACATTTTAACTACAACCTAAATATAATTACAGTTTTAGGTCATTAAATGATAGAGATGGATATCACAATATTATACCCTGGAGCATCCAGAAAAAAAATCATCTGCAGTTGCTGCCATTTAAATATACGATCTTGATGAATGAGGGTTTAATGCCTTGTTTATATATGGTAGCCCCGCCAGTTCTCTGCAATTACTATATGTTTTAGCTCCCATTAGAGAGATTAGCTTTCCTGTGGGCTTGCTGTAATCTACACTCTTTGGACAAATACCTACTGGTAGCTCCAGAGAATCAGGAAATCCATTAGCTGGTACATCATTTTACACAGGAAACTTAAAGGTGAACTTACAAATGAACACTAGCAATTTTTCAGCAAGTTTCCTATAGTATAGTACTATTTAAAAAGGAGTTGTTGATATCTTGACTTTCCTTCCATACTACAGCACATGGTCTGGCCCATATGTCCTTGCCTTTTGGAGCTCTGTACAAGAGGTTTCTGCAGAGAGGCACAGCAATGCTGAGGATGTTCAGCTGCAGCATATCTGACTTCAGAAGCCAGCCAACCACCCAGCCAGATGCCCATAAGAGAAAGATGAAAAAGAAACAAGTATTTGATCCTTCAAGTGGATAAAATGTCACTTCCTGCAACAAGAACGTAAGAAAAAAGCAACAACCCACACGACAAAAACGTGCTGAAGAATAAGGAGAACGACAAAAACCACCACCCAATCTTTCTTTGGTCAGTAAACAAACCTAGAGAGAATAGGTTTTCAGCATGTTGACAATGTTCTGGCAGTTCATTAATCCCAGCAAAATCTCTCCAAAGTTACTGATGCATGGATTCCATTTTCAAATTTCTCATTAGTTCCTCTTTATGGATTAAATGCTGATGTTCACGAATGAATGCACACAGCTTCAGCTGATGGATGTAATTGGGTTGTAATGGATTTTAGCTGCTGTTCCTTCTGATCTAGCCAATTTGAAATGCAGTATCAATGTATTCTCCCCATCTCTCTGTAGGGAATGAGAAATTGAAACCTACAAGATGAAATTTATCAACTTCCATAAAGTCCGCTCCAACCATCATAAAACTGTTAAACTTCTCATTATAATTCTACCACAGTTATTTCCCGAACTCTGGCCAGGCAGTCAAAATATTAAAGTGCATTTGAAATAAGTAGAGTTGATCCTTCAATATTCTGTATGTCCTCAACATTGATTTAGGTGCTGTAAATATTACCAACCCAGGATGACATTAACATAGCAAAAGCTTAACAGCAGGAACATAAAGTGATATGAAAGGATTTAAAGGTTGCAGAACCGCCTTCCAATTTTTAATGGATCTGTATCTGGATAGATAAATAGATAGATGGTTCACGATCACTATGGGGCCGGTGTGCAAAACACAGCTTTTCACTTCCTCCTGCCTCCGTGAACAGCACCTGCCTCGCTCTCCACTTGGAGTGACTTAAGCCAGCCTTGGCTCACCAGAGCAATATGGAATGGGTAGATACAGGTATATTCCATAGGGGAATGTGGAACACCGAGGGCATAGAATGGTGCAGCTAAGGCTCTGAAAATGTAAGCATTATCACAAAAACAAGGGAATCGACACCTTAAGGTGGGGGAGAAACTGCTGTTTGAAAACAAAGGCATGGTCATTTATTATCACTCATACTCTCTTCCAAGAACTCCTATATACTCTTAATTAAATGATTGCGGTCCTTTTGTAGATTATGCATAAATCTTCATTTGTTTTCTTTTATTAGCATTCGATCTGGTTTTGTTAATTGCATAAATGTTCCCCTCAGGCAGAAAAGCAATATAGTTCAAATGAAGCAGGGGTTTTTGTTAAGGATAGTCAATTTGATTAACATCACTGTCAATATGATGAATGAAAATTCTCTCAAATGAGTCACCAAATACCTTGAAATCGTCACTGAAATATTCATGTCATTAGGACACCAATGATAAATTTAATTTCGAATCATGTTGGCCTGCCCAAAGTTTCCCTTAATTTGGGGAAATATAAATGCTTTGTCTTCAACACTTTTTTAATCAAGATCTCAAACCTTTTTATTTCCCTGTCTGATATGCAAATCTTAATATTCCTGTCTGGGATTTGCCAAAATACTTTGCCCTCAGTTTCCATCAAATTGATGTCATGACTAAGGAGAGCTCAGAAGCCTCGAATTTTAAGGCTTCTGTGCTTGTTCTTCCCCTCAATTCAGAAACATATTTGCATTATGAGTAGGAACAGCACAATTATTACCATTTCTATTTTTTCTTCCACATGAAGCATATTCCTAATGAGGTCTTTGGGCATTCTGGCAAGCAAGTACCAAAGAGGAGGTAGAATAAATAACAGGTCAAGTTCAGAACAGAAGATTGCCCCCAGCAGCTCTAGACATTCATTTCAGTGTTCAACTATTACCACTTTGAAAGAGCAAAGACAAAAAGACTGAGAAAAGAGGAAGTAGGTGTGTGGTGAAAGGTGGTGATTCTTGCACTCTCCCAGCCTAATGCTGCAATACTTTCAGTGAGACACTTCATATAATTAACCACCAAGTAAAGAGATCTTCCTCCCTTTTTCTTCCTCTTTTGTCTTTTTAATTAAATTATCTCTCACTCTCAGTGATACTGCCATTATTTTACACAATGTGTGTTCATTAGAAATGCATTTACACTTATCATATCTTGATTTATCAGTTCTTCCCCTCATTTCCATACTCTAGATTAATATGCCTTGCGATAGAACATATTGGGCAAGTTCAGAAGAGCCTGTGCGAGGAGACAACATTAATAACCCCAAATGGAATGTAGCCAAAAGAGTGTGTGTGGATGCGTCTAATACGTGTGTATCTACACATACGCAGTAAAGTTGAGTGAAGTCCAAGGCAGTGGATTGCACTCAAATTACGTACCCAAAACCAGGCAGAAACATGGCATTAGTAGAACTGTAACTACATTTAAGCTTTAGAGGTTGCAGCTCTTAACAGAATCAAACTTGTCTGCATCCAACCCTTTGCTGGGTTTGTCTAGAAGTCATCGTGCATGTCCCAGTACAGGGTTACACAGCCAGTTAATCAGAGATTTCAATTTTACCATTTTCTGATGTTCGGAGATTAGCAGATGGCTTGTGCTACCCAGTGCTTTTCTGAGAACACACTAACGTGAGCTACCAGAGAGAATGCAGCAGCGAGCTTTGCCTGACAAGACTGACAGTTTACCTTCTCCAGGTATCTGAAGTCTATACAGCTTTTTCGGTAATGTAATTCTCTAAGTAATTTAATAGTTGTTTGGCTATTTCTACTAAGGTGCAGCCTGACATCAAATTGCAGTATAGACACAACCTAAGAACTAACGGAACTCTTCAGTGGGAAACAGAAGTACCTTTAAAATTCCCATCAGGTCACTGCCACACATAGAGAAAAAAGAACTTCTAACTCAAGAAAAAGTGAAGAGGCTCCTACAACAAAATAGACATATTATTCCCCAAATTCCATGCAAATTTAAAGTTCAGAAGTCGAATTTTATTAGAGCAGGGTAGGATGGAATCCTCCCTTTCATAGGATAATCTCTAAGACATTTTTCCATTCTGAGGTGAAACATCTGGGATAATATTACCACAACAAAACCATTTAGTGCCACAAAAATTCCCAACCCTCCAGAGGCAGATTCAGACAATCCAAGGTCTCACCCCACTTCTGGAGATGTTTCACGTCTCCCTCTAAAGCTCTCTTTGGCTATTAACTTGGCTTTGCTGGGGGTGAATAACGGCTGAACCTGGTGCAGAGGTCTGCAGTAGAAGTCCCACCCAGTACAAAGACATTTGCACAGAGGGTGCTTGTCAAGTACAGCTTCACGTGGGCTTTACTCTCCAAACATCATAAAGTTTCAGTGGACAATGGACAGAGGACTTCAACTGCCTTTTAGCCTGCCCAGGAACAGAGCTATGAGAAATCAGTAATAGGCAGAGGAGTGGGGAAGATGAGGAACATCTGGTTTGGAAATGAGTGTGATGTGGAGCTGCCAGGATCTCTACGAAACCTTATCACAGGCAGGCTCCCCGCACCTCGCACCGCGCATTCAGCCTGACAAGGGTGTGCAGCCCTGGAATCAATTGACAGAGCAGGGAAGAATATTATTAGGCATCTGCAACCTCCAGACACTCTGCAGCGACAAGATTTGTTGGAGGGCAGAAATGACAGCTCTGTAACAACAGTATCTTATTGATATGGGCTTCCTGAGCAGTGATGGAAGAAAGGGTGAATGCTTCTGACAGCAAGCGACTGCAGCGTATGTTAGAGGCTTGATGGAGCAAGCAAGGCTACAAATGAAGTGGTACGGGAAGAGACACGGACATGGCACATCGCAGATAAAGATGTAAGTAGGTCAAGCATCACTATCTCCGGATGCTAGTGACATTTTGGCCTATACAAAGCAAGAGTCATTTGTTATTATTTTGTTTAAGCCCATTAAGCACACTGGCTGCCTACTAGAGAAGCCATTTGTATTAAAATCATACAGATGATTCCATTGCTGAATGCTGCATTTGCTCTACAAGGTTATTAATTATGCAACCAAATTGACAAAGATAATAGCATTCACCTGGCTGCAAGGGTATTAGAAGACTGTAGAGTTACTAAGCCACAGCTGCTTATGTTAGAAAGATCACACACACAGGGGCTGTTTGTTTTAAATAGATGAACAACAAGCATATAAAAACATACACTATTGTGAAAAAAACACATAGTGAACTTCTAGGTACCTGTCTGCAAAATACAGAGGGTGTTAAGAAGCAAATTAAGAAATACAATTAGCATGTGAAATCATTGTTAGAGTGTATTAAAATACAGACACTAAGTAAAGGTGATGGTGTTCATGCAGCCAGTGAAAACTCGCTGCAGTGTTTGCACCATTGCGGATAAACCCAGAACGTTTAACAAGTATTTTCAGAAACACACACCCACCTAACAACCCCAGTTCTGGTTTTTAGCCTTTGCAGGGGTCAGAACATCAGTGATGAATGAAAACCTGCCCCATTGCAGCCACTGATAAAGGAGGCCTAAGTATCTTTTAAAAAACCTGTTAGCAAACACAGATTGCATTATGAATGGTACATGGGTATCCAGCACCCTTTTAAGTCTAGAGAAATTTGACATTCATACTTTAAAGGCCACGTGACTATGACAGACTGGAAAAAATACTGTTTGCTTTTGAAATAGATCCAGTATTTTAATGCTTACATTGTTATTAGCATTACTAGAGCTATTGATAAGCCAAGCAGAATGCAAAATCCATGGCCAAATGTTATTACTACAGTGCTTCTAGACCAAGAGCCTGTTTTCAGATGTGCTTAATTCATTTGGAGTCCAAAGTTGGTCTGACTTGAGGTATTGATTTAATTATAAAGAGATATAACACCTTTCTAGGCAGAAATGCTAGGATAAATCAATCGAGAATATTTTTTCTCCATGTCATAAAACAGTTTTGCATTCCATATAGTCCCAAGGTGTTTTTGTCCAAATGGATCATTTTCATTAGTTGTTCTTCAAAGCTGGACAAACCAGGTCATTGTTTTCCTCAGAAAGTACAACGCTTTAAATAACTGTTGGTAGAAATGTTAATTCAGAGTGTATTGTCTTCACTGATTAGCATATTAAAGGCAAGCAGCTAGAAGAAAATATCAATTTATTAAAAATAAAGAACTTTACACTTCTTCCTCAGCATTAAATATTTCAGGGTTAAATTCTCTAGATGCCTGAATGCCCTGAAGACATCTGCCCGAGGCAAATGGACAATGTAAACAATAGCCTGGTATCATAACGCTAAATGCGCTGTTTCACTAAGCATGCAGTTTGGTTTTTAAGTTTTGCCATGATACCTACACATCAATATACCCTAAATAAAGGGAAGCAATTTCAACATACATGGAAAACTTCAAGGATTAAGCAGTTTCCTTCTCAATGATCTAAATGCAATACCTAGGAACTTACCTTTCCAGTTGTCTTCTGCTGTCTTCTGTCCCAGCACTGTCCTTCCCAAAAACATCTGCGAGTTGTTCCATCTTCAGGCTTATTTAGCAAAAGCCATTTACTTTTTCCCCCGTACGCCTTTGAACCAATCTGCTGCGATAGTAGAGACCTGCAGTGAATAAAATAAGATGGTCTGAACTCCTAGAATGACACAAGGATTTTCATGTTGAGTGTTATGTCAAATGCTTTTAAGTACCCAGTGAAATGCACACAAATAACCAAAGGCTGTTTGGAAGGTACACAGAATGTACACTTTTTCTATATTTGTTTGAAATGTTATATCTATAAAAGACACATGGATCTCTATTTTTATATATTTACATCTCCTACTAACATCCGAATGGAATTTTTAAGCAACTCCCTTGTAGCTGAGTAAAGTTAGACCACAGAGCTAGATCCTCAGCTGTGATAAATCTGCAGGCTTCCCAGAAACCAGTGAAGCTTTGCTTATTTACATCAATTCATGTGGCTTCCTCCTCAAAATTATATACATTATGGCAAGTCATTTATATTGATTTGCAGAGTTCCATAGGACAAGCTCAATGATGAATCAGAGCGCATCAAGAGAAGAGCCCAAGTGCTTTGAAGGTGAGGTTAAGCTTTGCTCTTTAGCAAGGTTATTTTGACATCACCACGTTCAAGATTCACAAAACATTGGAACAGACCATTGCATTAGGGATGGCATCAACAGCATGAAAAAGTTCCATTTGCTGGCCATACTCCTCCCCAGACCTTTATTACTTGCTCAGGGTAATGGAGGTGGGAATCCAAAGAACTGTTGATTTAATCCAACCACTATGATTTAACCCACATATGGATATCTTTTCAAAGCAACACATTGTTTTATAATGAATACATATGGCATACACAGAACTAACCCCCCTTTCCTACCAAAGCCACAATCATCAGATTTTGGAAATCAAATTTATGTAAAAACCTCTCCCTTCATACAATTCCTTTTCCCTCTGCACCATGTACATAATAAACATGCGGACCTTTCACTAATAGAAATCACTATTGAAAGGAACTGGCACTATGACAATAAAGCTTTTATCAGCAGAAGTTTAAATAGTGACTGAAATCATTCCAAAAGCAGATTGCTCAGAATTTAAAGGACATGGACAACATTTGTCCATCAAAAATGCAGGCCCTGTTATCAGCAAGTAGCAATAACGATGTGTACAAGTAGAAATAATATGTCAGGAAAGAGACATCTTTCTGCTATTATCTCAGGGTGTCATTACAACCACCACGGCTCAGGAAGTTAATGAACAGAAGCATTTTACCTTTCTATTAGAGACTTGAGAGTTACAGTTCATAAAAAAACCATTCTCTATTTTTAAACAGCCACCAGTTTGAAGCAGTTTTATTTAAAAGTTGATTATTCAATTGAACAGTGACCTCATTGTAGTCTGAAAAGATTTATAGAGGAGCTGTGCACAATCACGGGGGAATTGATGACTTCATAGAGCTGCAGACATCAATTTTCTTATGCTCAAAGAACTTCTTCAAAACCCCTCTGCTCCTTCTATCTGAAACAGGACCCCATCTCTTAAAAACAAACATGCACAATTGCTGTAGATACCAGCAAAAGATAACTATACATTCTCTTACTTTTGCAGAAAGAAAGAATGAGTTAATGGATTTACCCCAATGTAAGCAAAATCAAGAACTGGCTCCATGACATTTCATCAGCATTTCTTTTCTAGCATGACAGAGACAGATGGGCTGGTTTGGAAAAGGAATTTAGAGAAAGAGAAAAATATATTTGACCCAAGTTTTACAACAAGATGTCGGCCAAAGACAGGGGAAGAGAAAGACAAACACGTATAAAAAGGAATCTTTTCTTAGCCTCGGCTACTCATCAGATGAAGAGCTTTAACTTGCAGATCTCAGCAGTAGCTGAAAGTCCACACAGCTCTTGTGAGTGTTCGGGGAAAGCTGCCCGTGCTTTGGCTAGAAGTTCTACTAATGTGTTTATGCTTAAAGATGTGTTTTATATCTGAAGACAGTATGTTGTCAATATCTGTTACTTGACAAAAATACAGCTCATTTGCAGGATTTTTTTTTTTTTCAGCTTTGGAGTGGCCAGAGTTGCCTCTAAACCAAAGCCTCCCCTGCCGTGACATGGGGACAGGGTGTCACTCCAGACCACAGGCAGGTCCCTGACCATGAGGGCATCATTCGCCAGCTCTGCGTGGTAATCCTTCCTCTCAGCTAAATCCCTCGCCTCCAGTCCCCTCAGGAACATCAATGTGATCATTACCAATTATGGAACATCAAAGAAAAGAGATTAATAATTCAGACTTAAGATATCACTGAGATTTATCACCTTGTATGTATTGTCTCCAGACAGCATTGGGAAGCTGTCACTGGGAGACACTACGAGGTGAAAAACTTGAGCTTTGTACTGATTACAAAACAGATATTCTTCAGCACCAAGTGAAGACACCTTATGCTTGGGAACATACCTGGGTGTTTATCTCTGCCAATAACACAGCAGCCTCTCATGCACTGAAGCGGGGCATTTATTAAAGTAATTCTTGGGCCCTTAGAAGCTGCTTGCTGACCCCAGGAGGACTAAAGATACCTGCAACAACATTCCCAAGGAAGATTCCCCCCCCAAGGCTGGAGCAGAGGCTCAGCTAAATAGACACTACCAGAGACCAGCCTCGCAGGGTTCAGATCTAACATCTGAGAAGCACATTAAAAGGAACCTGCATCGCCTCTTCCAGCACCGCACGAAGGATTCCAGTGAGTAGGGCTTTTGATCTAAAAGCCTTAACTGTGCGAATCATTTTGGGAGAGAATGATAAACAGAGATTAAACACTGGAATTAGGGGAAATTAATATTTTAACGGCTCACAGCAGAACTAAATAACAGCATGTTCAGCTCAAAGAACTATACACCAAGAGAGCTTTAATAAGCCATTGTGCCATTAAAAGTGAAGGGTAAAGAGAAAAGCTATGAAGAAAACGCCACAAGACTTTTTCAGGGTGTACCTCTTTAAC
>JAOXJK010000015.1:4310271-4334519 GCA_025774025.1 Xenus cinereus | reverse complement strand
CAGGGTGTACCTCTTTAACGTGCAAGGAAGCGCTTGGAAGAAGCAGAATGATCTTGATGCACAGGATAAAGACAGGTTTTGATAGATCTTTGCTGTTCGTATCTGAGTTTGGTCCTTGCTGACCTTCACTGCAGCTATCGCTCTTACCAACAGCATAACCAATGCGATGGGTGCTGGAATATGCATTTCACACATGAAAGTATATTCTCTTTATTCCTTACAGTGTAATTTTGGGAGGGCAGATGCATCGTTACTTTTTCATATGTTTACAGATATCCCCTAAGGCAAGGGGAGACCCCAGCTCTCGGGCCCTGGCAGAGCCAGGCTGTGCATGGATCAGAACCGGTCCCTGTCCCACACGTGAGAACACACTCGATCGAAACAGTTTTCCCCATGAAATGGTGATTTATTAGAAATTACAAGTTATCCCAGTTTGGAATTATGTGAAAGGCCCCTAAATCCAAAGGCCAGTTATTGGTTTCATTCCTACAGGAAGGAGCATGTTCTTTGTGCATCTTAGGTAAGTCCCACCGGGCAAACTGACAACAATCCAGTCACCCTGAATTACAGCTGCAATTTTATACACTGGCATCCTTCTTATGTTCAGCCACCAGTAAGCCCTCTATATAAAAGCCCAGCACATTTCTGTATGTTTTCCTCGCAATGCCAATAAGCTTATTTAACACACAACCCAAAGATTCCATAACCTTGCTGAAAATGGCTCCCTCTATACTTGCAAAAGAAAACCATTTCCACCTGTACCACAATTTTTTATTTTAAACATATTTAGCATTATAAGTCATATGCTATTCAAGGTTTATTTATAGAGAGTGGCTTCAAGGAAACAGCTTTGATTAGTTGAGAAGAATTAAAATTTCTACTTTAAATTCCACTCTGTGCATGTTGCTTTGAAGGAAATGGGCTCACACGCTGCACCCCTGGTTCAGGCAGAAGTTGGGACTTAGAGTAAGAATCTTCATGCTGGAAGATGAATGGGATTCTGTTCACAGCTAAGGGCTTTGGCTGGAGCTCCTTACCGCCTGTGGTGTCCACGATGGGGCACTCTTTCTGCAGTCCCACTTCTTCAAATAACCCTCCCTGCCTTACGCAGTGAAACGGCTCATCCCGTACTCAGCCTGCCAGGCTCTGCGAGAAGCCTCATTTCTAGTCTCTGCCTTCCCAGCCTTAAGTTCGGTTTCCTCATTTTATTGCACCGTTTCCTGACAGGACAGAGTAAAGATGACTGAGCCAGACTTCTCAGCAGGGGCCAGCGACAGCACAAGAGGCCGCTGGCACAACCTGGGATACAAGGAATTACACTTGAACATAAGAAAAAATTTATTGATGTTGACCAAGTATAGCACTACCATGTCTGTAGAGGGAGAGAAAGACCTCAGTAATGCCATTCACTTGCCAGTTTCAATCCAGATGTATTTGTGTACAAATACATTCTTCCTTAAACAAAATATTTTGGCCTAAATAAACAAACTTTAACATTTGAGAGCAGTACTGAAAGGGTACGATAAAAATCTTGAGGAACTCTCTAGTTTCTCAGTGATTTGACTGCTTGGGAACATAAACTGATCCAAAATAACATCTAAGGGATGAATTAATTTGACAATGACTTTCTTTTAGGTCTAATTAAAGGTTGGATGAATTACTGAAGGATGAGTTCAGGGTGGCATTGGTTGAATATTTCATTAATCTTATCTAGAATAAACGTGGACCATAATGAAAAAGACAGCTCGCTTCAAAAATCATTATTTTTATCTACATAAAATAACTTTCTGCCCTTTCTTCCCATTTGTGGCTTTAACATGTTAAGAATCAAATTGCAGAGAGAATTACTGTGACCGTTTTAAGGCCATTTCAGCTCGCTGACACACGGGGGTCCATTCAATAGCATTGTGCTGCCAGACCACTTAACACATGTGGCGGCTTTGGACTCCCCCGGCGCTGCTAAATGAAAGGGGCCAGATCCTGGGTTAGATTGAGTCAATGTGCCCACGCTGATTTATGCTATTTAAAGATGCGGATTTCATGCACTGCAAAACTTCTGTGAAAATTAAGAAGCATTTGGAAGGCAGGTTTAATTCTTAGCTGTAGGCCAGCCTTGTCAATAAATGTCACTGTTTTCCCCGAAATAAGGATTTCTATTTTTTTCATGTAAATGAAGCAGAAAGGTTAACAAGAAGTCATGATCTCTTTAGACACTAACTTCTCTTGGACTGCTCTGGCCTTCCTCATAGCAGTTTAAACAGAGTAGCATCCTGAATATATGAAAACCCCTCTACTTCCAGTAATTAGAGAAATCAATGAATCCAAACACCACAAAAGGCCCGAATTTATCAGTCTGTCTGCTTCCAATTTGTATCGCACGCTATGTTCTCAAAGCCACTAAAGACTAAATTGCATAATTAGGAGAAGGTTAGTTTTCTGCAACAAGTTTATAGAAAGCAATGACTAACCCCTGACAGCGCGCTCCCCCCTCTTTTGTCACCTTATTTTTCCAACTTGACACACAGAGCAGAGTTCAGTCGAAAGGCTCTGACTCACAATCTCACAACTGCGTCTCCTTTTTGTCCATCTCCACTCTCTGCTTTGGGTTACCGACAACCTGACAGGAAAGGCTGCGAGGAACATACATCCCCTTCCTTTGCTGCTACAGTTTATGGCCCAGAGTACCAATGTGAAACACTTGACTGAGGTTAACACCAATATAACCAGGCTGTGATCTGCAGAAGAATCATCCTCCTACGAAATAGCTCATCTGAAAGAAAGGGTACCCCAGGAAGCCCCCCAAGCCTGCACCTTACAGAAATCATACATCACCCCTTCACCTAACGTATCGTACCAGGACTGTAACCACAAAGCGCTGTGAAATGCATGCTGGATGAAGAACATATTTAGAGACTGAACTGAACTCGTAATGGACCAGTCTAAAATGCCTACACCAGTTCAGTCCACAAAATGGACTAAAGTCTGCAAGATGGTGAGCTTTTGAGCCCTTTTTAAGGACAGCACTTTGGAATGTGCTGTGAGGTTGAACACATTATGTACCTGCTTGAAGCTGACCCTGACACTGAGCATGTGGTTGAATAAGTGCCAAGTACTGTATCTGGGAGGGCACTGAATATGAAATAAATGGGGTACGAGTGATAAACACCCTGCTTGCAACAATCCCCACGGAACAGATGTGAGGAAAGAGTGAGGGAGACACAAGGTAGCACCTTGATAAAAATTGATTTGGTTTTAGTGTCATGCTATGGGCCAGCGCATATCGTGAAAGCTCAAGGAACCCCTTCAGCCAGGGACAAATCCTGCCTTGGGAGGGTTACCTGATTTTCCCGATGGTGATGTACTCTCAGGGCAAACTCCTCCTGTACCAAGTCAGCCCAGGGAACTCTGTTCTCCACCAGCAGCCTCTAACAGATGCTTAGGAAGGATGCAAGAAACATGACAAGTGCAGCACACACCTAATACACCCTCCCCGTTCCTGGTAGCAAGAAGGTTTGACATTCACTCTGGTAAACATTTACTAAATAACTTCTAAGATCCTTTTCTAAAAGTTTATCAAGTTCAGGAGTAAAAAAGCCATCAAGCAAAGAGAGAAGCTGCTAAGGCAATATTCTAGTTGCAAGGGAAACTCTTTTCCCCAAATTCGGAAGCCCTATGTTGGAAAGAGAAAGGACAGATCTCGGTGTCAGAGGAACGGAACCAAAATAACTAACTTTTCCAACGTTTTATGTCAGAGATGTTTAATTTACAATTTGGTTTAATTATTCATTGCATCTAATACACTTAACATTTCAATAATTAACTTCTACAGCAACAGGGGGGAAATCTGATTTATCTGTTTACTTCCATCTTTAGCTGTTTAATTAGCAGTACTGTCCTCTGCTCTGTAATCTCTTTGCATGGACAAAAATATTAAGACAATTATGGGAACAAATGCTTTTCTTTGAAGAGTACAAAGACCTGGGAGAAACAGTGTGCTGTCAGGGCAGAGACAAGGTAATTTTCCTCATTACAATTTCACCTGTTTTCCAGAGAAGCATCCTACATTGGTGATTGCTGGGAACAGAGCGATCTTCTGTGAATGCCCAAGGAAAGATCTGAACGGGGTTCTAAAAATCTGAGCTGCTCCTTCTGAGAAAATCCAGCTTGTTGACTATCAACACAATCTAGATTTACTACACGACTCTTCCTATCATCCAAACCCCACCTCCGATTTCTCTAGAAGTATAATTTCTTTTCAGATTTTCAGAATCAGAGCTAATTCATAGGATTTCATACAGCCAAAGTCTGTATTTTGTGTAAACAAGCTGAAGAGTTGTATTCATTTAGCTTTTATAAAAGAGGTGGGTGCACTGGGTATGCCCCCATCATGAATTCATGCAAATGTCACACTTGGGACAACTCATTTGCAGTGACTGAATTGTGTTACCTGCTCCCCACATGCAGAGTCATCTCCCTGTCCCCGCGTGTCCCACTGCCATAGTACACAGGACAACAAGTAGAACAGCTACATGTTATTAAAATCTTATATTGGGGAAATAATCTATTCATAGCTCATTCTTCCTCTCTTCCCTTACCATTGCCTTAGAAACAGCTCTTCTCCACAGTAAATAAAGTTAGAAAGCCTTATCATTAATTCTATTTAGGCCTAATATGTCATAAAGCAAGGAAAGAAGGCCATTTTCCTCTCTGCTGGGGCACAAAACATGTATTAACTATTCCAACCAGAGCTGTGAATGATTTATTAATTCAATTTTGGAGTATGTGACTGTCAGATCATATAAGTTCGTTATAAAAAGAGTCTCTCTGAGGACTCTTTTACTCTTTTTAAACCAACTGACTGACATTTCACATGCTTCACAACCACAGCCATCTATCTCCTTGCTGCTTGTTCTCGGTGTCACATGGAGGTTGCGTGATTTGTCCCATCCACATTAAAGTGTTTGTGCCCGATGAGAGAGAGAACTGGAGCTGGTGACCTGTGGCCGTTGGGTTCCAACCCACACGCCCAGCTTCGTGCTTGAATCTAAGGACTGTCCAGTGCTCTGTGGGGAACTGGGTTGTCCCCTCTGCTTGGTCAGAATCAGAGTGGTTGAGGCTGGGGGGAACCCTTGGAGTGTCCCCTTCTCCAACTCCTCTGACACAAGCAGGGCTACCTACAGCCAGTTGTCCAAGACCATGTCCAGCGTTTTGTTTTGTGGTTTTGGATTGAGTTTGATTTTTATTTCTTTTAATATTTCCAAGGAGGGAGTCGCCAGAACCACTCTGGGCGACCTGTTTCCAAAGGGAATTCTGTACTGCTCTCTTTTGCCAGGGAATTGTGAAAATGTCTTGTTTGAAAATGACTAGGCTGGTTCAGAAGCTCCCAGATGGTCTGTGGGGCATTAGCATTTGAAAGCTGTTTCAAAGCGCTGTGCTAATATACACACCTCCAGCAGAGCCCCCTGCGTCAACCTATTGGCTAAAGCCCCCTCCCAGACAAAGGTTAAAAAGGGTTTCTCCTGCATCTGGCCTAATAGCAACACTGGTTCTGCCTTCATCTGCACTAACCTCTTCATCAGAAACAGGACTGGAGAAATACTTCCTTCTGAGGAGGGAGAGGAACCACCACCGGGGTCACCGCTCTGGTGGCGGAATTGTACACTATCATTCCTGTTCCGAACGAGCAAACCAAGTCTAGCAACCTTGCTCCGTTTGATAGCTCCCACTAAGAGCGATGATGAGTTCCAACACCTCTTTCATTTTCTTCCTGTCTACAAATAAAATCTTATTCCTATGAATGTGAAAAAAGCAATATGTGTAACCAACATTTCTCCTGGTTACTAGCAAAGCCAAGTTTTAATATAGATCCTTTTAAAGTTTACTTCAAAATTTCACTTGTTAATGTAAAAGCTATTGGGGTATTTCTGTTAAATAAATATCAATAAAATAAAACAGGATTTAGAAAAACACTTTCTACAAGGAGTTCTTCAGTTAAGAAAATTTCAGATCTAGTACATCAGCTTATCCAGCTGAGGACTGACAAACTGTAATTGGGAAAACACGACACACATCCTTAGAGATTGTAGTATCAGGGAGAAACACAAACAATTTAGTTTGATCTCCACATTTAACACAGACCATTAAATTGTATTCATTTTCTTCTGGAACAAACCCGATTTTGACTAAAACGTGCTTCCAAAAGGAGTCTTGCCTCAGTTTGAAGAAATTACCTCCCCTGGTAGCTTGTTCCACTGGCAACCAACCCCACCGTTACATCTGATTTGCATCTATCTTGCTTTAGCTTATTCCACTGACTCTTGCTGTGCCTTTCTTTACTAGTTTAAGAAACCCTTTCTTGCCCACTTTGAAGCAAGAATAGGAGCCTGCTCTCAATTCCCCCGAAACTATACGTTGCTTCCTCTTTAGAGCTAAGAACTCAGTCTCATTTCAAAATAAAAATAAATAAAAACCATTCAAAAGGATAGAAACATGAATAGTAAAGTAAATGCTCTCCCTCATTTGCCGTAATAGCTGTGAAATGCTACTTTGGGACTGAAAAGTATCTCAATTCTGTAATTACACGTTCATCATCTCTGTTCCATTTTCAGTCCCTTAGGCAGTATTTTACAGCTACAGCCCTCCAAGGCAGCCATACTTTTTTGTAATCGGTCGTATATTTTCAATGCAGACGACAGGGTCAGTTCTTTTATAGGGCTCTGGCTCCAGCCAGCCTGACACTTCGCTGGATTACAGTTGTATAAAGGTCCGGGAAGAAAAGCATTGAGGATATGAATCACTTCAACTCATTTGTACAGACTAGGTAGAAAGGAGTCTCTGCACCGTGACTGTGTCACTGATTTACCATTCACAACCTCCTGGGCAACTGAAAAATGAGGTCTGGAGGGCACGGGTGCAATGGGAAGAGATACTTCTATAATCTTCCTTGGCTTTCAAGATACTGAAAAGCCACCTCCTCCTCTTCTGAGATGAGTGGTTGCAGGGTGAGGGGTAGAAGCATCACACGATGGTAGGTTATCTAGTAAGAATTCTTTGTGGTCTGGTCCATTACCTCCTGAGATACCCGGCCAAAAAAGAGATAGAGCAAAGAACTGTGCAATGTAAACCACAAAAATAAAGATTAGCTTGCCCTTCACTAGTGGTTTATGCAACAGGACTACTTTTCAAGGATACCATGAACATAAAGAAGCCCTTGTGTTCTTTACACAATTACAGGTGCTGAACACCAATCTGGAACCAGTCCCTTAGCAGCCATGCTGGACCCCAATTCAGAAAAGCATTTAGGGAACTGCCTAAATCCCTCTTCACAAGAGTTTGTCATTAAATATTTACTTGCTGTGCTGAGCTGAGGACAGCAAAAGAATGCAAAAGGTAAGGTACAAAGAATGACCAGACCATATCATGGTTATCTTTAAAGATTATTATCAGTATTGCTCCTTATTTTCTAGGGGTACCTCTTTTTCCTTAAAACTTTCTTATTCTTTTTCTCATTATGCAGTAGTGCAGTGCACTTAACCACAAGCTGAGAAAACCTTCTTCTCTCTCCCCTTAGTCCTTGAATTTCAGGCTTTTAAAATCTAATTTGAGATGCCACAGATTCATGTTTAGCTGCCATCCCTGAAGATGGAGTACAGGCAATAGAAGACACCCAGCCCATTAGACAACGTTGTACTTAGCTCCCTGAAGACTGTGCTCAAAAAAAGAAAGTACAGACTTTTAAGGCTAATTGCTTCCAAAATATACTCCCCATTCTCTCTCATTACAGCCCCTCTAGGGATAAATTCAGTAAAATAACTAGTGATATTTAGGTAGCTGACGTTTAGCAGCCTATGCAGTGAGACCATGGAAAACAGTCCCCAGGCATTTTTGTCACCCAGCTGTTAGAAAGTTTAAGTTCCATGAAAATGCACCTCCCTGGAAGCCCCTAATTCGGTCTTCGTCCTCTCAAGGTTCATAATGACCCACTTCTGGACCTGTATTCACTTTCCTCTACCACAGAAACTCCCCACAAGCCATTTCCCCTAACATTTGTTAATCTACCAGATGACACATTCAGGAATCCACATCTTGGTGTTTTCTCTAGCTCAAGGATTCCCATTACCCACTGCGCAGGCTCCAGCGCCATAACTGACGCAGAGTTGAAATACCAATACTATTTTGAGGAAAAAGCTTTGAAAAATAAACAGGGTATTTTAAAACAAAGGTGAGATTCTAGGCTGGAGAGACAGAGAACTTACCAAGTCACCAGCAATAGCCAGCACTCCCTGGAAAACAGTTCCTCATATAGTACTCGCAAATCTACTGACTGTGTGGGATCTATGATAACTGAAGTTCTACTTATAGTCCAAACTCACAGCTTGTGGCAGAAAAGTTTGTACAAGGCCAAGTTCATGAAATCTGGGTCTTTCAGTTAACCAGCTAAAACAAAACTCGAGGTTTCCTGATAGTGGAGAGCAGCTTGGAACTAGACAACCACATGGAAGAAACAAAAATTCTCCTACCCCCTCAAAAATTATTTACAATAAAACTGTATTTCTTCCAGCAATATCATGGCTGTTTTGGGATGATTGACTTTAAATCTTTGGCCAGGCGAGATGTTTTCTGTACCGCTGCTGTTAATTTGACAGCCTGGCTTCCCTTGTCTGAAAAAATGTGTCTGACCACTCTTGCTATTGCTGCTTTTAGTCTGTTAAACTCTGAGAGACTCGCATCAGCAAGATATTACTGCTCTTCTGGCTGTGTGTTTTACTACAGCAGAGAGGGAGGGCGAGAGGGGTATTTTAAGTAGAGACATGGTGTTTTAAGACTTCTGTTTGCACACATTAATTGGGATTAGCCTAACATTTATTCTACTTAGGGCTCAAAGCCTATTGTTAGGGAACACGTCAAGTTCTTCAGGAAAAACAACTGGGCTAAGAATTGAATTGCTTGTACTTTTTTGCCTGAAAAGCTTGTATTCTGAAGTCAAACCCCTCATGTTATCTAGTTTATGACATTTATTGTCCTAAAAGAAATTAGAACCAGAAAGCTTACTATGGGGACCAAAAGACAGGCTGATCAGAAGACAATGGGCTATTGTGACAGTGGGAAGCAGCAGGGAGAGGTCCAAGTAGTCCCTCAAAATAAAAGCAGTGAGGTGCAGTATGTCAGTACATGTTTAAGTAAGCTCAAGAGCAGATATTTTTCCTTTAATTCAGTGATGAATATTCTGGTGCTGCTTAATTCTTTAAGTAAAGAACTGTCAAGACATTTTACTGGGCTTTGTATGCTGTATGCCGAGTACGTACAGTCCATCGTCACTATCCTATCCAATTCCTTCATCTATTCCATACCTAACAAGGCACCTGACATTCCTAAGCACTTTGCTTTTGAGAGAAGGCAACTTTCGGTTCCCTAATTAGCTATACCATATCTATTAGCCTGAAAACTCCCTCACTTAACATCTTCAGTGCCACTAATGTGGTTTTAAATACAGTTTTCCCAGCTTTGATATCTGTGACAGGGCTAATTACTACTCTTTTACTACTGACTCTGTTTGTCACATTTTAGAGGGTGCTGACAGCACTTTATTTAAAAATAAAGAAAAATGGCCACAGCTCCAAAGAAGTCTACCTAAACAGAAAAAGGGGAAGGTAATAACTTGTGAGTGTAGGGACACTGGTATATCCTAACAGAGCTTTGGCACCCTTGTATGATGAACCTAATGAGATTTTCTTATTTTCTTTCAGAAGTCTCGCCCTCCTTTTCTTAGCTGACACTTTCAAAGCATGAAAGGATGCCGGAGAGATCTGAGCTCTGCAGTTTCCCAAAAGGACAGGTGCTGGCCTAAGGCTGTTTCTATTCTAACAAACACTGTAGCCCCCAAGGCTGGAGCCTGGGAAAACACTGGAGTTCCAGAGGAGAAACAGGAGTGTTTGGGGTTGTGAGAGAACACACACCTACCTGGTTCCCCCACCACTTCATTAAGAGGAGATTAAGGCGGACATGCAGAGATACCAGATCCAAAGCTCAGTATTACTCTACTAATCTGCAATCAAGAAAACTGGCCCCAAGTTTTCAAGGAATAGGAAAAAATACTGTTTTCTTCAAACAAAAGTGTAAATTGGTCTTTGAAAATCACCTTCATTCTGAGCTTGCAAAGTCACCTTAAAAATTTGTCACTGATGTAACATGTTAGTTGTCAAATTGTTGGGTTTTTTTCCTCCTTATTTGATTTAAGCCACTTCCCAGGCATTAGTGTCCCCTCTCAACCTTGCAGCCAGAGGACTGACTGGCAATGCTGGTAGGGCAGGGAGATTGTTTAAGTGATACTGTCAGCAAAGGAGAGCTTGATCTGAGCTCCTCCACACAACCCTGGGCAGGTTTTTCTTTTCTCTCTCCATGCTGTTCCCCCTTTCCACCTGCCCTAGAGAGAGCACATCTGGACTTCCATACGCGGGTGGGCTTTCTATAGAGCATGACAATCAATCTACAAATCAAAGGCTCAGCAATTGGTAAGAGTTTTCCCAGCTCCTTCTGGTAGCCATTCTGCATGATACAGGAAGACCAGCAAAACCCAGCAGCAGCAACATGCCTTTTGCAAGCCCCTAATTCTTTATAAGCTGCATTGAAAATGCCATTTGCATTTCTTCACAACGTACTAATGAGTCATGTACTTCCCAATGAAAGATCATGAAGACCCTCTTGCCAAGATACCGCTTAACTAATATTTCATGCAACACTACCCCTCCAGGGCTGACCTATTTGCTTGGTGTAGACTGAGGATGTTATCCCTGACAACTGGGTCTTGCCATTTAAAAGTATAATCAATGATGACATTATTAGGAGCATGAAGCCTAAGAGTCATTAATTGTTAATGAGGGAAATTTAGCTTTCAGGTGCTGTAACTAGCAAGTAAAAAAAAATGTCTTTGAGCAGCTATTTGCTGTATGTGGCAAATTCTGTTATGGGAAAAAGCACCAAGGCATTGAGGCCCCCAAAGCATGTCCTAATTTACTTTTTTAAAATAGTAAAGGGAAAAGGTCCTCCAGCTTTCAAAAAACAGTGCAGGAATATACCGTTGGAAAAAATTAAAGGGCAACCTCAAGGTAGTCTGAAAATCCTGCAAAAGCAGCTCCGCACTCCCCCAGCTGGCTGACTTGCAGCAGTTAACCAGCAAACAGCTACATTTCTCACCTGACTGCTGGAACTCTTCAGTGGGGTTGAATGAAGCAAGCACAGCTCACCTGGTAAATCCCTTCAGAAATCACCTTCTTGTTAACATCACCCTTATTTTGAAAAGGCAATAATATCTGCTTGTAGCACATCACCAGCAACGCACCAGCATGCAGAGCACTGGAGAGAGACCGACTCTTCCACAAACAACTTTCAGTTCATATAAGCAAATGACATGGGAAATCAAAGACAAACCAGAAGGTACAGAGCTTGCATCAAAGCTAAAATAGTCAGTTCAGCTGAAGTGTATATCAGGTGCCTAAATAGGAAGCTTCTTTTCTAATGCCTAAGTAAAATAGAAGCATAAATGGCAAACCTTGGAAGGGACATTTTTGTTTCTGCAATTTGGAGTCTGTGCCCAAGACTCAGCAAGCAAAGACTGTGCCTGATGACCAAAGTCATGGCTTCTGCTCTTCTCTTCATTGGTGGCTTCCAGGGTCAATAAAGTTAATTTAGTACTCAAACCCTCCCTGAGGGTCACTACAGTTTAACAGAACAGCAACTATTCTCATTAAATTCTCCTGTGAGGCTTGATACAAACAATACAGTTTGATATGGTTGTGATAAGACGTTCACCTTTGTGTGGTACGCTGCTGTAGCAAACCCTGCTGTACGCACAAGGGCCCCCAGAGAGGACAGGCCCTTTCCTCAGGCTTTGTGTCAGCCACTTATAGTAACATTTTGGTTATATATTGGTGTCAACCAGTACTATAACATTTCTGTTTCCCAGCTTTGTGAGGAAATGAAATCATGTTCCATCATCTGCTGCTCTCCGTCATTGGGAATAAACATTGTGAAGGACAAAAGAACAGAACTAGAACACTGAAGATGACACCATTGCAAATGTTGTACAATAGAAGAGCAAGTTTTTCCAGTGTCCAAACTTTATCCAGATTATATCAAAACATCTACTATGCAGGAAATTTCTAGTCAGGTTAAATAACGCAGTGGTTCTAGCATAGTTTCATACTTTAACAGCGTCCATATAAGGTAGAAAAAACATTTTGTTTCTTTCTTCAGCCTTAAAGTCTCCACAAGGTTTTTATTTTCCAGGCTCCAGCCTGAATCCCCAGACAACTGCTGCCAGTGAAGATGAAGAAACATGTTTTTGGGTTTTGTTTGTCTCAAAGCAGCAGATGATTATGAATCACAGTCACATTTTGCAAAGCTAATGAGTGTAACTGATACATGTCGGTCCTTTCAGATGGCAGGGATTGGGGGAGGAGAAAGAGCATTCACTATGAGGTACAAAGCAAATTGTCATGCCAGCTGAATCCAGCCAGGCTGAATGCAGGAAGACTTAAATAACTTGCATATATGTCTGGTCTGATCCTCATGTTCATCTCGTAAACACCTTGGGGCAGGCATGTTATTTTTAAACCAAAAAGACATCCTGTGTGACATGTACCGTGTATGTCAGGTAGTTCACCCTACCGGCTGGCACCGGTTTGAGCTCATTTAACCTGGCAAGTGAAAGATGAACTGCACAGGCACAACTAACTCTGACAGGGAAAGGACACTTCCAGGTGAGTTTTACTAAATTAGCAGTTAAATATATGTAAAAATGTATCATACAGCATTCCCTTAAGCTGTTCCTTAGACCACAGGAGACCAGAAGTGTACCTGAACTGAGAGAGAACTTAAATGTAACCAGGTTATTTGCTTTGATTCTGTCATGCCTGTAGCTTCCCCTGTACTGAAAGAAATCTCTGCAAAATTACCACAGGACCACATGCCAAATTGTCTTGCAAGAATGGTTTCTTTGTCTATAGAGCTTTGAAATTCCTTTTCTGCTTGGGTCATCTGATAAGGACAGACATCTCTTCACAGATAATGTTCTAATATCTGTCCTCCTAGGCACTGAAAGGATGCAACATCTAAACGACCCATCTTTTCTGCTTTGATCTGAATGTTCTCACATAAATATTAAGTGGCCAAATCTGAGCTCCAATCAAACCTAGGTCTACAGTTTGTTTGTATCTCAATTCGGCATTATATTAGGTTGCTATCCTGAGGCTCTGAGGCATAATCCTTGTTATTTACTTTCTGGTTTCCTATTCAAATCCAGACTTATTTTCCTCTTGCAAGTTACTTGCTTTTTTTAATTTTGCAATTCATTCTCAACAGCTGCAAAAGATTGCCCTGAATATAAAGTAACTGCCTCTAAAGTTATCCACAAATCCATAAACATCTTAGCTGGGATGCAAATAACTTAGGCGTCCTCACTGCATCTTGTTGAGAGAGAAATGTCAGGTTGAGGTCGCAGCCATTTTTCCTCCAAGGGGAAGAAGCATGTATTTGTGTGTGCCAGGGCAGGGAATGACCACACAGGACAAAAATCCAGCTATCGGGCAGCATTTACAAAGCAGACTTTGCACATTTTTCATTCTGTACCAGACACTCGACCCAGCGTCCTCTAGAACCACCTTTGCTGACTTCAGCAGGTTCTAGCTTGGGTCTCAGGAGCACCAGTGCCAGGAACCTAAAGAGCACAAACTCTGTTCTCACAAGTTCATGAGGTGCAGCTATTTTAGATTGGCTTTGGAAGAGGAATTGAACGTTATCTGAACTAAACCTGAGCTAAGTAACTAAGGCATTAAGCAGGATTAGAAGCAAAGCATGGGCCTTAGGAATTGCAGCGGTTTAAAGACAAATTCAAACTATCCAAATATAGATTGGCCTGAGGCAGAAGTCTATACCTGAAGTGCGGGAAAGTCTGGTACCAATACAGACTGCACATTATAATAACTGAAACAAGACAACGCTTTCCGCCTAAACTGTCTCCAAATGTTCAGAGGTTGAAAAATATGCACCTTATGCACTGCTCCAAATCCTACTGCCTGCCCCCTTAAGATGGACTTGTCTCTCTTAGCACTTTAGTTCATACTGAAGTGTTAACATTGCAATGTTTTTCAAAAGAAGAAGAGGGAGGGCCAGACACCCAAGAGCTGAAAAATACCTGCTGGGTATGAGCACATTTCAGAAGACTGTCATAAGAAGCACAAATGTCCGAAGACATTGATTGCGAAAGGCATTCAAATTATATAACCACAAAGTTAAAGAACTTCAGAACTTTAAAAACTTGAGATATTGGCTGACGGTCACCTTCACAAGCCTGCACCCAAATTCTGCCCAAAATTGACTTTGCACACCCACTAGAGAACCTCAGCCAGGGGCATCGCTCAGGGCACGGGCTTTGCAGCGCATTGTTCCAGCAGGATCTGTGCGCATGTATGAGCGCAGTGATGTATGAAACAGAGGCACATAATCGGAGCAACAGTTCAGTCTGTTGATATATTAGTGTAATACTCTGGATGATGCAGGAGTATCAGAACAGGCCCATCTGATAACATGTACAAGTAATTCATCACCAGAATGAGTTGCTCCAATGATGTATTACTCAGGAAAAAAGAATGCACCATCTAAGGGGGGAAACAGGTCCAGCAAGAGGAAGCTGTTTATTTCCAGGGTGAAATATTCAAAGAACCTAAAGGGCTTCCTTGTCACCAAAACACTAGCACTATGCAAAAATACATGATGTACATCCACTCTCTTCATTCCCACCCCCAGGTACAAATCTAGTTAGTTGACCACTGGGAACAAAAGAAACTTCATTTCATATGCACTAGAACCACAAACCTGAGCGCTGCATTCGAAATTCATATTGAGAATCCCCTCGGATTTCTTCAGAGTGTGGGATCTGCAGTTTAAGCACTTTACAACTTTGCAGATTAAAATAAATTCAATGAAGTGATTTTTAATTTCTTATTCTGTATTGATTTGCTTCTTTCTTTTGGCTTTTTGAGCCTATTTAATTTAGTCCAAACTAATCCAGTTGGCTAGTGGGAGGAACAGAAGGGAGGGGAGAAGAGCCTCTTCCCTAATAAATCCAGAGTGGCTTGCATTCTCTAATATCTGCTGTATATAAGTTCTTTGTATCTGCAGAGATGACAGTAGAGTGTAATGAGAAATGATTTTGAAGTAGTAATTTAAACCCTATACAATAATGACTCCAAGAGATAAATAATTAATGTTTCACATTTTTTTTTCAGTGCTTTTCATCTCAAGGAGTCTCCAGACTCCTTGCAGTCTTTATAATTGACAAGAATCAATTCACTCAGTGTTCACACATGCCCATCTAAACAGAACACGGACTCTGCTAAAGAACATGCTAGGCACAGCAGAAAAAGCTTGGGCTGGAAGGCAAGAATGTTTCATAGCAGAGGAGGCTTCAGGAGACACGGGAGACTTTGCCAAACTGGAATTTGGCTGGAGCTCAGGCTTTATTTCTGCTTATTTGCAAAAGGTGCCACTGAGAAGTTTAAAAGCTCAGGTTTCTCTTACTGCTCACCAGATATAAGCTGGTAAAGGAAACAGGTGCCTCCCTAAACTGTCAGTCAGAAGGCCAAACTAGGTGAATCTAACGTTCACTTGCTGACATCCAAAGCAATGAAAACAGATATTATTCTTGAGTCTCCTGTAGGAACTGAGAACTTGCTGCTCTTAAGCTACAAGATTTCCACCAACGTGGAAATTTAATTTAATACAAGTCTTCCTCCTTAAGCCACCCTCCCAGTTCAGAAACGCAAAACCCTCTTCTGAAGAAAATACCACCATAAACAGTGTACCCACCATCCAGCTTCTCATCAAAAGCAAGGCTGATGTGTACAGCTACAGAACAGCAATAAGCAAGTAGCAATCATTCTCTGTATGAACCAGTGCACAAGAAAGGAACATACCAAGTTACACATACTACAAAGAAGTAGGAAAAGACTTGTTTTTAAAGTGATTGCCATAAAACATTTTATGCTTCCCCCACCACCACCTTTTTTTCATGCTTGGAGAGGCAATAATTTCATTAAGTGATTAAGTGCTTTTATTCCTCTGACTCATAGTTCATAAGACATACAAGCATGAATTTCAATTAGTGTTTCTTACAGTGAAAATCGGATAAGGAAAACATTCCTGAGCAAGAAAGGGTGAGCTAAACTGTCCTTAGTAACCCTGGTGTAAATCAGCAACAACTCTATTGAACCAGCTGGAATACATGGATCTAAAACCAGTAAAATACTAGAACACAACTCAGCATGTCATCCCATTGCTCAAAAACTTCACTAAAAGCCAAAGTTAACAGTTCTGTGTCTGTCAGAACCAAAACCTTCACTTCAAGTGAGAAACATCCCCTTTTCCATCCATTAAGGCAAAACCCCCTCCTCTTAACAGCAAGAATCCTGCAGTTATGAGAACAGTCAAAAACCTGGCTTCTCCAAAAATCCCTTTCTCTCTACTGATCGTTTTCTTTCCAAGAATACTCTCCTTTCCCTACCATTGGGTGCTCAGAGATCAGAGTGTGCCTGAATAAAACAGTTCATCTTAGGTCATTTTCATACCCTTTTCTTACGAGCCCAGGTTTATTGTTCTCATTTTCAAAAGCTATGCTGGTGTCCTCAAAGGTACATACGAACCCCATATCTACTTGGTCTGATCTTCAAATTTTGGTACCACTCTCCTCATTGGGTGAAAGATGGACACCAAGGCTATTCTGAACTAGAAGATTATTGACATAATATAGTGCCATAGGTAAACTTCCACAGTAAGAGTTTGTTGTTTTACCTCTACTTCCTCAAAATAAAATGGAACTAACAAGTTCCCTTCCTGGAAAATATACAGCTTCCAGGAAATATACAACATCTAGTCTCTGCATTATAAACAAAAAGGGCATGTCCTTGTTTTGTGTAATTCAAAGCAGGGAGCTGAATGAGGGTCTAGAGTACCACAGCCAAGAGGGCTCCCATTTTCCTCCTGGTTGATTTAAATATACATTTACCAGGCATACTTTTATGCAGAATAAATTGTGGTTCCCAAAGGTGTTCTTCCTTTTTCACCTTTCTTATTAGCCAGGGATGTTCAGCCAGAACTAACCAAATTTTCTCATGGAGAACTACAATGAAGCTGACCATGCCATTGGTTGAGATACAAGGAAAAGAGAAGGATAGTACAAAAACTGTGCAACTCCCAAAGTTTGAGCTGGCTGAAGCACAGCTGATAGATTTATACTTAACACTTCTTTGGATGACAGCATTGGAAACCGATACACACACGGAGCGCCTCTCTCCTTCAATCCTGAACAACAGGAGGTTGAAGTTTGCTCACCTTGGCTAGAGACTATAACCCTCTATACATCTTGACACCTATAACAGCAATAAAATCCATTACCAGCAACAGAGCTCTCTGCCTGGGTTTACACAGGTTCGTAACCTAAACATTTGCTTTGCCTTTAATTGCCAGGTTATTGATGGAAAGAGTCTGCATTCTGTAGTGTAAAAGGGAAATCTTACAGATTCCTGGTTCATACTGAGATGTTAAATCCATTCTTGGCTGCAATGATTAACTAGCTTTATACCAAGCCAGGTTAGTGCAGTTTAAGTTGTTAAAAAAAAAAAAATTTAAGCTCAGCTAGTACTTTTTTAGTGTGAAAACCTCTGATTTTCCATGAAGTCATGTGTAATAGTTTGGAAATTCAATGTCTCAGTTGCTTTTTCTTCTAGAAAACTAATTGCAAAAGGGAGCAGCTGAAGAGATAGAAGTTTGATTTTTTTCTATTATAGAGATGCTGCAAGGAAAGAACTAAAATAGATCCTCAGGGGAAGCAGGTTTCTATCTGAACCCCAGAAGTATAGCCTTGGTCTGTATCAAACCCTCACTGTTTTCTCTCCCCAGGAGGTAATTTCAATTTCAACAGCTGTCATTCAATTACAAAGTAGAAAGTTTTAATTACTACAGCATTTTATGTTTTTCTTGATGAATTTATATGCCATCACCAGTCACTGGACGTGAACATTCATGGAAGTACATAGTGGGCTTTTCTCCTGGGCTTAATATTTATCATCTAGATCAAACAGTTTTAGAAGGTTAAAGGAGGAGGAGTAAGAGCTCAGAGACATCAGCTGAACACCATATACTGTATTTGCGATGCCTTGCTTGCCTCCGAGTCAAGGCCTTTGGGGATGTAGCTGTAATAAATAAGCAAAATCTATTTCATTCTCTAAAATGCCTGTCCAATTTCTGGAAGAAACCCTCCCTCAGTGGAACTAAAGCTGTTCTACCAGGCACAAAGAAATAAGCCTCAGTCAGGTCTGGCTGCCAGAGCCCCACAGGAGTCTGAGGAAATATTCCAGTTACGGTCCTGAAGTTCTGGCTCCAAATGACAAAGCAGCATGGGAGTTGCAACAGTTTCATTTAAGTCTGTAGTTAAATGAAAATCAGCTCCTAACCACATAGGTCTTTGTATTATACCAAGGCAAGAACTGACTGTAGATTTTGCTGTCATGGTACCAAACTAGAGTCTTAACCATACGGCCATGCTCCAATGAAAGGTCATGTAGTAGTGAGGAGAAAAACAGTTTGAGAGAACAGATGCTGCAGCAAAAGAGATTCAGAAAAGGACACTTGTGTCATAGGAGAGCCAGAAAAGAGACATTGCTGCAGCACAGTTTACAGAGTATATAAACTCCTGAGGATGCCTATTTCTTTTGTGTCTACAAACAGGAGAAGCTGCAGAGGGGGAAAAAGAAACCCACACAAACTTACCACTCTAGTAGTTTTTCAAGCATGCAATGGATGGAATCAGACAAGCTTCCTGAGCAACAGCAGAGAAAGTTTTGCCTTGTAATTAAGTATTTGTCAGATGGTTTAAAGTAGCTTTGTTAAGTGCTGAACACAGGGGGCCTTCAACAAGGTACATCCAGTGAAATGCATGGCTTTGTCTCCTTGCTGCTGTCTCAGCACTAACTCAGGTATATTTTCAAAGGTCAAACTGGTAGAAAACCTGAGGCTGGCCAAGAGTTCCCTCAAATCAAGTTAACTTTTTCGTATTTCAGCAAGCATTGAGCTGGGAACTGCGAAGCACACAGAGAGCATTAAACCTTCTCCAAACAGCCAGCCACCGGCAACTGCCACTGACTCACTTTCACACTTGCAGTACAGTAGCACAATTACAGCATCTGAGTTAAGAATCACAGATTCTTGATCATTAACAGCAATCTCCAACTACACCTTCGACAAGAGGTTTTACATAATGTAGATAAAAAGATGAGCTTTACTAAAACCCAGAGGAGCACATTACAGCGTCTCAATACTAAGACTAGCCTTGTTGTAGATCTACATGATTATACCTTCCCAGGGAGGCTCAACTTCAAGTTCCTTTGGGACAGAGAAATAAGTCAGACAATAATTATACCTCCAGCAGGGGACATCCATTCCTCAGTTTGATCTGTTGTCTGTTCACTTTTCCTTTTATCACTTGTGAATGAGAACAGCATGGGTGATGGCCACTGCTATCGAGTGCCACTGATTCATTTTCATCCCTGTGTTGATTTCATATTGATCACTGAGCTGAAACACAGTTATTCAAATTCTGTTTCAACTAAACTATCCCGAATGCTTCTGTTCTGATCTTTTTGAAGAATGCAGATTTCTTACCTCCTCCTGCAATTTCTTGGCACTGCTCGATGAAGCTATTATTTCCTGAGACTGACCCAGACCCTTTTCCAAGGGCCCTGTTGTGCCACTGCACAAAACCAGTGGCAGCGAGGGAGTTCAGAATGAAAGTTCAGAAAGTCAAGCAGATTATCCCTGTCTTGTGTGTGCAGGATTTCAGGACGGAAAGATTAAGGTTCTTAGCCTTTTTTCATTGGTAAGGAGATGTCGAATTCTAGAATTGAACACTATTACCTAGTCCAGTGTCTTGAAGGTAAGGAACTTCTTTCCATTTACACAGATACACAGCGTACACAATCTCTCAAATATTCTGCCCAGAAAGATTGTTATGGTGGCTTGACATCAACAGCTTTGGTTAAAAAGCAGCTTCCCTGTCCATCCCTCCTCAGGCAGAACCAGTGTGAGGTACTGTTTGGGCTTTTATCTGCCAGGAGTGACAATTCTTCTCTCCCACTGGCAGGGAGAGTTAGCTGTTTCCTGAACAAGTCAGGAGTTGAATGTGCCCTAATAAATATTCCTCAGTTGTCCAGAGTAATTATTTGTGATAAAGGCCAAATACGTGATTCTGATGAGGATGTCCTTGCAAGTTTATGTGGCCTGTAAAACTGTCAGGGCAAGCGCCTTTCTACATTTTCATACTTCAAGTTGAGCTAACAAGTCAAGTAATTATCAGGGGAATTAGCTTGGGTAACTATTGACAATGACCCTGACCACTGGACAGACCTTCCTCTATCCACAGCATTGCTTAACACAGCTTCTCAGGGTTTCTCCAACAAATGTGAAGGAAGGGTTAACTCTATGAACTGTGGTAAATACAGGAGGTGATGTGCTGAGCCCCCCCTACTGCTCCAGTAAAAGGAGCATTAGGAAAATGAACTATGGGAGCTTTTGAATACAGTTCTCAAGAAAGCACCAGATTGACAGCCCAAAGACTGATGGCCACATGGTTTATTCTCAGAACTGTGACAGCACAAGCCCTGGCAACAAATCCCCCTGCCCCTACCACCTCTTCTTCTGAAAACCTACACCTCCAGCCAAATCCCTGCCTGCACATCCCAGCCACAGCTGAAAGGAAACAGATAATGCAGCTGGTTTGTTGTTACACCAATACATTTCTGTTACACTGCCGGTTTTGACAATGTGGGCACCCTTCAAACCAAGGAAGGTCTCGATAACTACCGAAATTATTCACAATCACAAAAAAATTGTCATAAGGAAAGTACACTTAGTCTTTACTGACCTGGGCTAAGCTGACAACAGCTTCAAATCAAGTCCATTTTGCAGTAGCCCAGCATGAGGTGAGAATAGCAGGAGGGAAAAATAACATTTCCTACTCTTTCTAGAAAGAGGTGAATGTAATATACCTCTGCCTGTTTATTACCTGCAGTCTGTTATACCAGTAATAATTCAAGGTAATACAGCTAGGACCTTTTATTATGCAGTCTGTTGAGCAGCCAACAGTTCAGGGTTAACAGGTTATGTATCTGTATCTCTTTATTATGCAGTCTGTTGTACTACAGATTAAATTGCTTTTTCTTTCTATGTACAAAAGGACTGGGATTTTACATCTTCAACCCAAATACCACGTCTTTCAGAAAAGCTTCATCTCTTCTTGGGCCATCCCCTGTTTTTCCAACACTTTCATTCTTTACACCAGACATGCCTGCTAACTGCTTCTTCTGAAGACCGAGCTCCATGTAGCTGTGGTCTCCCTTTCTGACAGCTCTGTGGTTTTGCTGGCTTAAAGCAACATCATGTCTTCTTGTATCACACTATCACAATCAAAATGCAGACACGGAATGAATATTTGATGCTGTGAGGCAGCAAAGGACCAGCAACACAAAGCTCCCTGTTTCAAAGAAAGCATCTTTGTGCAAAGCATGTTTCAGCTGCAGCTCCTTTCCTCCTGCTCTGTGTTGTTACAGGTTTATCTCACAACTTTCTGTCTAGAAGTCCAATGTAATAGTGGAATGAACTAAACATATGAGAATAATTCATTGCAAAGAAATCTGAGAAGCTGGCACATCCCAGCAAGAAACAGAACTAAATCTTCAGCAAACCTGTCTTCACATTCACCTGCTGGATTTGACACATTCACGGACCTACCTGAAACATCAAGTCTCAAATCCCAACTGCTCTGCACAGTTATCTATCAGAAAGGGACAAGGTCACTTGTAATACCCAGTACCAAACGTAACAAATACAAGCACAGAGTCTTGTTCTGTGCCCCTGGCGCAGCCCAGGTACTGCAGCTTCTGCTTTTCTATAGATTTAGATGTACAGAATTGAAAGGGAATATACTGTCAGCAAGCCTAGCGTGTTATTAACCATTACACAAAAAGACTATGAAATGTAGGTTCTCTGAAGCCACTTGGAGGGTTTAGGTAAGACTTCAAAGGTAGACTAGCACGGTATTAATTCAGAAAGCTAAGCTTTGCTTCTCAAGATAAGAGATGGGAGCATCAGTACTCACCAATATACACCCTAAAAATCTTCCACCTGAATTCCACTCGTAGACTCTAGGACTATCTCACTAATAGTGACTTCCATTCAAAGCCCGCTCATTCCAGCAACATCAAATGGGTACAAAATTAGTACAAGAAGGAAGGGGGGAAAAAATCAATTTGGAGTAATTCTACTTTTACATGATTGTACTTAATTTTTCTCTACCTGTTACTGCATATTCAATTCAAAGTTTTCACTGCCATAAAGAAACTGGTGCTAGAAGGGATTAACTTCTTGTTCTGCTAATAGAGCAATTTTCCACTTGTCACTAAAAATCTCAAGGTAGGAGGTGTTTGTAGCAGGGGTTACATATGAAAAGTGGATTTGGCACAGGCTGCAGGACATAGTATTTATCTGCAGATGTCAAAATTTCACAAAAGAGCTGTCATCCTTCTTTTACAGACAAAAGACCCTGTAGTAAAGCACTTTACCTCCAGGTCTCCCACTATGCTAGAGGTGGAAACAAAACTTGGGAAATTGCCATTATCATGCCAGCTGGAAACTACAACTTGCAGTGAGATTAGAGGAGCAGCTTCATTGGGGAGGGTGGGCTAATCTAGAAGTTTATCACTTCCCCTACCAGAAAGAGGAGTTTCTCTTCTCCTTTCTGTTCTTGCTGCTTATCCCCACCAGCCCCAAACTCAGGTGACTTCTCTGTAAGTCAATTAATTTCAGTAGTGTCAGAAGTAAAAGAACAAGAACAAGCAGCCAGATAGGTTTTTGTCTGAGCCGCTGCAGGAGAGAATGAATGAAACTTCATGCCTAGAAGCAAAGGAAGGAAAAGTAAAACCTCTTGCTATCCCCTAAGCTGCTATGAAGAGTGAACTGGCTCCAAAACTACAATTCTGTATGTTAATATGCCACACAGCAAGCACAAGAGTTACATTACTGTCTACCACAGGTTGGACTTGCCCTTAATTTTTTTTATTTTCAGACTATACAGTGTTAAACAGTTTTGGAAAGAAGCATCTTTCAGGACTACTTTTTTAAGGGGGGAAGATCCACCTCTCCTTTGGCAGCACTTGCTTGTCTGTTATGCAAGGATAAATAATCTTGCTTTGCTCAAAGCACATTAAGAATCCTTAAGCCCTTTACAAGACTGAAAAACTACATCTCTGCCTCAGTTTCCTCTCCTCTGAAACAGGATAGCAGCACCCTTTTTTCACACGCCCATTCATCAGAAGGTAAGACCTAGTATAACGGTACCCTTATTTCAGACAAAGACTATAATCATTAGTCTAAAACAAATAAAAGGCTGCACAATTACAGACCAATACCTGGTAGACTCATTCCAGATGCCATATCCCCTCCTAATGCCTCACCTCCACATCCTCCCTGGCCTGTGTTGCAGCTAGTCCTTTAAAAGCAATCAGCCTCAGTGAACTCCTTTGCCTCCTCAGGAATGCAGCAGGGCTATAAGAGAGCAGTTCTATCTATATGGAAATGCAGATTTCAAATATATCCATCCTAGTAATCAAATCCAGAGGAAACAATCCCCTAATATGGAGCTAATAAAAGTTGATTTTAAGTCAGCCTGAAGCTGTAAGCAATAAGAAGCAGATTTATAATGGCGGCTTTCATTATTGCTGTTTTTGTTCTTTATAGTCTATACCAGCATAAAGCTATTGGTCAGCTTGCTACTGAATTTACCTGTATTCCCTAACCTCACTTAGTTCAAACCATGTTTCTTCTTCCATTCAGATGACTCTAAATCTGCCTGCACACAGAGGTTGGGTAAATCATGGTAGCTCAACTTAATTCAATAATTAGACCGATAAGAAGCAAGGCATCAAGCCTTTTTCCCCCCACATCCTCTCCTCTTACATGCTTGCAAACACACATGGCTGGTGCTGTTAGAAGAGGGCAGTGCTGTCCCTAGAATCAGTCACTGAAATCCTGTTTCAGGTAGTGAGGAGACTGTTAACTTCAGGGTGAAAAACAGTCTGTGTAACTAGAAGAGGAAAATAGGAGAAGTCCTGTGTCCTAATATGGTCACGGGAAATTCCCCCCCC
>JAOXJK010000015.1:4287519-4310266 GCA_025774025.1 Xenus cinereus | reverse complement strand
CCCCGCTTCCTCACATGGACCTTTAGCTATAAAAAAGCAGTGAAATGGGTCTGTATGTCATTAGAAATGAAGAGAATAAATTTCTTCAGTGGTGCAAGGAGATGCTTCTTCAAAAACAGAGGATAACAGCTTTGATGGTCAGCAAGGCCAAGCAGCTTACCAAGTTACAAGCAGAAGCCAGCTGAGGAACAGTACACATTTTAAAAGTAACATGGAGAAATCAATCCAGATCACCCCCAGTGGAATCAGTCCAGCAAAGTATTCAAGAAACAAGCATCCTTCCACCTCAGTAATCTCCAGAGGATTAAGTCATCTTTATTAAATCCTTTTGGGGCCAGTTTTATCCATGGTAAACATACCATTTAAAATAAGTCACCACAAATTATTTTGACCTTTTATGAAAAAGACACCGCTACCGCAATATGCCTGCTGTATGATTACTGCCTAATGTCTGCACCTACCATCTACTCAGATAAGCATTATCCATACAATTCGCTACATGACTGAAAACAATTAGTGTCAATCATTAGCATGCTTGGATTCCAACAAGACCAGAGAGCACAAGCCAGTACGTCAGTTAAGCTTCTAGCTATATAAATTAACAATATTTTCCTGCAGCAAAACAAAGCTACAGACACAACTATAAGCTTATTTTAATCAAGACAGACCACCTCCTGAGACCCCAAATATCAAAACCAGTCCATCCCAGGAGCTTCCTCATTTCCATCAGTTGGTGTCAGCAAGGAGCAGGGAAGCATTTCTGTAGCACTTCTCTACCATTGGAGAGAGATGGATGCATGTGAGCCTCAAAATCTCTAGGGCTTGTCCCCTGTGCCTTTGTGCAGCCAAAGATAAAACCAGATCCTTCCATTTTAACCCTCCATCACAGTTCCCTGAGACTGCAGGGGACCAGATCTTTTGTATCCAAGCCTATCTGGGTCATTCAGTTCTACTTAGAGGACTGGCAACTACCTGACAGACAGGAACTTGAGTGTATCCCCAGAGAAATTTAGAACCAATTCAGGAATATTAGGGTTGTACTCATTGCAGCAGCAGCAGAATCAGACTCTGTCTCCAAGGCTGCCACTCTTCTTTCAGTGCCATTAAATGTGCTTAGAGGGAGCTCTCCAGAAGAGGTTGGACCATCCAGAGTTTCAGCCTGCTTTAACATAAAGGCAGGCTGTGATTAGTAGGATATCAGACGTGCTTCTCAACAGAATATCTTCCCTTTTCCCAGCAGCATAACCAGAACAAAACACCACTTTGGCACAAAGCGGAAGTGCAAAACCCCCAAACTTAGAGCAAGTAATTCATAATTACCAAATAGTCAAGCATCTAGCAATCAATGTATTATGCTGTGTGAACATAAACTAAAACCTTAGTGAAATCTTCATGTTCCCTGCTAAATGAAAATCTGTTCCTCTGTTTGTCAGCTGTGGCTGAAGAGATTTTTCAGTGATATTATGAAATACGAAAATAAGAGAGGCCATATTCTGCATTGTAATTGGCAATTTAAGGAAAGTAAAGTTGTGATTTCAAGGCTTACATTGTAATGCTAGTGATTAGAGGAGACTGGGTAGGAACCCAAGACTCTAAGAGCAGTAAGCAAAACAACTCATTTGATTTCCAAGAACAACTCAAAATGGAAATTCGACAGGCAAGAGGAGAGGAGTCAGGCCTAACCCATCCATCCAATTAGGACACCTTCAAGAAAGTTTTCCCTTTTGTCATTTGGACCTGATCATGAGCTGGGAATAAGTCAGGGCTACAATGAAGGGAAATAATTTGGGGGCATTCTAAAGGACAGTCTTTTAAGAGCTATTTAGAGGCAGAATAAAGAGGTCTTCATTCATTACTAGCTGTATCAAAGGGCTGAATGCATGTCAGAACTCCCACATGGACCTGTTGGGATATTCTGGTCAAACCACTGACGTATTTCAGTAGCTCCTTCTATCAGAAAGTTTCATTGACACGGTTTTAAGCAAGTCTTTTGGGGAGAAAAAAGAAAAACAAAACTTTAAGTGTCATTATTCCACTTTTAACACACACAAAAAAGCTTTTATTTAAAAAAGAAATTATCATTACAAAATTCACTTCAGATTTGAAGTCAAAGCATTTCAAATTTATCTAAGATTTAGGACTAATCAAGATCTGAAGCAGTTCTAGGCCTGTGCAGTTTTGCCTTTTTCATCACCAAAACTACTTTGCAAAATAAACCAAGATTGTCACCACAGTTTCAGGAGGAGTGAATGACTTGTGCAGCCAATGCAGAATGTAGCCCCGCGCTAAAGAGGTTTTGCTGTCCAGTACACAGATCTTTCATCTATCCAAAGCACATCCCTTTAAGCTCTATTTTGTGCAGGCCTGAGCAATGACATGATACACAAAGCAGCAGGGAATAGTCCTAAGCAATTTATTCAATTTAGAGTGCACAGATCTACCTTCTCATGGAACTCCCAGATTCTACTTTTATATCTTATTGACTTATCCTGTGAAGATGACCAAGTTGTTTCCCTGCTGCGGCCTTTCTAAAACACTGAGCAAAGCTTCATATAATTTATAATAGTCACATGAGGCTTTATTATAATAAAAAGCTCCAAGGGCTTTTCCATTTGTCATTACTTAATACATCCATAAAACCAACAGTGTGCAAAATGCCTTGGACCCTAATTAAGACAAGCTGAATCCAGACACAATATCACATTGACATTAAGGTTAGCAACATAACCTGTTGGCAGAAGACAGCCATGGAAGCCAGGGTGAGGGTATTAAATGTTTTACTGAGGATCAGCAAACGTTACAGAACAATATCCTGGTGCAATATCTACCACTACTAACAATAGTGGCGTCTACTGGTCTTTGAGTAATTATCCCTTTCGGGAAAAAGTCTCACATCTTGGTTACCCATATTATCTTCTGCATCTTCTCCTTAACTGTACATCTGTGACGGCGGCAGACCATAACATCCAGATTTCTAAGACAGACACAGGGATGTGAACCCTAAATAGCCTGCCATGAGTCAGTCTTCACTACGGCTCAAGTTCAGCTTCATTTCCCAATGACTCCTATGTGATGCTCAAACAGACACAGAACAATTTCCTGTGATCACTAATGTTAACAACAGCTATGATTTTTCAGTGGGATGAGGCAAAGAGGAATAAAAGCCATTTATTTTTAAGTGGAGAGCAGTTGTCCAAAGTCCTAGGTACGGTTATTTCAGAGTAAGAGGTTACCATGAAGAAAAGGGAACAGCAGATTTCAGATTAAGCTTCCAACCAACATCACTTATTGAGCATTCACCCTACACACCTGCTGGGAATGTTCTTAGTCTTACCTCCTCCCTATAAGGACTACTTACTCCCCAGACACACATACACATTGTTAGAAACCCAGGTTAGAGAGCAGCACAAACAGACCCATAAATTTTTTTGTTTACAGAGCTTTGGTCTCCAGTGCTTAAAAGGATAAAATTGCCTGTAATAATAACTATCAAGAAAGCTCTTTGGGTAATTAACAAAGCTGACGTGACAAACAAACCCAAAGAGGTAATTCCCCCAGCTCCAACATGAAATTAATGTATTATTTTTGCCCTTTCAACACTGCAGTCAGAAAAATCCTGTAAGTCAGGGCAGTAAGGTCACCTCCATGACTTCACTGCGGGCAGATCATCAATAAACTATTTGCTGCACAAGGTACGTTTATTTTGACAATGTGCTGGTTCCTGTTTTGCCAAAGAGTTTCAAATCAATACCCAACCATTGAGACTTCCAACCTGCTTCAACCTCATAATTATTTGTCTAGTACTAAAAAAAATGTCAGTGGAATTAAAGTGGTAGATCACCCTCCCTCCTGTCTTAACTCAGGATAAATATAAAGGAAGTGGAAGAAGTCTCTTCAGAGCTAAGATCCGGCACACCCAAGCACACTAGCTTTGATATCTTTACCACTTAACACAAACTCCCTCTGTAGCTGTCACCTGCAGTGTCCTACATTCTCAAAGCTGCCCACAACTCAGGAAACCTTGGGATTTTTTCATGCCAGCTGGCAAGACATATTCTAGTAGTGAGGGCTACCCCAGAAGTAAATGCAGGCTGGATAAAGACAGGGTATCATCACTTAAACCACAATTCAGCATTAGCTTCTGCCAGATCTTGGAATAAGCCAAGGCCCACTTATCTGTACGGGTACCCACATTTCTGATAGCACAGTTAAGTGCATCGAGTTCTCCCAGTGTATGGAAGAGCCACTTGTTCCAAAAGAATTTAGAACTCAAGGCTCTTAGAGGAACAAGAGTCCTCCTTCTGTCCTCTTCAATATTGAAGCCAGCAGGTTTGCAGGGTGGCAGCTATCTGGGTCTGTTGTTTTTTCTGGGCTTCTATTTTCTTATTGTCAATCAAACAGGACTCCATTCCACCTAGTATAGATGCCCTTATGGTCCCTTACCATGCATCTTCAAAGCACTTGACAACAGGCAAAACCTGACTTTGGGTATAAACACTTCAAACATTCACATTCTGTGACTGCTCATTTAAGACAGGGTAATAAAAGCTTGTTGACTTAGAGCAGACTAAACTATACTTCATTGGGGGGGGGAAATCACACTTCCTTTATTGCTCTTCATTAGAGATACAAATTGTTTTAAAAACCCAAAGCTTTCAGTCAAAGAGGTTGGCAGAATTAGTAAATAAGGGATACATTTTAATAGAGGAGTTGTCAACATGACCCCTTCTTTTACAAAACAGATGTGACAAAAGCCAACATTCTCCCCACCCATTATTGCATTTTTAGTACATTTCAGAAGAGGAATGATTCTTTCCCAAACCCTAAACTGACATAGCTTCGTATAAATCAATCTCCTATCACAGCCAGAAGAGGATAAGACAGAAAGAAAACCTCCTCAGCATCTCTTTAATATCAGCATCTAGCCTGATTGCTTGTATACTCATTTAAGATAAGGTTTCCTAGCAACCTCAGGGATTTGTAATTAACATTGGGCTCTGAGAAAGACTGCTTTTTACATCCTCTGGTTTTACCTCTAAAATAGAAGTATAAACTAATATATAGTTATAAAATTGGTTTTAGTTCAAGTCAAACATCTTGGAATGTTAGACATTTTAATACTTGAGACACTCCTTCAGGTGGAGGAGTGACCTAACTCTTTAAAATGAGGCTCTAAAATTCTTCAGCTCTTTTTTCTCTTGCATCATGTTAAAACCTTTATGGGCTGTTTCACACACACCGATGTGATCTAGATAGATCAGGGAGATTCCAACAGTATAAATCTCAGTTTCAGCACCGTAAGAGTCAAAATTAGATCCTTCCTTCTGTGATAACTAGAACATCTAAGACAGACAAGACATTCCTCTTTTCCAAGGCTCAAGTACTACAGCTTTTGCTGTTTACTGTTTTTCACTACCAGTAACAATGAAGTAAAATATTCATGTGCTATCATTATTCTAATGACTACAAGGACAGGAGTTGCAGTTACTAGCCATCACAGTGCTTGAAGGAGCCAAAAGTTATCAGTATCGTTACTCAGCTTAGTTTTACGATTATTGACATTGGTAGCATTAAATCCTAACTAGTCAGCTACAAAACCTATGGTGAAAAGCATGAAACACCCATAAGCGTCATCCTAGAGGTAAATCTATGTTACATGCACAGAACTAAAACCTTACTAAATAAGACAAATGGCCTCACCAGCATCTGAACAGCTAACTGCATTAAGGAAATATAAAACTGTCTCTAACCATGACAAATTCCTCACACAGCTTCAGCTACACAGCTGGAGCCCCCGCCTTCCTCACTCCCATTCCTGGCCAACACTGAAAGGAACAGGCCAGTTGTAACGCCAGGACAAGTCAAGCTGATCACAGGAGGAAAGTAATATATTGGCTGAGAGAAAACACAGAAGAAAATGTAAGCTTAACAGAGTGTGTTACTTAAGAGCAATTGAAGACAATGGTTCTATTCACAAGGCAACAGGAGACCCTCTGTGTAACAGCTTTATTCCTCTTGCACACGCAGTCACAACCTTGGATTAGGGGAGATGCAGTTTAAGCAGAATGGAGACAGCTGTCCCAATGCAAGGCACCCATTGCTGGCAGAGGACACGGGCCCAGGAGAGAGGGGCCCATAACAACAAGAAAGTATATTTTCCACACCATGTCTGGAAACAGTAAAGTGTTTCTAACAAGTTATACAATTGGATGAAAGTATACTGTAAAGGTAGCAGCATTAGATAAGCTCCACTGCATGCCCTATGCTTTTGTCACAGGCCCATCCCCTCAAATAAGATAATCACTTGCCAGTTTCACTTCATCTAAAAGTAAATTAATCCCTTTTTACATCCAAGCTTCCTCTAGTTCACTGGAAATGGAAACCCATCTGCTATGAACAAGACACACACCTATTCAGTACAAATAAGAAGAAACAAAACCATACTTTGCAGGAGTTATGCGTTAAGGAGCTACTCTGAGCCACAGCTCTATTCTTTCCATCCTCTACACAGTGGTGGTAAGTGTTAACCGGAAACAGTTGAAAATGTTTCCCATTAGAACATTTCACCTGACTGAAGAGATGCTTGAGCAGAACTAAATGCTAAAGGAATAGGTCACCTGGCCTTAACAAAACACATTTTCATATTAAGTTCTGAAACACCTGTGAACAGTTTTGGAACATTAAACTAATATTGACTCAAGGAAAACTTGAATCCAAAATACTAAAATAAAAATCATAGAATTGCTAGAGTTGGAAGAGATCTTAAAGATCATCTAGTTCCAACCACTACCATTTAACCAGAAAAACACATTAAGTGGTTTTGCTCATGAGAGAACTTTCACTTTCAAGTGAACTAAGAACCAGAAGAAACAAAACTGTGCAGATAAAAGAATATAAACAGCAGTTGCATTTTGGTCTTCCTTCACTTAAAAGTATTTCGGGGTTCTCATTTCAGAGTTCCCCTCCCATTAAACTAGCAGATTTCCACAATTTCCCCAGGCAACTCTATTGCAGATTTTGCTGCTTTAAATCACTTCTCCATAGGCCTAAGTGGCAAAACCCAGCACTAATCAAACACTTTTTTACTCCTTTCAAGAACTGCTACAGACTCTGGGTCAATTAGGACTAGCAAAACAAAAAAGGCAGGTAAAAATCAAAGTGACAAAGTCAAGCTTGGAACCATATTAAAGCATAAGAGAAAGCTCAGATGTGACATGATTTTTAGACTAAATAACCTGCTCATCTGAGAGCTCTTCCACATCCTTAGCTTGATCTTTGCTGTTCATATAGAGTAGGCTGCAAAGGTCAGGAAATATCAGATAAAGAAATGAGCTCTTACAATCTTTACTATTCCCAGGACACAGGGAAAAGGAAGCATCCTTCTGCAGTCTTTGGCACAACAAGCTTTTCAATAGTCAGTGTAGACATTTGAGTAACTCTAAATCCCTGTTGCATAGCCTTTGAGTTGCGTAACCTTTGTATTGACAGTAGATTTTCAAGGTTGTTCTAAGGGGTTTTATTCCCTCTCCCCTCCACACAAGCCTCCTGCATAGCTTTATCGCTAAAAGGCTGCCAACAGTATTCACTTTTAGAAATTGAGACAGCAAAGCCTACTGCCTCTTTTACAATAATAGCAGGGAGGAATTATTCTTTTCTTCAGAAGGAAGAAAACAAGAATTTTGAACAAAACTCATCACTCAGAGTCCCCTTGGCCTCATTTAGCACCCTGAGAACTCCAGGATTAAACATGCCCCGGAGCCACACTACACAGTACCTCAGCCATAACACAGCACACGCATAATTTCTATTTTAATAATATCCAGATACTGCACTTTTTAAGCAGGAACCAGATTTTAAGCCAGCAGAGAACCCTCAGTTCCCAAACCCATTATTTTTGTCACTACTTAGTGAACCATTTAGAAATTTGAGCAGGAACAAAGCCAAGCATTACCACTAGAGAACATAACAAAGCACATCAACACCCTTCTCTCCACCCAGAAAACTGCTTCGCGACCCTCTATTGACCAGGGAAGCCTCCAGCAATAGATGCCTTTTAAGTTGCACCAGAAGTAGCAACTTTTCTACTTTAACACTTCCTTCATTACCATTGCTTGAATTACTTTCCCTTTTCAGGAGACAAAGCTTAAACATGACTGGAAATACTTACAGAGTCATTGGTCAGGGCTGCAGGCTCAGTGCAGGCCTCAGGTTTAGGGCTCACGGCTTCCCTGCTGAGGAGTAGCTGTTCCTGTGCAATCCCAGCACTAGAGTAGCACCATACAGCAGATAAAACATCTAATAAAGGAAGGAACTTCAGTTAGCTAGGTACAAATCACCTCAGAGAAAGCTGCTCTCAGCAACCAGCTCCCCCCACAGCACCATTATTTACCTGAGGTGGCAGTTGCCCAGGGAGCCAGGACCAGAGTCAATGCTCCATACCCCACTACTCTCTCACAAAAAACTTGAGTTTTGCCGTTTCCTGCCTTAAATACCCGTCGTTCTCCACGGGTTGGGCTGGGCTGAGGGCGGGCCTGGGAGGGGCTGCTCTCCCCAGCCCGATACAAAACCCCCCCGTACAGACAGGCCTTGCTTCTGTGGAGATGGGGGTCATCTCCTTCTGTTGCCTGCCTTGGTTGCTTGTGGTGCCGTTGAGCTATTCCCTGCTTCTCCTGGGCTACAGGCACCTGTAGCATTGTTTGCCTGAACTGTGGGGCTGCTGCAGCTTTTTTTTTCTTTCTTAAGCGTAGAGGGGTGCACAGGTAGGTCATGTTTCGAGTCAGGCTTTGGCTAAGCAACAAAGGTAGAGGCTATGCTTAGGTCTGCTCTCCTGAGGGGGCAAGTGCAGCCCTGCCTCAAAGGCCAAGCCCTGGTATCATGCCCTTGTGTAATGCTTCCTTTTTGCCCTTGGCTCTCTGGATTTCTCCCTTTAGCAGTACTTAAGCCTGAGCTGTTCTGCTCTCACTCTGGTTTTCAGTCCTGGATGACCTCTGCTGCTCTCACGCAGCAGAAGGCATCTGGCTGAGGAGCTGAGCTTAATGGCTTAGGCTCATCTTGGCCTGTGCTCTCCGGTTTCCCCTCAAGTGCTAAGAGGGTACAGAGAAGAAAAAAAAACAACCCTCAGGCTTTAAAAAGTGTCACTTTCTTGCTCTTTGGGTCTTTCTAATGTATTATTTTATCTTATTTGCTGTTTTTATCATGTTGTAACCTGGTGTGCTTCTCAGCATCAAAGAACATTGCTTTATTGTGACATTTTCAAATGAAAACTACATGGCAGTAATAGCTTTCCAAAGAGTGTTCATTTAGCTTGGCAACATTTATGTGAGGCAGGGAGAAGAAGGGGGGAAAAAAAGCCCCCCACTCTACATAAAACTGGTGCTTTGAGCAAAACTCTATGATGATTATTTAGCAAACAAGCTCCTCTATTAGAATGGCAGAGAGGAAGATTGCATATCCAGACTAAATTACACTTTACAGGGAGATGGCACAGAATGGCTTTCTGCTGAGGTTATGCTTAAATTATAGCTGTTGCTAAAGCAAACAGCTCACAGTTTATATGTGAATTTGAATTATGCATCCAGGAGGCAGTATGTTTATGAAAAAAAAATAAGTCAAGTCAATAGATTGCTAAATTGCAACTACGTTTGTAGCGGACAAAAATAACTGTGGTAGTAGGGCATCAAAAATGAACCACAAACATGCATTATTCACTGTTGTCCAGTACTCTTAAGAAAAACAGTTTGGCTCTTGAACACCCTAGGAATCATTGCAATGATAAAATTGCAAGGTAACTAGGTAAGTTTCTGACTCTTGTGAGTGTTTAATGTTTCATTTGGGACCTTCAGTGCCTTAAAGGGGCCAAATGCTTTGGAGAAATGTGTTCATAGATGTATAGAGTGTGGTGGTGAATGGTTTAGGATTCTAGAGGTGTTACTGTAGTAAGGAGACTTGTTAATTTCCATCAAGTAGTGTAGATAACCAGTGTTTGGAGATAGATGGGAATTTATTACCCCTTGTATAAGCTGGAGGCAATACTTTCAGAACAGGATAGATAATTTGAAAATTGTAGGCAATCCAGGAGAGTCCTGGAGTGCATTGAGGACAGCTTCAAGGACAGGTGGGATGGGGCTCTGAGCAATGTGATCTAGTTAAAGATGTCCCTGTGCATTGCAGGGGAGATGGACTAGATGGCCTTTAAAGGTCCTTTCCAACCCAGACCATTCTATGATTCTATGAAAATACTGGTCCACAGCAATGTGACACCTCAGGGTCCTAATGCATGTAGGCACTTATTTTTTGATGTCAAGGTGCGTGAAACATTAAGAGATTTGATTTTAAACCTGGCTTGAATTTAGATGTGACAGCTGGGGCAGGCCTTCCTCCATCTGTGTGCTCCACCTCTCTGTGTAGGGTATGGTCTCAGCGGCCAGGAAGGCAGATACAGTTCAGCCCCTGGGCTGTTAGTCTATGCCAAAAAAAAATCATCACTAAGTAGTGGCTGAGGAATTGCACATCTGTTTTGCTCTCCTAGTAATACAGCAATGGTAAGTCCTGCTGGGGCTGTGGGTGAAGTGTGGAGGGAAAGTCCCCCCTGGGACTTTGTGGTTGAGCCGGGACCTCCTGGGAGATCTGTCCTTGCGCTGCTACTAAACTGCTCCTTAGAGTTGCAGCACTGAGCAGATGCTGAGCAATGCTTCGTTAAGTTCATAATGCCTAAGTGTTACAGTGGACATAAAAGTAAACCTCAACAGAGGATCTCTTTCATGTGAAACCATTTGCTTGTTTGCTAATACTGTTTTTCTTGCTGTCTTTTCATAAAAATGGGTGTTTTTTCCTGTTCCAAGGAAATTGTCTTTGTTATTTTTTCCATTGTTATTGATGTCAGTGGAGCATATAAAGTCTCTAATGAAGATCCAAGTAGAATTGTTCTAGTTATTTTGTCATTACAAAGGGAGAGGTGTAAAAGACAAAGACCGAGTCTTTCTCTTCCTGTTGGAGAGGAATTGTGCTAAGTAGAGTCCTAGAAGAGACCATGGGTGTTCATGTACTGCATGTTTACTATGCTCTGTCTAATTGCTTTTAATTGGAAGTACAAGCCTTAAATTTGTGATCCAATAACTGTAATGTTGGGATTGTCAGGATGTTCTCCTCACCAGCCTTTTTATTAGAACTGAAGTAAAAAGATAATGCAAGATTCAGTCAAGCATTTTCTCGGTAACATTTCAAACTGTCACTTAAAATGTACAAACATTCCTGAGCAAGGGAGATTTTTTTTCTACTCCCATCCTTTTATTCCTTTGTGATAACTCCCCTAACAGTACCTTTGACAGCTGAACATGGTTTCTGACTTGTGATCAAAACCACAAGAGAACTCAGTCAGTTCCTCCCCTTGTCTTGCCCTTCCTCCCCCTTTTTTGTGGAATGCCAGCCCTGTGAAAGTCAAATCTAATGCTCCCACTAAAAGACACTGGCTATCAAATAATTACTTATTTATGCTATCATTTAGTTAATGCTTTATTATCCTGGGAACAGTATTAACCTAGCTGAGGGGATGGGGGAAGACTGATTGAAATGTATAGGAAAACTATAATCTGCAAACCGAAATGTGAAGAAATAGGAATATAACTGGTGCGTAAAGGAAGCGGTGACACACACTGGAAGGCTGCAGAGCTGCTCAATAGCTAAAAATGTGAGAAGGTGCATATCAATACCTTTAAAAGCTCATTATTAACTTTAAAAACAGTCTGTTCTTAAGGGAGTTTAGGATGTTAAGAATTGGTAAATAGATCTTCAGTCTTGCAGGTGAAGCTTTCAATGTTAAAGCCTTGAAAGCAAGGACAAGAAATGGAAGATGGAGGCTGCCCTAAATACATTCTTGGAATAGTTAGTTTGTGGAAGTAGATCTTGAATGGACATTCAGGAGGACTGTCTGTAGTTCCTGGTTTTCCCACAGATCTTCCGAGCTGTAATGGGCCAGCTTCCAACTCTCAGGGGGGCATGTGCATATGATGCACTAGATACCTTTTCCTGTCTGTAAGGACCAGCTTCATATAAAATGAGAGAGGAATTGCAGTTGCTCAGCAAATGCATGTGGAAAATTGAGGCAGGTGCTCACAAATGGAGAACCAAGAACTGGAGCCAGGAGAAAGAAAATGGCAAATTGAAAGCATATGCAAAATGTAAAGGGTGGTGCCATGTAATTAGTATAATGGTAGAAATTGAAATGCATTAGGTATCTCAAACATGTGTATGTAAGATACTTGCACAAATTCTAGCATAGTAAGTTACTCTTCATTAAAAAGTGATGAAGAGAAAAGAAATTAAAAGAAGAAAAATAGGTGGGGAATGGATGAGTAGTAACTACTGCTGGACCTGAAGGAAGTCTTCTCCCTCCTACTTAGACACACATTATATATGTCCTTATGAAGCTAAGAGGTCCTTCTGATTTATTCTAATACAAATCCAAGCAATAGAAATTAAAATCCCTGGAGTGTCTCCCAGTGGTTGTGGCATCGTGTGTGCTGAAAGGATCAGTTACCCACTTGCCTTCCTAAAGAAAGTGTATGTAGGAATAATGGGAGCTTGTGTTCAGCTTCTCTAAGGCTCCTCCAAAGAACTGGAGTGTGAGAACAGTTGCCCACAAGCTGCACCGGAGTGAGGTTTCCTGAGCTCTTACATCTTAATTAGCTGGTGGTATAACACCAGAGAATAGGTCAGAGGGACAGAGCTATTTGTCAGACTTATTACTAACGCTAGGCAGGTTTAGTGCGTTGTCCTCTTGGGGAAGAAATGTGCTGTATTGAGTGTGGGAGAGAGTGCAAATAGAGTTGGGCAGTAAATCTGGAGATAAATTACTCATGAAGATGGAAGCATCCCATAACTTGTCCATGCATAACAGAAAGGTTGAGATAAATAAAGGGATTTTTTTTTTTCCAGGAAAAGAGGTAGAAACTGAGAGAAATAGGTGGAGGAGATGTGGGATGGCATCTCAGCAGGCTGTGACAAAAGGGTAGTTAGTGCAACAAAGCATTAACAATGACTAGAAGTGAAAAATGAATCCTTTGTCATGGCATTTGCTGGTGTGTTGAGCTATAGACAGCCAAATGACATGCAATGGACCATGTCTGGAGCTACGTTTACATTCTTGGAATACTTAGTTTGTGGAAATGGATCTTGTACTGACATTCAGGAGGGCTGGGTGTAGTTCCTGGTTTTCCCACAGATCTGGGTCAGCTGGGGAGAAACACAAGTGCTGTCTCCCAAGTTTCCCACCTACAGTTTTCAGTTCTTAGGCCGGTTTGTTGAAAGAACAGCAATTTGGCAGTCACACTGCATGTGTGTCTGATAGAGACTGTTTCTTACTGCAGTAAGATAGAGCATCTGCAGCAATGGAGTCTGACTTTGTGCAGAGATAGTAGTTCCTATTGAAACACAAACAAAAATAAAGGTGGATTGGTTTCAATGAGAGATGGGATATAAACAGCATCTTACAAAGAAAAGCACTTGGGATTGTGGCAGTAGAGTTTGTGAAGAATTAAATTCTCAGCTCCTTAATTTTCTTGGTTTAGTTAAGAACTCGCCTGTCGTTGCGTTACCAGTGAAGAATTAACTCTGAGGTGCTCATATAAGCCAATATGATGCTTCAGGCTGCAGTTGTGTTATGATTCATAATCTCTTGGTCCCAGATGTTGTGGAATAACTGATATGCTGTCATGAAACAAATATGCAGATGTGTATCTTCCTGAACAAGCCATGAGCAAATGCAGCCATCGTTTTATGTATGCTTGAACAGAAGTGCTATTGGATACTGCCAAAAAAAACTGTTGCATTGAGATGGAAAATGTTTGTATTTTTTCCAAAAAGGTCTCCTGGAAAACTACCATCAAAATGTTAAGCAATGAGTTTAGAATAGTAATCAATCTCTTTTATTGTACAGCACCAAACACAAGGAGGCCAAAAACCTTTTTGGCCTTTCTAGATTCTACTATAATACAAACAATAAAAAGCAGTAATCTAATTATTCATTTCTTCCCTTTCCTTTTTGAGATATAAAAATACCAACAGGAAGAAGGGGGGGGAAGTAAGGAAGGACCTGTAATTGTTTTACAGAAGCTATTAAAATGTGCTATTAAAATAAGCTTAATGAATAGATATTAATATCTGGTTAGGGCTGCGCTGACCTCCTGTCTTACAGGTCCCATTTATGTCTTGTTTGATGAAAGTTCTCTGAGACTGCAAAGCAAAAGGGCAAACTGATTTATGAACAAGACTTATTGTTGCACTGGCAGATTTGTATAATGAGAAATATATTAAATCTAATGAAGGGAAAGCGTGCCTTTCCAAGGCAGTAACTTTCCACCACGATGAAGTGATTCAATGTCCCTCCATGGATTAATTCAGACAATGCAGTAAGGCATGCGGCCACTGTTGCAGCCTCTTGCACTAACGACAAATGTTAAGCAATGTTGAGTATTTGTTTTCTATTTATAGTTGTGGTGATAGCAAGATGAGTCTCGCTAAGGGATGAGTTAACAAGTCCCCCAGTGCTCGTGTCCCTGATGGTTGTGTTGGAAGAAGATGCATCGGAGCCTCTGTCACTTTATACAGGAGACTGTCATGGCTTGTTCCATTTGACAAGAATTGACTGTAGGCTGTATCTCTCCAGCTGCCAGCCTCTACAGATTAAAACTGTGCCTGCAGCCCATTAGTCATGTGTTCATAGTCCTTAAAGTTTAGGTTTGGGGTGGGAGGGCAGGGTGAGAGTTGTTGCTGGCGGTATATAACTGTAAGGAATGGGCAAGAAGCAGCATCATGAACAAAATTCAGAGCCAGTGTTTTCAGAGCAGACACTTCATATCTTGGAAAAACTCCCCTAAGGCTGGAGACTTTTCACTTTCTGAACAGGAGTGTGTACAACCTTATCTCTGCGTGCTCTATAAATCAGTGTAACTCCATTACCTTCAGTTTAAATCTAGTGGTACTTTGGCTTGAGGTCTGTACAGTCTGAGCTGGCTTGGCTTGTTCATGCCTGAAAACGTAGCTTATGTGAAGAACCTGATGCTCTGAATTGAGAAGATACGTGGAAAAGATCAAGATGGCTTAAGGTATATGGCCAAAAGTATATCTATCTTCATTTAAGGTTTGGACTTTGCAGTATTGGTGTTCTGGGTTGATCAGATGCCTGGGACTGTGCCTCAACTAACGTGGCTGCCTTTGTACTCTAAGAAATGGGCATGCTCAATGTAGATACGCCCTTAGTATTAAAAGCTTGAATTTGAAATCTTGAAGCCCACTCTCAGTGAAGTGGCAGAGCACCATTTAGGCAACAGAGGCTGCAAGTATATCTGTGACATTCTGTTTTGAAATATTGAAGAGAAAAAAACTGAAAAATTAAAAAGCGGAGTGTAGTGGAAAATATTTCCCCTCCCACCCCACTAAAAATATTCATTAAACAAAAGGAAGCTTGTGGAGATGGTGGAAAACAAGGCCAAAGAAGCCAAACATTGATAAACTTAATTAAATTTCTAATGAAAACAGAGGCAGCCTGTGGTGATTACTCTGTGTAACTGAGACTAATACACCAATTAGGCTAATTCATCCCCTGGTGCTCCAAACACAGTTATAAACTTAATCCATACTTCTTCTCACATGTCAACAATTGATTTCTTTAGGTTTGGAAGCTCCTGGCTTGGCCTTGGAAAGCAGCAGACACTTGTTCACTGGGGAGATGCTATACAGGAACAGATAGTGTCCTGCTGGTTGTATGTTTTCCTCTAGGGATTCCCTCTTCTTTCACTTGTCTTTCACAGGAATCCTGATCTGCACTGAACACTTAATGAGCCTAGTTCAAGATATTATTAATTAGTGAAGTCAGCAGTTGGAAAACATTATCTTCTGGAACAAATGCACAACGGATGGAGAAATTCCTTATGTCTTTGGGATGAGTGAAACCTCCTGCACCAGGTGAAGCTCAAACCATTTCTGTTGGTCCTATATTTTTGGGCCTGATGTTGCAAACCTGACCAAAGCTTCAGGCCCACGCAAAGCAATTTGCACCAGAACTGAAATAGTTTTTTCCTAATGTGTGACAGAAAATAATAATGGAGGATTGAAGTGATCTGATCCTTATTTATAAAATGTCTTTGGATAGCAGTTACTGAACCCCAATAAAAAGACAGAGGTTCAGAACTGAAAGAACAGTTTGTGTATTTGTGTCTGTATCAGGATAACGGCCTTTTGTGATATTGCAGAAGTTTTAAGATGTGTTCGAGCTTTTGACACCTCTGCACACAGATAAATTCTGTTGTGTGAGGGAATTAGATAGTAGAAAGGTCAGAGACTGTCTGATGCCTGTTCTGTGTATCCTGGAAACAAATCCTGGGCAAAATAGAAGGAAGAACAAACATTTAGCAACTTTGGCTCTGTTGCCTGTCAATAATGTAAACTTAGATCAGCTAGTTAGATACAGTGACTGTATCAAATAAATACTAGCTCTGGCAATTAGCAACACTTAATTTTGAAAATGAGCTAATATAATCAATTATGTCTTTTAATTTGCTAGACAGTATTTTACAGGGTTTAATTTTCTGCTACTACACCTTTCAAATTATCTTCAGGTGCTGTTTTGAATGTCATCATTGATGCTTATTCTGAAACTATTAGCACTGAAGGTGCCCCCCACATACACAGACTCCTGCAGCCACCCACAAAATAAGTCAGTGATCCTTGGGATGGAAGAGGGTGGCAGAAGATGCCTTGGCCCATGATGGAATCCGTCTTTTTTCTGTGTCATCAAAACTTTTTGGTTTCCAGATCAATGGGTGTGAATCTGTTCTGCTGCTCTATGGAGCATGTGTCTGGCATGTTTTATTTTATCTCAACCTGCTGAAGGATAACACTATTTCAGTGGGTTTTACATGAGTAGATTAGAACTATTACCAGCAGGAGGCTATGCAGTATGCAGATTGTGAATGGCATACAGTATGTATGTGTGTATTTCTTCCCCCTCCCTCTCTCTGAATCAGATAAGCTGTGCTGAGCTGCCTTGGGTTTGCACAGAGTTTGGAATCAGAAGTTTAAAGAGAAAGCTTAAATTTAGGAGCTGCTTTTTAGCTAGGAATCGCATACTTGGCTGAACTATTGACCTGCTTGTCTAATATTTTATTCATAGCTGTGGCTAGTAATAGATGGTAAATGTTAGTCATAGCTTTCTCTTTTCTGTTGTGTTCCCCCAAGCAAATGAAGTGTTCCTGGCAATTCGGCAGAAGGGAGGGATGGAGAATGGTTGATTTTTAATGGTGATCCAGCTGGGGAGAGGTATTTATGCATCCGGGCTTTGCATTTTTGGTTGCAGCTGATGAATCTTAATGGAGTGGAGAAACTCCAAGCTTATACTATCAGTGTGCTCAGGGCTTAAGTGATCTGTTGGCAGTGGGTATGAATTCTTTGCTAGGTAACATTCAGGGGGGTGAAGAGGGCAGTTGCTCTGTAGCGTAGGGTACAGCCTTAGGATGATCCCTGTTTTTTTTTCTTCTGGTGAAATTACTGTTCTTGCAAAGAATTGTTTATTCTTTCTTCTCTCCAATGCGGCTTTCCTGGCATGTTGTCATGCTGTTCGCTGGTCTGCAGTGAGTGTTCAGAGACAAGCAGGACTTGGGGTACGCCACCCACTCTGCAAACACCTCCTGAGACTAGATTATCTCTGAATTTATTGGAAAAAGTTAAGCTCATGTTTCTCAGTTGCTGGAAAGGTGGTAAAGAAGCTGCCTTCCCCCTGTAGGGACAGGCGATGGTTCAGTGGTCTTATATCTATTGTACACAGTATCTCATTCCTTTGTTTCCTTCCCAAGTTGCTCAGTCTGAGGATGACAAGTAACAGAGCAGTCTTTTATTCCCTCTTACACAGTTTGGGCTTGAGAAATATATACCGTTCTCTTTGGTGGCACTTCTCACCAGCAGGCTTTGTTCATGCCTGGCCTAGGCAGAAAAAAATGCATTTAAATCAAAGCAATTATAATTATGCAAATATAGTGAGTGTGTGTTTCATTTGTTATTTGCAATTGCAAAAAAGCCGTGGTTGAAATAAGGGCCTGTAGGCATTGCTGGTGTTCAATTTACTTCCCTTGAAAGGAAGACATGCTTTAAAGCAATGTGGTCGAGTTATGGCCACACATGTGGAGTCACTTCATTGAGGGTCTTCTCCCTTTCCTCTTTTAATCAGCTGTGCTCAGCAGGAGACCTAAGCAGAAATCCTGAGTGGGTCCACAGCAAACTTGCTCCATGTTTCTAAGCTGCTTGTATTGCTGGGCAGTCGCAGCCACGCTGAGGGATCTGCGGATAATGGGGCTATTTCCTTGTGACATGTAAACCTTTCCTCAGAAACTTCTATAAGTCAGCAGCTATTCAGGTAGACCCATCCCAACCTTGAGCTGCTTCACGAGCAGCTGCTGAAGCCAGGAGCCCAGATTTGAATGTAATAATAATTTTAGACAATTTACAGAAATAATGTGATTTCCTAAAACATGGGAATTAGCAAGTCAAGCCCAGAGAATTGAAATTGCCCACAGGCTGAGATGCTCTGAAAGAATTCAGTAAAACTCCATCTAAAGTTAGTGAGAAACAGAACACAGCATCTATTTTTATTATGACATCCTTAAGGTCAGACCAGCGATGGGGAGTGGAAGAAATTAAAAGGTAGTTTCTCTGAAGACACTATTTTACAACACTTTTTGCTTGTAGCTTGTTAATTTTCACAGCAGAGTTGCCTTGGGATGTGAATTAAAGAAACAGATGAAAAAAGTCTTGTGCCTCTAACTGTACCGAAGGCCCTATGCATACTCCTGTGCCTTTGATGAGAAACATTAAACATTTTTAATTTAGCACATCAATTTGAAAATCTAATTTTTTTAATGCTTTGTAGCAGCAGACGCTTTTCACGGTGCTGTCACTACCATAGAAGAATTATGAGAAACTTGAACCGCGAAAAGTAAATTAGAAAAATCTCATTTCAGTTACTCTAAAAAGAGGGGAAATTAGATTTTGATTAAAATCACTCACACATACAATTTTAGGTAAACTAATTTAGCAAGACTGACTATATAATTTTTTTTTGCTTGCCTCTGCGTCCTTTTAATAGCAGCTGCAATGGCCTTGTATGAACATCTTCTGTAATAGCCAATAGGAGAGGAAGAGCTGTTGAGGGTGGTCTTTTCCTTGACCAGTTGTAAGGCTATGAAGAAAATCTACTTGTTTAATTTGTCAATGAAAAGTCAGTAATTAAAGAAAATAGTTAAAATTTCATTGAAGTGTGCCATATTGGATATTTTATTTTTCTTATCAATTTACTTAATTAACTATAAGAACAATCACAGTTAATTTGAGCTGCTCAAAATTCTGGTATCATTGGAAGGAGTGTAACGTTTTGACTTTGGGGACAGCAGTGATTTCCAGAAGGCACTCACACTATCTGCTTTTTTTCTAGTTCACGTTGATTCATGAACTCTGAATCAATACAGTATGATTTTCCTGAAATATATTTGTCATTTTAAACTATTGACTGTAAAATGACAGCATCTAATTTTTGCCCTACCATTTGTTTGAAAGGTGCTTATTGAGAGCTGCATTTTATTTTTAAATGCATTCTGTGGTTTTAGCTTTGATATGGGATATCAATTATATAGCCTCATTTTTTTTGTCTCCTATGCTGGTGAAGTTAAGACACGTTTTACAGTGCAACTATCCGCAATGTTTGCAAAAAGTTTTTGTATTGTTTTATTGTTTCTGTACAGTTACCACACTTCTTAGTGGTTAATCTTTGTAAGTACTTTATAAAATAGGTAACTGAGTTATAAGAAGATGTGGGAGTGGAGAAAGATATTGAGGCTCTGGATTTGTACCACGGGTCTCTGCAGCAGAGGATGAGAACATGGGAATCCCAATCCCTGCACTTTTTGCTAACTCTTCCATCACGTGCTCAAGGAGCTGGCTGTCTGCTATTGTGCATGAAAGAGGGTGAGACAGGAAGAATCCTTCACTGGCCTTAGTGTACAGTGGTTGTGGAACATCTTTCAGTAACTCCAGCTCTTTTCTTTTTTTGACAGAAGTGGTAGGTAACTGCAGACAGCCTGATGTGATGGTGCGACTACGTGCTTTTGCATTTCAGGCTTGTAGAAGCAATAAATGTTCAACTGAAAAGAACTGATTCGGTATTTTACACTTGGGGATAGTTTGCATTTGACAACAGTTTTGTGCACTGTCGATAGTTTCCGAAGGTATTATCCTTAACATCTGAAGAGGTCTCAGTGGGACCGAAGCGATCTGTTGCACGGGGGTGACTCACACCCATGTAGTGCTGCAGTGCATTCTGCTTGCACTGTTCTGTTTCCCTTCATCAGTTACTCAGATGCAGTAATAAAATATGTACTTTTTCCCTCGATGGTTAGATCAACTAAAGTCAGCTGGCTTTTATCTCTTTTGCTTTGATGTAGTTTGAATATCCTTAGAGCAGAAATGCCATGATCAAAGATGAATTGCATAAAGTGCTAAATGAGTTTATTTGGTCCTGATATGTATGAGCTGTTTGTATGGTTTTTTTTAACTCCAGACCTGAACATTTGTGAGAATATACAAATCACAATTTTTTTAAATTTTATTTTAGGGACCTATGAGGAGACTGAGGAGTGAGACATGTCCCTGAGGAGAACTTGAGATGAAATATTGTCTGTGTGGGGAGCTGAACTGCATACTCTGGTGCAAAGGGAGTGAAGTGGGACCAGTCACAGCAGTGAGGTGACATGCCCTCTGCATTGGCACGCACAATTACACCAAACAGAGCAGTGTCAGGACCAAGCAATAGCATAAAGCATCACAGGGGGGAGAAGTGATTGATATGCTAGCCCAAAAATCATAAAGATGATATAGGATAAGCTTTTGTACAAAAACATAACCTTAAAGATGACAAGGCCAATTGACTCTGAATCCCAAACCAGTTTCTCTCATCACCCTAAGCTTCTGATCTGTGCAGAAGTATGAGAACTGTTATTCTGTCTTTTTTAATCACTTCTATTAAATTATGCTTTGCTCATTTGCATCTGAGGGAGCAACACAGTCTCCCTGTGGGTAAGTTTTCTGCTGGTTGGACTCAGCACCAGGATCTTCAATAGAAATATGGAATTTGCACCCATGGTGAACCTGCCCCACAAGTGTGATGCTCAAGCCTTTTTATTGCTGTAGCTTTTAAACTGTGGACCGCTGGCATTGTTTTTCCCCTCCTTCACAATATGCTTTCTTTTTATTAGCTTGTTCTAGCCTTTTTAGTATATGATTAAACTATTTGGTAGTTTTATTGCAAGATCCATAAAATAAGTAATTTACAAAGAACCTTAAAATCAGTTTTATTTCAATAATAACTATTTCCAGTGTAATGGTTCTGGTATAATTGTGAGTCAAGTGAAAAAACTGACCTCTCTGTATGAAGAATACCTTTGATACTTGAGCTGATTTGTATTGTGACCACCTGAATGACCTGAGCACATCAGCAATGGCTGAAGATTTGATGGTTAAGTAATTTTTGTGGAGTGGCCACACAGTCCCAGCTGAGGCCATATTTAAGATCTGATCTCTCATCCTATTTCCATGTGAAAGAAGACATGAACACCTTCTCAGACCCTTGTGTGGCAAAAATCAAGTGCTTAGTTTTAAGCTGGTGTTCTAGTCAACCACATACATCGAGTTTGAAGCCGTATTTACTGGCAAGAACCTGCTAAATATATTGCCTAATTAGAGCTAAAAGTAGGAACAGACCTGTGTATCTCAAGTGCTGTCTAAGCCCTCAAAATAGAGGGGAGAGATGAAATTTCAACTGGCATGTAGGCTTTGCACAGGTCTTCTGCAGTGGGAAAAAGATCACCTATCTGTATTGCACTCTGATTTAACTGATACCGTGTTCTCGATTTCCAGCCTCTAATTGGGTGTGCGATTCCCTTGGTTGCTGAAGGGACTGGCTGATAACTGCAGAGAGGGCTGGACTGATCAAAAGCAGTAAAAAAGGTGGTGAAGGTGGCAGGTGTTTGTGTCTCTAATGAAGGCTAATGGGGGGAGTGCTGGGCTGAAGGCAGGAGCTACTCTCTGCTGTCGGGGTGGGCTGGCAGCCAGCGTGAACCTGCCCTTGTGCCACCGAGGGTCACTTCATTCCAGCAGGAGGTCCCTGTTGCAGCCATAGGGGAAGAATATGTCTCTGAAAGTTTGCAGGAGGAAATAAAAGTTGGAAGGTGCCTGCGTGAAGCCAACAGAAGAGGTAACATCTAGACTGCGTGGTGGGTAAATGATTGCTCCGAGTGGCCTTAAAGCTGCAATAGCTGCTCCCTGATGCCAGAAAGAGAAAGCTGTGATTTAGTGTTAAGGCCAAAGTTGGGAGATCTGGCGTCTTTAGTTCAGAACATTGCTGCTGCTTTTCTGTATGTTCCCAGGGAGAAATCACCATGTCCTAGCAAATACTGCTCACTGGAGAAGGTCAGAAAAATTATAGCTGTTATGTGGGAAATAACTTAAGGGGAATAACTAGTTTTCTATTTTTCCTATGGGAATTTTCTCTGGATGAAAAAATATTATTTCTCTCCTCTTTTCCACCTTTCATTTGTTTTCATCTTTTATTTTTATAAATGGAAAAAGCAAAGGGACAATTGACTCAGTGGAAAATAAGAAGCTTTGTTTTTCTATAGAAAAAGTAGATGGCAACAAGTTAAAATGGGGG
>JAOXJK010000015.1:4233658-4287419 GCA_025774025.1 Xenus cinereus | reverse complement strand
GATGTAAAGTATGCGCGGGTATCTACGTCCATTCCCACTATTCAAAAAATCTTTGTTTTCCCAGAGAAAGCACTCCTAGTAGTTTTGCCAGGTTTTTAATTGCTTTTGGTGACTGCTGTATAAAGTATTGTAAACAAGTAGATGTCTTCACATGGAAAAAAATCCTGTGGTCTCTTGCCTGGTGCATTGTCTCCTCTAGGCATTGGGAAAATATTGGAAAAATGATCCTTTTTTTTTTTAACGTTAAAATGGATTCTTAAACTCACTAAATCTAGAGTAGAGCAGTTTTTGAGAGTGTGACCCAGGGAACCAGTACCATAAATGGCTGCATCCTGCTGCGAGGGGGGGTTTGGGGCACAGCCCAGCTGTACACCTGAGCCTGGAAAACTGGGATTACTCCCAGTGCCTGGTTTGGAGCAAATGTGGCTGTTCCCTTGCTGCAGCGGAGCAGGAGCTGGTCTGGCAGTACCTTGTGACTGTGTGATGCAGGACATGGACAAAAGGTTCTCCGTCTGTTTTCTATACTTAGTGGGAGTTTTTTTTTCACTGGGGTGTCCTGAGGATATAAATTATAAATTAATCGGAACACCACACACACTGAATCTTTCTCCCTAAGCAAATGTTGCCAGTTGGAGACCATCAGTGTCCCATTATTACATGTGGATGATCTGAGCTATCTGTGGGTTTGCCAAGGCTGGTATTTATGTCTTTCCTTTTGTGTGTGTTTGGCCAGGAGTGCATGGGAGCCAGTGCCCTTTTCTTCCTGCCCTGCAGCCCTTTTCCAGAGCAGTGAAATCACGCTCACATGAGGGTGCAGCCAAGCACATGGCTAGAAATCATGTGTTTGGCAGCTCCTTTCATGCAGGCAGGAGCTTATTAATGCCAGCTGAATCCATGGTGATAGGAAGTGAATGTGGAGATGCTACATGTGAAAACCACAGAGCTGCCTACTGTCCTGTGTTCTGCCCACAGGTGCTTGAGAGTTCACTGGAAGAGATTTCCAGGAGAGGAGACAATCTACCTGCCTCCCAGTTTTGCATTTAAGTGTAGGTCCTAAACATGGAATAAAAAATGTAATTAGTGAAAAAAATTTCTTTACTATATAGCTGACTGACAGGAGATTATAGGCTTTAAATATGTTGCCATTTATCCCAGCTTTGCTCCCATGTACAACTTCCTAAATCCAGAGTAAGGCTTTTGCTAAGGGAGATCCAGGAAGCATGAAAAGGAAATCTAAGAATAGTCATACTGGTAGCTGTCATGAATAATCTTAAATCTAAAATTACTATTGCTATCAGCACTGTTAATCTAACTATGAAATCCTTCAGTTGGTATCTAGAATGATAAACTAATGGTCTTTGTTATAGTGATCCCTGATCGGGGCAGGCTGTGACTAAATCTGTTTCTGGACTCCTGTGCTCTCCCCCAGAGAATGCTCCAAGAGTAACACAAGGAGCAACAGCTGGATTGTGAGGCAGATGTGGGGAGCAGAGTCAGTGAGATTGCTGTGATTAGTGTGGTAAGTGGCAATCACAGCACACCAGCTGCCTTGTCACTTCCAAGGCTTTTGCTGTGTGCTGTAGCTCCTGCAGTGCCTCAGCCTAGGAAAGTCCCCAACATCTGCGTGTGGACCTCGGGCTTCGCTTGCAGCAGAACCAGAGCTTACCTGTGGGAAGCAGTAAAAGATGTTCCGCAGTGACTGTCTGCCAACCTGAGACACGGCTTACCTTCTGTGAGGTTGATGCAGTCCAGAGCTTTATTAGCACTCATGGGATTTTGAGATGCCTTCTCAGTCCCAGGTGACCCATTTCTCCACTCTTCTATCTGAACTCTGTCCTTACCTGCATGCTGAGGCATCATTTCAATTTAAAGGCAGATGCCATTTTTCCCTGATTGCCAGATTCTTATGATGTTATAATGTGCCTGATAAGTGTCAGCAGAATGTGTCCATCTGGCCTCACTTGGTTTGATAAAGTGGTAATGAACTGAGATCCAAGTTACCTGCAGGGAACACAAACGTACCCTCTGTGCACCCATGATGGGGTGCTGCTCTAGTGCTTCTGCTTAAAAACATTTGATCCATTATTCTCCACCCATGGGTAGTGCAGAGGAGCTGTGTGTCCTGGAAGCAGCCTGTCTTCAAGACAGCCTATCTCAAGACCTTGGTAGAAACCCCCAGGTTTTACTGGGGCTTCACCAACAACTGGCAGCTCATTTAGCTGTGGTTGTACTGGCTCACAAGCCAGTGGTGTGAAAAGACACCGAGGGCTCATGATTGTGAATAGGTGGATTTATTCTTGTTAGCAGAGGCTTTTACTTCATTGGAGATCAAGGGCTAAAATTCTAACTCTGCTACTGGTTTTCTTGGCCACCTTGTATCAATCGTATACTCATGCCTGGTATTTCAGCAGTACCAGGAAAGCCTCGCACCTAAGACAGTGAACGGTGCCAAATGCTCTGGAAACAACAGTAAAACCAAGTGCCTGCTGCAGCAGCTAAAATTAAGCCAAATTTTTCATTAAAGCACATGAAGAGATTTCACATGTGCTGTTTTACCAGCAGAGCTGTAAGGATAGTAACTTTTGTCAAGAGAACAACAATTTCAACCATTGCAGCTATTTTGATAGTGACTCCTTCTATAATCCAAGTGCTAGTGCCTTCCCTGGTGCAGTGACACGCTAAAAGCATGTGGGGGAAAAGGCAGGCTTATTTCCATTTTGCAGGTGGGAAATCTGAAATACAAGGGAGATGCTGTGATTTTCCCCAAACTTAACAGAAACTGATAAAACCCACCAGACTTCAATGGAGACATATCCATTTTACAGTTACATTATGGGAGGCGAGGGCAGCTTCTGACTGCAACTGCGTGATGATGTTCTGATTTCAAATTTTCTTGCTCACTGTTGGATGGAGGGAAGTGGATGGAGGCAGTGAAGCTGCTGAGGGACTGTGTTAAATGTGCCCATGTAATTACAGGCCGGGGAAAGGTGATGGTTGAGAGCCTGTAGTCTTCCAGCACATTTAATAAAGATCTCTTTCCTGCTGCAGCAGCTAGGGCTGACGAAATGATGTTTGCATATATTTGATGTTTAACCCGAGAGACCCCTCATGCCTGGCACTTCGTGTGTGTGTGTGTTCGCTGTGAAGGCTGCAGAGCAAGTCAGCTTAAACTTCTCTCCCCGGAGCAGTTCTCTCCTCAATCTGCTGTGAAATCCAGCTGGATGGATATAAACACAGGAGGGATTTTTGCATATGAGAAAATACATCAGGATGGGAAGGGAGGGATGTGCAAACCTCCCTACAGGGAGCTGCATAAATTATCTGTTGAAGAGCTAGGCTTGGCCATCACCATTACCTGAATTATAGGTCTTTAGTCTGAATGGCTTCAAAGCAAGCTATGGTTTTGTGTATTACCCCTTCATCCTTTAATATTTAGAAGATGAAAGGAATGATTTCAAGCACTGATGGAGAACTTAGGCAGGAACAGAACATTCTGTTACTTTATAGACAGAGGATATCTCTTAATTATGGTAGAAACTATGAGCACAACTCCATAGAAGAGCTCATTTCTAATGGCTTATGGGATATGCCTGGGGATACATTTACCTCTTTCTGTTCTGACCAATTCAGGCCAAAAGCAGGGCATACCAGAAGGCCTGTGGTCCTCAATTTTTCAGCTCAGTTTTTGATCTGTTGGACAAGTCTCAAGTCAAAGCTTTGGAAAGCTAGCTAAAAACAATGGGTGAAGTTAGTTTATAATTTTATTAATAATTGCAAATTACTACTCTTAATTTTTTTCCAAAGAAAATACCTAGTAACAATAGCAACAAAGCCCCATTTGGGGGGCTTTCTGGTAGACCAGAAAGCAGCTCTTGTGAGGCATAACAACTGTGTATGATGCCAAGGAGAAATGAGAGCTAATAAAATGCAGAATATACATCACCCATTTACGTTTATTGCACATTAAACCTCGGCACACACAAAAGATAATGACAGATGCAAATTGAGAGCACTCAAACAGTGTGTCTGTCGATGGGGGACGGGCACGGAGCCAGAGACCCATATTTTCAGCAACCACGTGTTTTGCGGGAGGGTCAGGGAGGAACCAAACTGCAATGCAGGGTCCGCTCGACTGCGGATTAACCTCGCTGGGGAAGTGTGCTAGCACCTTTCCTTCTGTTTTGCATCCAGATTCACTGCAAGTAATAATTTATTTGCAGAGGTGCCACTGAAGCCCAAATACCACTTTGCAAGCCTAGAATTCTGATCCAGACACCCTGTCTTGGGCACATCCTACCGTTCGTTTGTGTTATGGGAATCCCAGCTGAGGTCAAACTCCCGTTGGACAAATGTATACAAGGCAGTTCCTAGCTTAGAAGAATTTATGATATAAATAGACAATTCAGACAAAGGAGGTGGCATCTCCCTAGCTCAGGTGGGGTGACACTGAGCTTTGGTGACACACACAACATTCCAGATGGAGTGTGTGGTAGAGCTGGAAATTGCCTTCCAGTGTGCTGTCCTTATGCTGGTGTATTAACAAGGCAAAATTTACCTGCTCTAGGAAGGAGCTGGCTACTTCTTTCTTTTTCCTTATTCTATATATTCAAACTGTTTACTCTTTTCAGATCACTTCTTTTTAGTCAATCATTGTAAAAGTCTGCTCCTCTAAAGCAGAAAATCCCCTTTTAGATGGGAACAGCAGAGCAAGGTGCAAGTTTCTGCACAGCTGGAGCATAGCTATGGTACTGGAGCAACATCTGGGCTGAACACGAAGCACTTCATATTATAAGCAAGCGAGTTGACAGGTGTCTATCAAAGTAATCACCTGGACAATCACCCAGAACTCTGATCCTTGTCCAAGTATTTATTTTGAAGAAACAATGCTGGCACCAGAGACTGAGTATGTTTGTCTTCAGCCTTTCTGTCTCCCCCCCTCCTCCTGTGGGTGAATTGCTACAGGAACATTTTGCTGCTTCCTTTGCTTCTGCTGTGCCAAAGATAAACAGCCCGTCAGCGCGATGCTGAAAAGGAACTGAGAAAGGGGGCTGGAAGTAGTTTAATTACTAAGAGTGCTTGTTTTGTGTACGGTGTGATTGCTTCCTATGATACAGTAACTTCTCTTTCCCTGTGCAAGCATGGTGTTTCTATTTATCAGGATGAAACTGAAGCAGCAAATTACAGAGGGAGAAGGAGCAACTGTATTGCTCTATTTGTAAGCAGAACTGGCAGCGTGTGTGGAGGAGCAGCAGTTCCTGTTGGAAGCCTGTTATGGATTTTTCTCTCTGCAGAATTCCAGCTTCTTTGGCCCTTCCTTGCACTTCCTGTTCTTAATTGGATTTTAAAAGATTGCCCAAGTTCTTGCCAAGTTTGGAAGAGTTGGATATTATTATTCCCATTGGGGCAAACTAAGACACAGCAACTTTTGTCTGTGAACATTGGTAGTTCCCATTTTTTTTTCAATACTGAAAAGGTGTTGAAGCTGGAAAATCAGAGAGAGTGGACAGGGAAGCTGACTCTGCTCTGGCTCCTTACAGGGATCTGCCTCGGTTGGGTCTAGAGCTTTTCAGGCCTTGAGGTGTCATGGGCTGTACCCCAGAAAACCCGTTTCAGTGCAGCAATGCACAGACTGGGAAGATGCAGAGCAGCCACTGGATTCCTCTGCTGGTTCACATGCAGCACTGGGGTCTCTGATGGCAGTGGGGGGGAAGGGTTCTGTTTACATCAGGTAACATTTCTTTAATCACCTTTTCCGTTTAATTTTCTGTGCTTTGTGCTGCCTGCTAGGGATCGTTAAGCAATACTCTAGTTATCGCTGCATATCACTTAGTGTGCTTTGCTCTAATAAGCTTTTGTAAATAAAACCCGGAGAGATGAAAAGGCCAATGCCTGATTACGAGCTACCAATTTTGTCTCATTAAGTTCTTATAAGGGGAAAAAAGTAAATAGAATCTTTATCAATCTCATACACTTACAGCGCTGAAGAGAGCTTTCCACTTTCATTAAGGAGGATGCTGAGAATAGAGATGCATTTCCAGGCACTTTTAGCTTATGAAGCTGTTAAGGGATGTTTTACTGATGATCAGCTTTTACTTCAATCAAAGATGAGAAGGTAAAGATGGAACCAAAGGAATTGTAAAATATTTATATCCAGAGGTTTGAAGAGGCCAATACACCATGATACAACATTTTCACTCTTCAAATGTATATATTGGCAGTGTTATGGATACTAAAAGAGAATAGCTTTCCTGCTGGAACTTTCTGCATTTCCATTTTGGTAGCTGTTTACGTAGGATAACCAGTAAATGTGGAAAAACATAGTAATCATACATAATTAGGTTGACCTGTCTGCTCATCAACATGAACTTACCTGCCATTTTGTATTTCTTTTCTACATCTGCAGTTTAAAAAAACCCCAACTGGAATAGATTTTATCTCTGTTTCCATCTTTTGTGATTCACACTTTCTTGAATGTGTTACTCAGCAGTTTAAAGCCAAATTACTATTGTGGTCATTTGGCTAGTCCAGTAAAAACATCCATAAATTTCACTAAGCAAAACTGAAACCCAACTGCAGCTCTTTACTAGATAAATATCTTGACATGGAAAGCCTTCCTTGTTGCAAGTATTTCCCTAAAATTTGGGGTAACATGTGCCCCAAAGTCTGCAATTGGAAAATGTTGGCCAACTCTGAGCATACCCTGGAACTTTAATGGGCAATCTGAAATTCAGGCAATGCTGATGGATTCTCCTCAGGGGCAAGGCTAGCAGTCTGCAGATGTATCCTTGCTTTGCTAGTTATGTGTTACTGCATTTCTTCTAATCCACTGAATACATAAAATCCCCCATTCTTCTCCATCTTCCATTAGTCCCCTTTTATCTTCTTGCACTTCCATACTCCAGCTCCAGTGTCCTTGTGTTTCCTTCCTTCATGACAAGAAGGAATTCATTCATCAGACAAATTCGTGAAATAGATGAGTAGAGACGGCTTAGTCAGCTAATTTCTTGTGGGCGTCACAGCGCAAGTGGATGATTTAAAAAATTATAATGGCATTTTCTTTTGGAGGAGATAGTGTGGAATTTTTCTTTTCACTTTTCATGTGTCTCAGGTTGTATTTAGGTTTGGGGTTTTTTTACCTAGTCTTCACGGCTTTGACCTCTATCATTTCTGATCATTCCTCCTTTCATGCTGTTTAGAAACAAGAGCAATCTTCCCCACTGGGTATAATGGCAAGGAGCTTAACCTTTGCCCCTTCCTTTAAATACTGAACAGAAATCATCCATTAACATTAGCTGAATGAAACCTGCACTCCCTAAAACTGCTTGGCATTATTATATTGACATTTCTGACCTCTGTTGATATTTGAAGCTTGACTATTTTTCTGGCGTGCTGTTCTCTGAGAACCGCTCTGACGCACTGCGTATGAACTGGTTTTCAGTCCTCGGCTGCTCAGGAGCTGGGGGTGTCAGAGAGGCATGAAGTAACTCTTCTGGCTTGGAAATTGGGCACTTTCCTTTCTTAGTTGTGATGCTGCTTGGGTTTCCTGCATGGTGACATCACGGGCGAGCTCTCTGCCTGCTTCTCACACTACACTCTGGTCATAATTACAGCTGCTTCCCACTGTAACCACTTGTTCCCCTCACTGGGCTGGGAAATGCCTTTTTCATTCTGTTCATGGGCTTGGATGGTGCAAGGCGAGCTCTCGGCCGTTGCAGACTGTCCCAGGCTGTGGTCTCCAACGCATGAAGCTGCTGCTGAAGGATGGGAAATGGTTTTGTGAACCAGTGCAGCTTCAGGTGCTTCTGTGACTAGTGGGTACTATTGATCTGAGGAAGGGCCTGGAGGACCTGTCCTTCCAGTACTTCCATTTCTGTGAAAACCTTGCCAAGGCTGCTGGACCAGGGATGCCACACACACACCAGCCAATACCTCCGGCTAAAAGCGAGCTCAGCAGTAGGAATACAGATACCCGAGATGTGCTGATGACACCGGCATGTATGCCTTTGCCAGACTTACATATGGCTTAAACAATACACAGCTTCAATTTACAGGAAACCTAATTTAACATGTTCTTTAATAAAAAAAAGTCTATTTGTCATGTGTATTGCCCTTAACAGTAAATGCAAGAGCACCACCTTTGGGTGCTGGAAGAAAAGGCACTTTGAGCCGCAGCTCCTTTCCCCCTGTTTTCCTGCGTAGCTGACTTATCTGCTGCACTGATGAAGATTTAATATGAATAGTAAAAGTGGGGAGGGGGGGAGGAACTGCTGCAGTGCTGAAGTAGCCTATCAGAGGGTAGAAGCAATGGCAGGTCCGTAGCTATCGTATACATGATGTCTTGATGCTGGTAGGCAGATGGTGAGCACAGAATGCAGGGACAAACTCAGACTTTGTAGGCAATACTAGGACGCAGAGTCAGGCTAGAGTGTGGGTTTTTTTCCCCCCCCTCTAATTCTTATTTTTGCATCTGGCAATAATTCATAGTAATGTTATGCATTTTAATTAGGAAGATGAGCTCTGTGAATAGCAAGCCAGGTGCTTTTTCCTCTGGAAAAAAGGTGTTGAACCTTTCACTCTCGCTTACGGAACGTGCGTGTCTGCCTGCGACTGCATGGGATGGGCGCGTGCGGGTACCCCGGCGTACGTGATGGTTGCACTGATAAGCACGGCTGAGCACGTGCTCCGAGCTCCGGTCCACGCTGTGTGTCCGTGGGCAGGCAGGTACCGGTGCAACAAGGGCTTCTACCAATGTACATTCCTGCAGCTTTCATACTGGTGTTGGATGTGGTTATACGCTCCCGTATGTGCTGATGTCTTGCTGTGTGTGCACAGCTATTTATGCTTGCTTAAGATCTATATAACTCTGTGTGTGCGTGTAGGAGTGCTTGCACAAATAGGAGTGAACTTAAAAAAAAAAAAAAAACACCACTAGAAGTAATTGGATAAATTTATTATTGTCAGTGTATTCAGAAAGTGAGATTTGTGACCAGAGCATCTGTTCCCCCTAAGAAACAGAACAAAAAGCCCCAAACAACCAAGTAAATGAAGTAAAAATGCTGTTGCTTTTATATGTGGAAGGTGAAATATAAACGTTGTTAGCCCTTGCTCTTTCACATGGTCTGAGAGACTGGAAACTCGCTAATCACAGGGAGATAAGCCGGAGAAGTGTTGCTAACAAGCCTTCAAACTGACAGCAGGATTTGGCAGGGTTGCTGTACTGCTGTGCTGAAGGTCTTTAAACTTTAGGGGTCATTATCCTCTGACCCTGGAAAAAAATTCTACCAGATATCCGTGTGCACTGGCTGCACAGTTCTCACTCCTAATTGGACACACAAGTGTGCTAAGGAGCATCTGAGATTGCTTGACGGGCTATCTGCATAGTTACCTCATGTCTCTTACTTTGCACCTTTCCAGAACAAGAGAACAGCTTGTGCTGTGTCTCTCCAAGATGGTCATCAGCTTCCTCCCAAACTCGGGATGCCACTCAAAAGCTCCCCTGGGCTCCAGCAGGCTTTAAGCCAGACCTGGCCAAATCCTCTGCTTTTTGTAGGTGTTTGTGTCAGTGCAAATACGACCCCAGCCTTGATCCTCTGCACTTAATGTTCACCGGGTCTGCAGAGATTAGCAACCCACAAAACAACCTCTTTGCATCTCGTGTTCACATCCAGTCCTATGAACTGGTCCCTTTACCTTCAGGCTTGATATTCCCGGGAGTACAGTCCTGCAGCACGATTATCCTGCAGTCTACTTAGCTTTCAGCAAGGTCACTTCCTCACCTTTCTTCTCTCCTCTGTCATTCCCTCTTCCCATACTCGCTTTGATGCAATTGATTTCATTGCTGTTTCTCAGCTCCCCAAAGGGTTTTTCTCACGTTGTGCCAAACATGCTGCAGTCATGCACCTCTTAGCAATTTCTGGCTAGGCTCTCGTTAAGACCCTCTAATTGAAAAGGTTCCTAAGATGTAGCACTGTATGCATGTGTAATTTGAAATATCTGTATTTTTTTCTCATAGTTCACTTGCATATAATGCTGAGAGGAATGGAATTAGCGAAGTGGGATTTGGCCTGTTCCATCTCCTTTTCATTCCCTTCCCCATCTCTGAGGCAATGGTAAAAAAAAAAAATAAATTGAGGATGTGCCCATAAATGAGGATGTGCCCATAAATTGAGGATCAGCTCCCAGGGGTGGAAAGGACAAAACCCAGGTTTGTATTGGTTCATCTTATTCTGCTGCTGCTCTATTCTCTTCCCAAGGGTTCTGACACTGGAAGACCGAGCACAGCACTGATTCCACAAAAACTTGTCTGATCTACACTGTGGTCTCATCCACATGTTGTCAGATCCCTCGGAGTCTCTTTTTGAGGCCCAAAGAGCACTTTTAACCACCTGTGGCTCCTCTTGGAACAGGCTGCAAATGCAGAGCAGTGTCTGAGATCAACCCCCCGAGATCACTTGCTGCAGGTACCTTGTTCTTCTTTGGAAGGTCTCTAGGGCCGTAGGCTCTTGGAGGTTGGGGTAAGTTATGTGTTTTACAGATGAGTGCAAAGCACTGTGCAGGTGATTTTAAGTCCCTGTGAAAAATAACGTATAGCAGCATTCACACAACCCGATCCTGCCAGGTGCTGTGGCTTCCCCGGGGAATGCGATGCTGCCAATCTCTCCGACCTTGGTGCTTGAGATTTGTGTGGCACCCTCGGGGAGGCATCTCTGGATCTGGGTGCTCTGGATCAGACCCTTCATTAGCAGTACTTTCAGATCATGTTCAGTAGAACCAATTATCGGCTGAATTATCGATACAGGGCAGCGTGGTAACAGCGATGGGTGACTGAGAGAACAAGAAGTGGGTGAATCTTGAGAGTTCCCTCATAGAAAGGGAAGGGAGGATGGAGCAAGAAAATGTTGCTACTTTCGTAACATTTCTTTAGGGGAAAAAAGAAAGCAAATGAAGTGGAATAAAAGCTGCAAAATGGAACACCCCTGACAGTTCGCTACTGAATGTAGTTTTTCATTTAGAACCAAGAGGGTGGTTCATAACGGGAGTGGAATGAGGAGCACGCAAGTGTAGGTGCCATCCCAGGGAGATTTCAAAGAATGTCTTGAATTGAAGAATTTGTGCGATTAGCTGGAATTACACAAAGATGCACAAACAACCTTGGCAAAATGGCATGAGCAAAAAGGGGAAAAAAAAAATATTCCACTGCTTCACAGTGTCTGATGCTATTTTGTCTTTTGATGTTTGTTTTCTGCACAGTGCCAGCAATTTCTGTCATCTCTGGTGCATGTTGCCAAGTCTATTATTCGGGATGATTCCTGCTTTAAATATTTTTAGCAGCAGCGGATCTTTAATCACGGGGAAATTGTTTTCAGGAATGATTATTTTATGTGCATCCAAAAGCAAATCTGAAAGTCTAGTCCAAAAGCGTTTGTGATCATCTCGTAGCCAAGGGACAAAGTGGGAAGGATGGGGCAAACTCAAAGACCATTAAGGAGAAGGATGTTTCATTTGGATGAAACAACTGAGCTCTGCCCTCTGCTCAATCCATAGGGTGCTTTTCACTGGTAATGATAAATTCAATCTGTGACCAGAGGAAGCAGTCCACCCTCTGCTATTCATAATGCTGGAAATTAAGTATTTATCTACAGCATGTTTGTGATGAGCTAAGTAAATCATAACTATAGAAAAGACTTTTTAATGCTCCGCTATATCCATTGTTCATTTTAAAAGCAGCAATGATTTTTTTGATGTTTGAGAGTTAGATACCCAGCTGGTGGAAGTCCGTATAGTTCCATTGACTTCACTTAAGGAAACGGCAAACTGGAGAGCAGAAATGTAAAGTCAAGCTTGTTGCTTATTATTTCATCCCTAAAATCCCAGAATAGAATTTTGAAAAGTCCTATTAAGAATTTAAGAACTGTGGCTTTGGAGCTAAGTGAGATGTTGACCTTGAATTTGTTCCCTCTATGAGGTAAATCTCACCCAGGATCCGCTGGTATTTGAGTACAAAGCTTCCAGGAACTTTACTGCTGTGTTTTGGTGTGTGTGCGCTAAATGCCTTTAACAATGTTACCTCGGAATCAGAGGCTTGAAGGTTCAGATAAGCACATAAAACCTCAGATGATTATCTGAATCAATTTTGGAATGTAAAATTAATATAAGAACTTAACAAGAGCACAGCTTTCCTAACAGCCTATCTGCATGACTCCTATCGATTATTATTTATATTAAGGAAGCACCTGTAGTTGTCTACTGAAGTTAAAAGCAGGCAGTTTTCATAGTCGGGCTGAAAATCCATAGCTGGGGCTTGCAAACTCAGAAACACGCACACAACATATATTCCTGGGGACTGCTGTGCTACTGGTGAGGCAGTAAAGACAAGACCTTGTTTGTACAGGTAGACATAGAAAAACTAATTCCAAACGGGATGAATTGCATGACCTTAAATTGCGGTGTGGACAACCTCTGTCTCAAGGAAAGGAAATGGCATTCAGTTGGTGTGGGGGATGTAGGATTGGGAAAGATGAAGTTCCACGGCATCGCAGTGACTGCACAAACTCTTACCCTGGCCAGGGGTAAAGCAAAATCCCAGTGAAGCTGATGTTTCTCTGTGCAGTTGGGATGGGCTAAGAGCTTACACGCAGGCGGTTCCTGTCTGCTGGGAAGTTATTAAGTCATGGTAACTTGATTGCTTTCGACAATACCTATTCTCTCTAGATGGAATTAAAGTTCCTTTGGTTATGAATGTGTGTGTCCCCAGGAGGCTAAACGTGTTTTAACTAAATCATTCTGAATTCACATCATTAGTTAATTAGGATCAACTTTCCTAAGTATCTCAGTATTGTACAGGAAAACTGGAACAGAACAGGGAGACACATTAACCAGCTCATTTGTTAGCCAAGGCTGTCTTTTCTGTCGTGCGACTAGACAGTTTTCCACAGTATATTTTAGTATCTTGCTGTTGGTCCTTCTCTGAGCCTACTGATAGGAACAGAATATAAAATGAGATAATAAGGAAGAAAACCCCATAGAATATTTGGGTCCTTCCACGCAAAGCTGTGGTTCGACGTCCAGTCTGAGTCCTGTACAGACACAAGAGCGGGTTCTTACGGTAGCCATGGGCACGTGGTCCATCTCTGGACTCTGACACTTGCTGTCTGGGCTGTGTCATTGAGCGCAGTTGTATTTGTGACATCCCCAGCGCTGTCACCTCTGCGGAGCGCTGCCTCTCAGCCCCAAGCTGTTTGGCACTTTATTCCCAGTAATGGTAACTGGGGCAACGTGTGATCCGATGGCTGTGACAATCCAGGGAGCAGTCTCGGAGCTGCCCCTCTTGGACAGGAGCTAATCTTTCCCAGCTAGAACGCCGTCTGCTCAGAGCTGGCCATTTTACCTCCATAGGAAATTACAACAACTGACAGGACCGCATTAGTTACAGTAAATTAGTTTTGGTAACACTCGTAGGGAAACAAGCGTGCAAACAGTCTCTGAAGGAGTTGAGCTGCTGCTTGCTGGCTGAATCGAGATGGGATGGCGTGTGGATCCCCATCCTTCAGTACGGTGACAAAGGGCTTTGTTTTAACTCGGGGCAGCAGCCTGCGCCGCAGAGCTCAGGCTGACCCAGTAAGAGGTATTGCTCAGAATGGAAATTTACAGTGCAATCAACTTGGTAATTTTTGAAGGAAAGGAATTGAAAACCAGAAGAGTAATTCCTCATCTCTTTTGCAGAAATATGTAGGAGTCAGTTCGTTCTGAGTTATTACAGCGTGTGCCAGTCAAAAGGAGTGTGTGGAACAGGCTAAAATGAGGCATATTATATTTGTTACTGGTATTGTTGCTGCAGTCTGGCATTCATTAACCAGTTCCTCAATGGCGTAGACATACCTGCCTCAGGAAATTAATAAGAGCATGATTGAAACCATCTTCTGGGCTCAAATCAACTCTAAGTCAAAATTAAATGTATTGGGGAGAGTTTAACCTTAGTAAATCGTATATCCTGGGTGGTTCCAAACATATGCTTATGCCTTGCTTGGAAATAAGGTAACATTTACAAAAGTGGATGCAGTTGATAAAACCATTTGGGGGCAAGGTCTGTTGTTTTCCTTTGTCATTGTGTAGGACTGTTTTCTTGTTACGCCTGTAGGCACTGCTATAATGAACACAGGGGCATGAGGTACGTGCAGAGCTGGGGTGCTGTGGCAAAAAAACACCTCCTTGCTTGAAAAATAGTCTGGTGCATATTTGTTAAATAGCCCTGCAGAGAACCCGTATGTGAAATATTGGTACTACTGGGCCAAAACAAATGTATTTCAAGCTGATGCTAAATGCAAAACATAATCATGTGCTTAAAATCTAAGGTGCTGTATCCATGTGTCAAGAGATGAGTAATGAAATTGGCCCCAGGAGCATAATTCAGTACTCATTAGCCTCCTTGCTTTCATGATTACACTAATCCAAAGAAGGAGATGGCTCAGGTAATCCTACAAGTGATCTTAAAAAAAAAAAAAAAAAGCTTGTTTTAAATTTCTGCTATAATTTTGGTTTGAAAAGAAACCTAGTAATTAAATACAATGAACAATCCAAAGCAAACCTGAAACAAATCAAAATGTTTCTTTTTTTAGTTCCTGCATCCTTTTTCCTTTTCTTAATGTAGCGGTTTCTCTGTAAATGCAAACAAATGAGACAGGCCCCAAGAAGGGACTACATTGTTTGTAAATGAACTCATACAATGGGATCCATGGCTTGGCTAACCCCTTGGCACTCGGGTAACAGTTAACTCCAGATAAACATAGTAATTATAAAGCCTAATCGAGAGGTAAAGGACTGATCTGGTTGCTTTACCAGGTGGGCTCTGATATGTATGAAGGATGCCATGGAAACTCGGGTAACTCCCATCAGTTTTGTGGCCGCTCAGCAGGAAGAATTCCTGGCAGTTCATCCTGCAAAGCTTATGGTGTGGGAATGGGCCCCATCGTGGGAGAAACCTGGAGCTGGAAGATGTCCTGCAAACCTGCTGCAGAAATCCAGTTTCCTTCGTTATGCTGCTGTTGCAAATCAGGGCTTTCACAGAAACCTGAGGGAGTCTGCTTCTGTGGGAGTGCCACACACCATTTGTTTTTCATTCTTTCTTTGTTTAAATCACTTTAGGCTTCTAGTTAGGAAACAGACCCGTAAGACTTACAGCAACCGATCTCCCACCACTGAGAGCAGATAGCTATGTAAAATTTACTGAGCGAATACTTCTGGGATTGCAAGCTTTTAAGGATAGGCGGGAGATATTCAAAGTCTCCAAAGGGATTTATAATGTTGCCAGTTTTTGTGATTCTATCAGTACAAGTCTCTCAATATTTACTGTTTGTTCTTAAGGCTGCATTTGTTGCGGAGACGTGATTACATGTGAATCTCAGCATTATGCACTTGTTTCTTTATGAAAAGGAATGTGTCTAACCCTTGTAGATTTAGAAGAAAAATGGAGCATGTGCCTTACCTATACCCTGGGGCAAATAGAAAGAAATCCAAGTTTGAACTTTTAAGATATTCCATAAATTTAATCGAGCTTTTGTATTTTGAGCTATGCCTTTGACACACGATAGCCTTAGTCGAGCTGTATGCTGCCTCTGTGTCTCAGTTTCCCCATCTCTACCATGCCTGAGGCAGATTGCTGTCTTGTTAGTACTGTGACCACACCAGAGGAAGTTTTCTGTTTGTTATTAGAAGTCACTCGATGTAAATGCCTAATTCCTAATGCTTTATGTATGCTTATAAATCTGTACCGGGGGAATATGGTTCAGAATCTCCAGGACCCACCGTTTACCTCTGGGCTGTGATGGGAGAGGGATGCAGCAGTGCTGTTTCAGCCGTCTCCTCTCCTGCCAGAGCCAGAACTGCACGTGTAGAGAAGCTTTTTCAGAGATGTTTTCCCTCGGTCCGTACTTCTCCTGCCTTACAGCCAAAGCAGATCTACCTCCTGGCTGCTGCTACCCAGCCTCATAGTGTACTAAGCCACAGATCTTCCTTTACCCTCTGGCACCTTAACTATCTTCTCTAATGTAATTAAAATGATAATTATTCCCCATCCAGAACATTTCTCTTACTTATAGTCTGTGGAAGTATTAAAGTTGATTAAACACATATGCTGCTGGTAGATAGCGCCTCCAATCACATATGGAGTGATAAAGGGTTAGCGAAGGGAGGACACAATATAATGCAATACTCTGCTAATGCAAAAGAAAGGGCAACTGAGAAAAGCCGAGTCTGTAACAGTGGGAAGGCTGAATTCAACAAAAAAGACCTCTTTGCATAAGGTAGGGCTAAGGCAGGAGGGAGGACAAGCCCATAGAAGTTTTCTCTGAGAGAGCTGGGAGAGCATTTCTTAGCTCTTTACCTGGCAGAGGCCAAACATCTGCACTGCCAAAACCCATCAGTCAGCCAGGAGACAACCCTCAGTTCCTCCCCCCCCCGGGTTTTGAGCAATCCTGTTGCTTGGTTTCAGTTTGAGGTGCACATGCTCAGTTTTGGGTGAATGCAAATGCAGGGAGACGGTGTACACAGGCATATGCCAGATAAATCTGATCTGTCTATATTTGTCTGTGTACCCATATGTCTAGCCATCCATTTATTCCTGTATTTATTTGCTGTTGTCTTAAATATGTCTTCTCTCAATCCTGATAGAACAAACGGAATCAGAGGGGCAATATTATTAATGACTATTTCACAGTGTGTTTTCCTGCAGACTGAAATTGTAAAGCAAGTTCTGAGGTAAATATATATGCAAACGCCACCCTATCTGACAGAGCTGGCTTGGGGCTGAGAACAGGTCGGTGTTGGCACCGTGACATTTTTCCCCTTGGGAGCTCCTGCGTGGGCCACGGGTACAGGAGCACTGCGCCCATCTCAGGGACTGCCCTGTCCAAGACCCGTGTACTATGAATAAGTAACAGTGGAAACCTGCGGCAGTTTTGGGCCTGAAGAACACTCTGGAGGAAAGTTTGCAGGGTTTTGTGGATAAAGAGAAATTCAGTCTCTGAGGCTTTCAAAGAATTTTATTGAACTAGTATGAAAACTAATACGAAGCAAAGCTATTTCCTCATTCCCTGATCTCCCAGACTAGACACAAACTGCTGAAGGTGGCCAAGTTCCTCACCACAAACAAGTGTATCTTTATGTATCTTAAAAGCATTAGTAAGACTGGGAGGCGAAAGGGACAGAAATAGCACTTGCTTTCACAGTGTAATTGCCTATATTCCATCTGGGGAAGAAGTGTGCATTTTCTAATTTGCAGAAGTCACAATCTAAAATGCTTTAAAATGTACTCTTCCCCCCCCATTTTCCACCCATGGAAAAAGTGCTGAGGTAGATTTTTCTTTCCCCGTAAACAGGATGCATTTTATCGTTGTGGTGGGTACACTGCACACTTTACAAAGAAAAGAGAGTGGAAGTCAGAGCGAGAGAGAGAATGACAAAAGCTGCACAGATTGAATTTGCTCCCCTCTATACTGGAGGGAAAGAATAGGAGCATGTTGGTATGGAACGAGGTCTTTGATCATACGAAAAACTGGAGGAAGCTGCAGAGGTAGGGGTAATTTTTGAATAACTAACAACTAAAAAGAAAATTGTTTGGTGCTGCTCAGTATTTATTCCTTTCTAATCATTCCCTCTGACTACTTGCTTCTCTTCTGCTGCTGTCAGCAAAGTTTCACAGAAGACCCAGGTTCCTTTTTCTGCTTCTTCAGGGACAAGGGTGCATTACCTGGGCTGTGTATTTTGTAAAGGTGAAGCTGCTGAAGCACAGGTTTCCATGTGCCCACCTTCTTGAGCCACACATTTTCTGCCCCCGTAGCCTTCTGTTAACATGGCTGTACCTCAGGGCTGTTTATTTTTTAATATATGTCTGTAAATAACAAATATCTAGATCTTACTGCCAGGAAACAGCATACCATGAGGATTCCCTTCTGCAAAACTTACTTTTTCCCTTTCCAGAAAAAAACACCCAGGGTTTTTCCCCTAAAGGAGGCCATGGCTATCCATGACAAGCTCAAATGTAAGGATGCAACTTGTAATTTATTTGTGCATCCAAGATCTCCAAGCCTGAGATGTTGTTTAGATGAGATCACACCTCGGAACCAGGTCTGCATGCTCCTGTCCTCTCCAGTGCTTTGCCCATCAGTGGCTACAAATCAGTGTCCCGGGCTCTGAGAAAGGCCCTTGCAGGGTGTGTGACACGGCTTTGAGTCAGCCTTTGGGTAAATTGGAAGCTCTTCGTGACCATCTATCTTGCTCTGGTGCACGAATGGATGATGAGTAGACCCTGTTCTAGCTCATTCTCTGCCTATCCATCATTCACCCTGCCACCCGCTGTCCCCTTAATGAAGGGAACGGAGATAGATGAGAGCCAGACAGACAAACGGACATCGGCTGACAAAGGGATACGCTCCTGGGTTTCACTTCTCTCAGCACCATAGAAATAAGGGATACGTGGAGCTAATTGAGCTACTTACCCTTGATGGAAACTGTTCCAGTTGGGTTTTTTTCAATATTTTTTTTTCTGAGGGATTTTCATAAAAGAATTAACTTGGGAACAGTTAGACAGACACACGTTTGTGGGGTTGTAGGTAAAGCAGGAATCATTAAGCAAAAGAAATTGGTGGGAATGACTCATTCTCTGGAATGCTACTGTACCTCTGTGATACAGCTGCTACAACGTGGCACACAGAGAGACAGGGTGATGTCTCTGTACAAGCAGGAGAACCCTGTAGCTTTATGCCGTACTAATGTATTTGTACGGAACCTAGCGCAGAGGTGATTGTTATCTGGCAAGACCGCAGTGGCCTTTGGATCAAGCTTGTATTCACAGAATGAGACATCTACAGCATTAATTGTACTCAGGGCTTTCATGGCAAGTAGATCTTAAAGCAGTTTGCAAAAGCAAACAGTCTCCGGTACCCTATCCGTGCTGTGTTGGTATGTCACCCCGTGCATGCCAGTCAGGCAATGGAGATAATAAAAAATATCTCTCTGGCACCTTCTCATTTCTGATCTCAGATTAACGCTGCTTACAAGGAGGAACTCTACTCTTACATTTGACTCTTGTCAGAGAAACAGTGACAGAGCAGTAATTTCCTGACAGCCTTATCTCTCCCAGAGAAACCTCTACAGAGTTTCTTGTAACCCAAAGAAGATTTGCTCCTGTGCCAAGAGAACATACAAGAGGACGTGTAGGGGCACCATCTGGAGCCCCCTGCTACAGTGGTATTAGAGACATCCAACTGAAATGACTCGCAATGAAAGTGCCATTTGTTTTTAGAAGGGAAAATGGAAATTCATTATCCTGCAGGAGGGGAGGTGACACTCGCATGTTCTTGCCCCAGATGCTGGTTTCAGCAAGCAGCGGAACAAACAGAGCGTAAAACTTCCCAAACATTTACATTGATTCAGAAAGTTGCAGTAGGAGAGCTGACGTGTCTCCATCCTCTCCTGTCTGACTTTCTCCTCTCCTGTGGAGTTATTTCAGGCCAGCTCATGCTGAGAGTTCCCTGCTAAAGACTGCTGCTGCCCTCGTCATCGCTAATGCATATTGACGTGTATTTATCTTCTAGCGGTGATTACCAAGAGGAAGCAGTCACTGCCATGGATGCTCAGGGATTCGAGGCACCAGGCTGGTGAGAATGCAGTGGGCATTTCTGTGGGGCACGCACAACCCAGCCGCAGAATGCCAGCCCTCTGCTTCCAAGCAAACTCTTCCCATTGCCACTGGCAGCTTGCTCTATGGGATGGCTGGTGTGGTCAAGGCATAACATAAAAGCCGTAAAAATCTGTTGCAACCTGCTGAGCCACCTGCGGATTGTAAAGTGTGCCTGATGATACATAAAACCAGACCTGATGAGAAGCTATTGCATTCAAGTTGCACTGTGTCCTTTGGAGACGGGTAGCGGACTCCCCAGGTGGAAGCAAATACCTGATTAACTCTGGCACGGTGTTTGGCAGATCTGCAGGGCCCTGGGAAACAAGAGAAAGACAAAGAGAGGGATCCATGATCAATAATTAATTGCCACGCTCAGTGTTTCACTGAGAAATGATTACACTGTTTCAAAACTGCCTTTTCTTTTTCTCTTCTTGTTCAAGTTTTCTCAGCGTTTCTGTCCATCAAATCCATTTTCGAGTGAGCATTGTGGCAATGACTGTGTTTTCAGTCCTGTCTGGGCACCAATGCTGTAATAAACACAAATATCTTCCAGGCCTCTGGTCGCATCCAGGACGAAAGCTACATGAACAGTAATTGTCTCCCTGTGTACTGCTTCTGGATGCTGTACACGGGCTGCGATGAACTTACCAGCTTGTTTGGCACCATCCAGGCAAAGCAAGTGCACTGCCAGTTCTGCTTCTGTATCTCCTTTGCCAGCAGATAATTAGACCTGCACAAGGTGGTCCTGGCAAATAATACGATACTCACCCGATGTAGCAGGAGATACAGGTTACGTTAATTGCAAGATTTGGGAATTTTTCAACCTACAAAGATTCTCCCCCCTCTTAGACGAGGATAATGTCTGAACATCTCACCAGCTTGAATGCTTTATTTTACCAATGCTGCCATGAGCTAAACAAGGATTACTCCCTTTTTGTACTAGAACTGAATCACAGAGGGATCAAATGACTTGTCACCGGGAGTAGGTGGTAGCACCAGGACTGAAGGTAGTTCTGTTGCCTATCAGCTATTTTGATTAAGCTCTCTGGGTCTGGCTGCACGTGCTTATTGGTGACCTTTTAGGAATTTTGCCTCAGAATCAAGTGAAGCTGGCAATTTTTCAGTGTTTCAGGGTAAAAGCAGATGACATTTGTCATTGGGTCCCATTGTTTAGTCACACAATAGGACTTTTTCAGCATTTAAGGACAGTAAATTTCTTGCACACAATGTCCCACAAGCACAGAGGATGGAAAGAGGCAAATCTCCCTTTGGCTTGAAGTGACTTTCTCCCGACCCATTTTGCAGCACCAGAGTGTTTGAAGGGAACTGGAACCTTGTTTAGATCACTAGGAACTAGGTGCAGAGAGGGGTAGGGAAGGCTGCAGTGGTTTTACTATCACGTTATGAAGGAAAGAGAAAGGTGCCTTTCGGCTGAAAGGAGAACAGGGAAACACAGCTCTCCCCCTCCCTAAACCAACCCATCTGCAACACTTCCAATTTGGATCCAAATAATATCTGAGGTTTGGGATTCAGCAGCAAACTAGCTTTGAGTCCTTAATCCCAGCGCCTGATGTTTGGGGGTGTTGGGATTTAGAGCTAATTAATTCAGCCACCTGTAATTTTTGCTCAGATGTGCTGTCTGCCTTTTCCTTAGATATATCATATGGTTTGGAACCTGCAGACAATGCTGGCATGAATCCTAATCCCCCATACTGCTTATTTTAAAAAATCTTTCCCTTATTCTTTTTTTTTTTCCCCACACTTTTTCTTGTTTCTTCTTCTTTTCTTCCACCTTTCTCCTGCTGCTGTCTCCCTCATCTGGGTCCTTACTCAAAAAAAAAACCCAACCAAAAAACCAAAAAGTCTGACATTCAGTAAGCGATTGGGCTCTGCACGAACGGGACGGTCGTGTTCCCTTCAGGGCTGTCTGCAGAGCGATGCTCCCAGTGCCTGTCCCAGTCTCCCTGGCTGGTTTCATCTACGCACAAAAGATTCAGTGCTGAGTGTTCCTGTTGGGAACAAGGCTTCAGGTGATAAATATTGCAAGATCTAGAAAGCCCAGGAGTCCTGTCCTGATTTCTTTCCCCTGGCAGTGAAAGGATGGAAGAAGAATGAAAAGATAATTAGTTTGGAGTTTTCAGAAATGAAATGGAAAAGGTTAGTTCATTCCCTTCTAACGCCAAGTGAAAGCTTGGGCTTAAACTGTCCAGGCTCCAAGGTCCCGCAGCCAGCGAATGTGTCCGCTTGCTTGTTCACAAAACACCCTCTGCTCTTTTGTTCCTGTAAAAATAATGCCTTGCAATAACTAAAGCTGGAGTCGGTTTTCCCACATCTGTAGAGCCTGGAGCTGTTATTTTTTATGACTGCTTTTCATATTACATTAGTGCCAAGTGAGCTTGGGAGCTGGGTTCTGCTGGGTGCCGCGGCGGCGGGAGGCAGCTGCAGCCCCAGCAGCTTGGAGCCCGGGGCTCCGGCCAGGAACCGGCTCTGGGCATTCACGCAGAGCTTAATGGCTTCAGTGGGAGCTCCACGCTGAAGAAGGGCCTCTCTTCACATTTTATGCAGGCCCGGAGGCTAATGAGTACATGAAAAAATGAGGAAGGATGGAAGATGTCAGAGCAACAGGAACAAGATAGTGCTGTTGCGCTGATTACCTTTACATCCAGCTTTTTGGTACCTGATATAGATGCACTAAACCAAGCAACAGTACGAGGCTCATCTCATCCTCAGCCCAGCCGGTATCAGCAGGACTGTGAGTTTCTGAGCTAGTCCGTTTGAATTTCCAAATCCCCACCAGATTTACCTTGATTTTGCAAGGGAAAATGATCAGGCTTTGCAGGATTTCCTAGTTCGATCTCTGTTTTCCCAGGCTGTTAAGGATGACTGGTAATAAAACTTCCCCTAAGCCATGTTTGTCATTTCACTTTACATAAATTGGTAGCAAACTTGAGAAAATCCTACAGCTGCAAGCTCTTCACGTGGTTTGGAAGTCTGTCTTGCAAATACATCCTATTGCCTGGTAGATTCAGGTGTATGAAAACCCTCCTTTGTCTCCTGCTGCCTTGCCAAGCACCAGCTTATATTCCCGTCTCATGCAATCAGGCAGCAGAGCTGTAGTGTCTGGTGCTGGCAGCTGTTCATTAATATTGACATCCATGCTTGGATCTGTCTTAAAGACTCGGGTGAAGCACTTTGATTCTGGCCTATTCAGACTGCTAATTCATGCTACCACCGTTTCCCTCGCAGAAGTCTCTCTTTTGAAGATACAGAGAGGCCACCCAGGTTGTTTCGATTGAAGGTCAGGGGACATCTGTGGTGGTAGCAACAAATAGGCCAAAAGGACCCTGGAGCTCATGGGCCATTGCTGTTCGAATGAGATAAAGTTATAACTATTTAACATTCCTGGGTGTGAAATTAGAATGATCACATAATCTCCTTAGTCTCTGACTACAGGTCCAGCATGGGAATATGAATCTTAATTGGTATTTTCTTATCAATACACTCAAGTTGAGGGATTAAGGATAAGACTCTTAATACAACCTGAATTTTTGGAAGATGCTTCTGATTTTAGTGTGATCAAAGAAGCATCGTTTGTGCAGAGAGAGCCTGGGGAGAAGGAGTGTAGGAACATGAACATCCGTTCTCAAGGTGCACATACTCTGCACACGCAGTCCCACCCGTGCTGTTCCTCACCTCACGCCTAATGTACAGCCTGTGCAAAATGTCTCAAAGAATCAGTAACACAGACAGGTAGGAAATGCAAATGCATCGTCACTTGGTCTCCAGGTAGTATTGGTGTGACAGTGCTTTAAACGATGCTCCATAAAAAAAAATCTGTGACCATGTGAATAAATACACAAAGGAATCCTGTTGATTGCTCTATTTTTATTTGCCATTTAAAGTTAAGGGCACAGTTAAAAACTTTGCTGAACAGTGATGATAAGATGAATCCCCTTAATGCATACCAAAAGATGCATTACAGCCGCACATTGCATCTCCTCTGTCTTCTCCTAAATACAGCATCGTGAATCACTGTGTTAATGCTAAACTCTTGCCGTCCTACCAGATGAAGAGTGGCAGGTATAATATACCATCAGCCCCATCCCAGAGCACCAGCTGCTGGCTTTGTCAGGGTGACCTGGAGCAACAGCCGGATGTGTGGATCGGTGTATTTTCCTCTGATTAAGTGCGAACTCGGGGCTCCTTGGAGTACATTAGTGTGCAGGAATGCCCTCTGTGTGAGACTGCCTGCCAGCACACATCCGTGTCCATCTTCATTTGCAGTGAAAAGCAGAGGTTTGTACCTTCTGTGGTAGTAAATGGGCAAATACGACTGCAATAACCAAATCTGCAATTCGCTTCTGTGGTGGGAGCTCTTCCTCTTTGCTCCCTCCCTGTCAGCTCCAAGTTGCATTTCTCTCTTCATTATGTCAGCTATAACTATATATCTCAGCCCTCCTTCCCTGCTCCCCCTTGCTCCCTAGGGCTTTTCCTGTGAAGTTCTTGTATTTCATTCTTTCTTAACTGCAGTTATGTCCTCTGCCTGACCATCAACCTTAGAAGTTGTATGGATACAAGGAAATACTGCTGCACAGGGGGATATTTCCATCACCTTACTCTCTAAAATGCCTGGGTTCAAAGCACGTCTCTGTAGACTCCTCTCATAGTTGCAAGACGAATTCCTCTTGTGAGCAATTCAGAGCCAGACGGAGCTTGGGAGCAGAGGCAGCTTGGAGTGAGGAGGAGCCGACGATATCAGTTTAATAATCATCCCTTTGCGAATGAGAACGTCTGTGCAGACAGCCCTGAGTGCAGAGATGATAAGGCAAGAACCCCCACTTGTTTTCATTTTTCATTGCTGTCAAGCAGGAAGATCACAAGATTTGGCTATCGTAGCGTAGCGTATATACACGCTGGGCTCTGTCTTCTCTTTAAAACGTCCAGCCTTGAAGGCAGTTGGAGACTGGCAGAGCCATGGCCCAGGCGGTGGCCTGGTCCAGCCTAGGAATTGCAGTGGGTCCCGCATCAGCATGCATCAGGCCTCATTTTCCTCTCAAATCCCTGTATATCCCAGTATTTACAATTGTACATTCGCACCTTGTAACTGATAAGAGAATTGTGCTTCTTTTCTCAGCTTCAGTGTCCGAAAGGTTAGAAAGTGAGGAGGGTATTTTATTCCTCGAACTCAGAGCATTTACGATTTTCCTCATTTTCCAGATGGAGGTGGGGACACATGGAGGGGCATGACTGCATGTATTAAGTGTGTCATATGCAGAGTCAGTGGCAAACTGGGAAAAACTCCCATAACTTCCAAGACCGAATGGTATAAGAGAGACCAGAGGAAAAACCTGGCAGAAAATGACAAACGCTCCCTTTCCAGGGAGCCAGAATCCCATCTAACTCAAACTGCCACCAGTACTGTTCTTGGCACCGAAGTGTCAAGTCTCCTGAAATTGCCCTGCTGCTTAATCCTTCATGCCTAGCATAACATGATGCTTAATTAAATATACCGCTTCCTCTTCCAAGTAACGTTTTCAGGAGTAAATGGAACCCTTGGCCTCGATGAACAGGCCATTTTGTGTGTAGTTATTAGAGTCAGTTTGTGAGATGAGCTCGCTGTGCTGCGGCAATGGTTATTATAATACAGCTGTCAAAGACACGCTCTGCCCGCATCGCAGAGGGTGAAGGTAAAGCTGCCCGGCCCCGGCAGCATCCCCGCTCCGACCAGGCGCAGCCGGGAAAACCTCCAGCCCCGGGATGCAACACGGCGTCCCAGTCCAGCCCCGGTCGGAGCCTGACAAAGCAGGACTTTATTCCCAATGAGAGCAGTAACGGGCCGTGTTACACCACTGAGCAGGGCTGCCTGAGCTCACCCGGGCTGTGCTGTTATCAGCCTGCTTTGAATTGACTTTTCTCCTCCGTGTGGCGTAGCATCAAACTCCTGAGCTTGGGAGCCCGGTGGTACCTGGCGCCTTAGAGCGAGGTATCTGTTTTTAGAGCCCTGCCAGCGTAGGGAAAATGTGCAGGTGGTGAAACCTAAACCTGTATGGGGAAACAACAGCGGATCTCTGCATGGAGCAGAGCTATCGGGTTGTGGCTACAGCTGGAACGTCTGCTTGCCCACACCCCGGGCCAGCTGGGTGTCAGCCAGGTCTGGAGTGGAAGCCGTACAGAGGGATTAGTGCGGTGCCAGCACCAGGCTAGAAAACTCTCCTGAGAGGCTGGGAATATTCCCCTGGGCTCAGCATCGCTCTAAAACCGGTCCACCTCTTCTGGACTGGAGCTGGCTCACATCTGCCCGTAGCTGACCCTGTAGATACTCCTTTAAATCCATCATTTGCACGCCAGTTCTCTGCGTAATGGTGAATCTCACCCAGTACAATTACTGTCCAGCTCCAGTCCCTAAGGTCAGAAGCTGGTTCCGAGGAGTTAAAAGTGTATCGAGGAAACTTTGGGTGATCTGGTATGCACAGGCTCAGGCACTATCTGGAATAGTTCAGTTCAAGAGGATGCACTTAATTAAAACTGCAAAATAGAACAATTAGCCGAGGCTGAAAATTTCCTACAGCCTCGGCTGAGTGTAACGGGTGTTTTCTAATCTCTCTATTTATCTTATTGTTAATCTGTAGCTATCAGTTAAAATAATTCTCCAAACCTTGATGGGTTCATTTGGAAACTACTCAGATAACAATGGAATCATTTAACTTTTCTTTTGTGAAGCTTAATTTGCCTTCACTTGTTTTTTTTCAGTGCTTGCCATTATTAAAGGGAGTTTGTGCTCTGATCTCAGGCCTGGTACGTTACGGAGGATGCTGTTGGGGAACCAACACTGGCTTGGCTGGTGGAAAGGGCAGAATATCATTTAAGGCAGTTTGCAGATGCTGTAGTAACTCCCAGTTTTAGTCAGTTGAGGGAAAACAGGCAGCAGAGTCTTGGGCCAGGAAAAAGCAGTTGAGGTATGGAGCCTTTGATGTCTGAAAATTGGTTTTTCTTCAAAAGGAGAAAAAGCTTCTTGTCAGTTCACAGCTACAGTCACGGGCAGTGGTGGCTTTTTCCTGTAGTCACAGTTCAAAACCAGACTAAAAGTTAAAGAATAAATAGTGTGTAATGCTTAGTCGGTCACAAGGCATTACTTGAGGTCCATTTTCTGCTTGTCAGGCTAGGGGCATCTAATTGAGTTGGCACTGGTGAGAAGCTGTATTGCCGGTTCGGGGTGTCACAAACTTCTGCTGGTGCATTTCGTGTGAGCCACGCAGCTCCTGTCACCCTGTCAGCCTGTCTGTCTGTCCCAGCCCGCCACGCGGGGAGGCTCCCTGGGCTCGGCCAAGGTTTAAGTCACGCCGTTCTGTCCCGGATGGCTCTGTTTGCCGGGTAACAAGGCTGGCAGTTCTGGCCCACGTGCGTTTTTCTGTTTAATCCAGTGTTTCTCAGCAGTTGCTGGGCGGGCAGAAATAACCCCTGTTGTCTGCTGGCCTCAGGCAGCGCTCGGGGCTGTCATGGGGGGACAAGAGCTCTCCCTCCCTGCCCCTTCTCGCTGGAGCCCTCCCGTTCCACTTTACCATTTGATTCAATAATCATGAATAAACTGTGGGAAGAGCTGACCTTTGCAGTGACCCTTCCCGCACAAAGCTCGTGTTCTCGCTGAGAGCTGCATTTTTGTTTTTAGCAGGAGTTTTAAGCACTCTAATTAAATCAGGGACCTGGTTTAATAATCCTGGTTGGCTCAGGCAGCTGAGACAATTCGTTCACAGTTGCTTTATTAATGCAGCAGTAATCTCCAGGTTGGGAGTTCACCTCTTTACTCATTCATCCAATTCTTTGGGAATGGGGAATGATTTTTAAAGCGGCACGTGCTCTGGCTGGGAAGGCCCAGCCTCCAGCCCAGTGCACAGAATGAAAGCGCTTGCCCAAAGAGGGCAGGGGAGGATGGAGCAGGGAAACCGCACTGACAATTTTCCATCAGGCTTTCACATTATACCACTTTGTATTTCAGAGCCACCCAGCATAGTTCAGGTCCAGAGCAAGCCCAGCAAGAACCATGGCCAGGTGTTGAGCTGAAAATCACATTGTTCTGTAAGTCATAAGTATGTGGCTTTGGCTGTTGAGCTTCCTGCATCTGGCTTGGGTTGGAAATTATTCTAGTACCCTCCCTGTAAAACTGATATATTCATCCGGTGTCAGATGCTGTTTGCACTCACTAGGGTGTAAACCAGGAGCCGCTCGATTCAAATTGACAGCTACACCACATAAAAATTGGCATGAGCAAGAGGAGAATCAGTCCCCTGTGTATTTTCAAGGTGTAGAATGAAATGCCTTTCAAATTGCTGCATAATGTACAACCTAGCGAGTATACAGGATGGTTTGATTTTTCTTGGTCCTCCAAAATACGTAAGAGGATAGAGATATGAAAAGGAAAAATATGCATTGTTCGATATGCAGAAACTGTATCACAAAGTGGCTCTAAGGCAGATATATTTTCTTAGATGACACCAGTTTCTTAGCAAAATATCTGACGTCTCAGCTGTTGTAAATCACCACTGCTCTGTTGACACAAGTGAAGCTGCATTGATTTACACCAACCGATGATCTGGTCTTTATTCATTATTATGACCTCAAATTAATCCCTCTGGAGAAAAACAGAGAAGTTGGGAAAGTTGGGCTAGTTTGTTTTGCATGTGCATTCAGTCAAGACAACTTCCAGAAGCTCAAATAAGGAAAAAACATTCAAATGAAGCAAAGATGAGTAATTGACGATCACAACTGTGATTATAAGGTATAATTACAATTAGCTGCACAAGAGTGTTAATCATGAAAATAATTACATGTCAGCTATTTCCAAAAGAAAAGGGAACGTAATTAAGTGGCCCAAATGGGTGACAAAAACATGGCGCAGGAGTGAGAGAGATGGTGTTGGCAGAAGGGGAACAGGGGTGTGCTTAGAGGCAAAGTCCACTGGATATTTGCTATTGCCTTGAGACCTTCCAAGGGAAGAAAAGCAGGGAATCAAGCTTTTAGCTCTAGTATCGGGCTGTTTAGGTTGAGTGAGCCAATTTTACCACCACTAGAAAATGGGGAGAAAAGGAATCTCAGAGGTGCAGTTACTGGATTTCTAATCTGTGTTAGGTTAGGGCTGTCTTTATTTCTTTTGCAATGGGATTTAGATCACACCAGTCCTCAAGTCACCTCTCCTCTACTGGACTCCACTACCAAATGGAGCTTCTCGGTTTGTCCCACAAAATAAGGCTTGAGGCAGCCACCCAGGTTTTAGAAGATATTTATAGAGCAAATCTCTTTTATTTCTCATGGGGCTGTTTTAGCTGGCTGTACTGGGAGCTTGCTTTTGGTCCTTTCCCTCTTTTTGCTTAAACAGCTACTCCTTGTTCCAGCCGGTGTTGGGTGAATCAAATATTGCAGCCTCCGGAGCAGGTCACTGTGCCACAGGGTATCTGTCAGAAAACCCAGCTGGCCATTCCCTTACACACACATCGTGAATTATAAAAAGCTCTCTTCAGAGAGTGAGGGTGGCAGGGTCCTGTAATTTATCTTGCGTGAAATGAGCTTGTTTGAATGGACTGGAAAAGCCAAACTGTTAATTTAGAATAGCTTCTGGACTCTGCAGAGCTGCAATGCCATTCTACGTATCCACAGCCATAAAAGTTATGGGTTTTTAATACTGTTTCCTTTTTTTTTTTTTTTTGATTTTGTCCTGCTGCAGACTCAGTGCTGGCTGCTCCAGTTGTGAGCTTCTGAATGCTTCTTCACCTCACCAGTCACGTGTGAACAATTGAGTAAGTTTGCTCAGTGTAAATCCTCTTCTTTAAACTCATTAAAGTGTGCCAAGCCTCTCCAAGAGCCATTTGACAAACTCCCCTGAGTAGCAAAGTAGTGTTTATTATGATTATTATTACTATTATTATTTTTCTCTCAGCTCCAGCTGTAATGTAAACACCATTATGTTTTAATTATCTGTTTGAAAAGGAGATTTAAAAGTGAATCCCGCAGGAACCTGGCCAGCATACACAATAGAAATCCCCTTGAGAGTCACTTCAGGAGGTGAAATCTGACATGGGAGGCATCAAAAATGCGCTGGAAGGGAGAGGGCTGAATGTCACAGCCATCCCCTACCCACAAAGTCTTTTGTCCCATGGAAGTGGGACTGAAAGCTGATGAATCGCCCCCTCCAAGAGGGTGTTTTTCCAGGTTTGTTCTCAGCTGTGTGTTAGGGGAAGGAAGGTGCTGGCAAAAGGATGTTTTTCTACCGTCGGTAAAGGGATTGTCACCCATTCAGCAGAGAAGGGACCTGGGAACTAAAGGAGCATCATCCTAAAGACGAGGGAATGAAAATGCATTGGTTGCCATGGTGCCTCATCTCAGACAGGATGATAATAACAAGTATGAGATCACGCAGACGGCGTCCCTCTGCAGACCCTGTGCAGATCACCAGCTGGAGATCTGAAATTCTCAGCCAGCTTTTCAGATCCCTTTTCTTCTTCCTCACTCCTAAGCTGGCACTGTCCTCTGCCCTGTCACACCCTTCAAAGGGAACTAGAAGTCTCTGCTCTTTGCTGGTTTTCCTCCCCTGTATCAAGCTTAGGACTGGGTTTTGATGTGCAGGATTTGGTGGGGAACGCTTGGACTCACCCAAGTAAGGAAACAGGAAGGTTAAGTTGTCAGGACAGGTGACCAAAGGGTATGCAAATGCATTAAAGAATTAAAAATGCTGCCAAAAGGAAAGGCTCACTGAGGGAGTGAAGTCAGATCAAAAACAAGACAGGAATGAATTGTTGCAAAACCTGAAAAACATCTCTCTCTTGCTTCTTAAGCTTGAAGTAAACTCAGCTTTGTGACCCCTTTTTCACACCCTTACATTGGGACAAATCTATTTGCCAGTCCTCCTCCGCAGTGTAATCACTCCACTGTTTAATGTTCTGCATTTTCCATTATCGCTAATCTCCTCAAATGAAAGGCAGGAGCCCAGGCTGCTCCTCTGCCCGTGCCAGAGCCCATGTGTTAATGTTAATCGCAGCCCTCCTGCCTGCCAGGGCCGTGGGAGCTGGATTCCCTCCCTCACAGCTCTCTCTTCCCCACCGTCCCCTGTGTGACCGCAGTGAAAGCACCTGTAGGGAGGATGGACCACGATGCACGACAGGTTTCTAGACAGCAAAGCTCTTTTTCCCCTTCCTGCACCCCAGAGAGGGCAGCAGCCCCCCAAGAGAAGGTCCTGTAACATCATGACTTACGTGTGACCGTAACACCTTAAAACTGAAAGGTTCCCAGAAACTTGGAAGAGGCCCTCCTGCGCCTCGCAAATCCACGCAGCTTAGAATTCCTCTGGGGGGAGTGACACTGTGAAGATGTGAGATGAGAATATTAACACCCCCAGGGTTACCAAATAAAAAAAATTGATTTTTAATAACTCTAACCATCTCTTCAGCTTTCATTAGTCTCCTCTTTGGCTTTATAGTGCTGGGCATGAAGAATATGAGGATTTGAAGAATTAACTGAATTAATGAGGGCTGATTATTAATGTTCAGAGCTCAATAAAAAAGGGAGAGAGAGAACTAAAACACAAAAAAATGAGCTGAAAATAAGGGTAATCTTTCATTCCCCCAAAATGAGATACATTGAATTATTGCTATACTTAAAATTGAAGCACCAAAGGAATGGAAATAAATACCTCCCATTAGCTATGGGAAGATCTGTGAAATTTGCTGCAAGCAAATGTCCAAGTCAAGGAAAGAGGATGATAATGAGGAAACGGTACCGAAGATTCTCGCTGAGGCTTTGGGCAACTCCTTTTGGGCCAGACTTTGAAGAAAACTCAGCCTCTGCATTGTGACCAGGTCACCAAAGAACCCAGCGCTGCTTCTGCTCTGCCTGGGGATCGTAGGGGATCCTGGAGGAGAACCTGCTCCATAATTGGAAGCTGTTTAGGGGTTCGGCTCGAAAGGGTTTAGCATTCAGTCCTGTAAAAGGCCTGCTCCTTTGTGCCTTTTGAATTCCTCATCTCCATCGAGAGCTGTACAGAGAGAAACGTTACTGTTCCCATGCGTTTAGGTTTCAAAATCTTCAGGAGAGGGTTTGGCTGTGGAAATCTGAACTTAGCCCAGGCCTACAGACACAGCTGGGGCGCAGATATCTCTAACAGCAATCCCTACCTCCCCTCTATCATCATCAGCAATCCCTACCTCCCCTCCATCCCAAAGTCCTAACCAGCTTTGCCCTTATGAGAAAAGCAAAGCACTTAATTATCTGCATAGAAAGAAATGCAGAATTGACTGCCATTGCTCCTTCTCCATGGGTGGGATCGTCCAGGATTGTCAGGGCTAATGGTAATTGATGTTTCCTTTCACACCTGCTCTCTTTCCTGCTTTATTAAGCCTCTGCAAACACTGCTGTCTCTGGGGAAACAGTGGGAGTGGAGGAGGAAGCCTGTGGAAGAGAACAATTCCGGTTGTTCAGCACAGCGTTTTGCTAAATTGCATTCAGCCTCTTTTGCAGAGTAATAAAGTGTTGTCTGAAAGGCAGCATGGAGTTTTAATTTTCTCATTGTCAATGGATGCTGTAATCACGTAATTAACAAAGTGCAGGAGATAGTCATTTAAAGCAAGCCGAGGGAGCCAGGACATGAAGCAGATGCTCGGGGGAGTGGAACAACTTTCATTTGAGCTCTTCTAGACCTGGAGACCTTTTTAGTACTTGAAAGATGGAGGAATCCCATTTGGTTAACAGGAGGAGTGTGCTTTGGCTTGCTACTTTATCCCTGTACCAACTGCAAAATTTGAGGGTTAGGTTTTCCCCTGCATTGCCCCAATCTGAGAGTTTGGGGGCTCGATGAGGGGTAATTCCCAGCATCCAAGCCACTGGCGTGGGGACAGGGATCTCTGTGGTCCTACAGCCTCAAATCTCCCGCTGCTTTTTTCTCCTGCGTCTTCAAGATTTCTCCCTACCCCAGCATTCTTCACTACAGCTATTTTTCACAGCCACTGCGCTTCTACCAAAGTTTATTACTGGTTGGACAGAGCCCTGACTGCTTTATGATACAACGACACCAGTGTTTCTTCTGCTGTGGTTTTGTGTTTTTCTCAGAAGCGAGCAAAGGGCTTTTTGGACCAAATAGCGGCAGAGCTGTGCGGGTGTTGGGGTTGTCATGGCACCCGCACAGCCGTCACCTACGTGTGTCGTATCGCAGTAATCAGCAATCTTCGGGGAGACAGCGGGCGGTGATACGTAACCAATAACTTCTCATACTCTGTGATCAGCAATAGGCAGCTGATGACTTTTTCAAAGTAACTCTAATAACCCCGGTGCACAGACCGTGGGCACAAATGCAGCCACTGCATCCAGGCAGTGCCGGTCCATGACCCCGGAGCCCCTTCTACAGAGAGGCCAACAGCTTCTGTGCCCCAGTCCTGGCCTGGAATTGGATTTTCTAGAGCCACAGAGACTCGTGAGTGTGGTGGTCTCTCCTCCCTTCTGCACCAGCTCATCACGTGGCTCTGGCAAGCGCCAAGACCACTCATATTTTTCATCACAAATGCTGTGTAAACACCCTGGGGCCGCTCCAGGGCCTGGGTGCTGAGTGTGGACCAGGGCTTGCAGCTGCTGAGGACACCGCCAGATCCTCTTCTCTGCCATGGGCTGAGAGCTGGAGAGAGTCAGACCATGGTGTGCCTGGCAGCCTTCATAAAGCATCCTCTTCTTACCCTCCCTCTTTCTATTAATTTGTAGATTAATATAAATTTTTAGGGTGAGGAAATGTAAGGTACGTGGCAGGGAAAACTTTCTTCTTCAGTGACTGTTGACCAAGGAAAGAGACTGTCTGGAGGAAGGAGAAGAGAGGTGCTATTTTTCATGCAGGAAATGCCTCCCTAAGTCTGGGAACCCAGTAAACAATTACAGCAATGGAAGGATCCCGGAGATTTAGAGATGCAAGAGTGCTGACAGAGGCTAAGCTTGACCCATTTATCTCTCAGCCCCTCTCAGCATATTTAGCAGCCACTAAGAAGCACCTCGCAAAATTGAAACCGGTGAATTTAAATGATAGCCTCTTCTGTTCTGGCTTTTTAATTTAACATCCCTTGGATACTCCCCTCCCCACTTTGAAATGTAGAGTCCTCTTCTTCTCCAGTGATATATTACGTGTCTGTCCCCACCTCCACACCACTGAACTGGAAATTGTTTACAAAATGGCCATTACAGGTCTGCTGATGTTAATTAGGAGGAGTCACCAGCTTGCAGGCAGTGAGTGCAGACTTTGGGATGAGTTGAGGTTCAGGGGCCTGGTTTGTGGACCAAAGTGAGCTCAAGGAAACGTTGCAGATAACAAAAAGCTCGCAGTGTTCCTCCAGATGTTTGCTGCTGTGAAGCTCCTTTAACTATCAGACCCCTTTTAAAGTACTTGTTTGCTTTACATCTCATTAACCGAGAAGGAAATCACCCAACAGAGCCCATAATTTTGTGTGCCTGACCTGTGGATGCTCCGTACTTATATGGCTTTGAAGAAACCATCAAGATTTGTAGTAGTATTTATAGTATGACAGTGTTTACAGGACCCATCTGAGAACAAGACCTACAGTACAAGGGATCTCATACATCCGAGGTGAAAAATGTGTGAGGTACGAGCTTATGGGCTTAAAAACTGAGGGAGGAAACAGGCTGCTGCAGGATTGCATGGGAGGACAGTGCTGGGGAGTGGGGCAGGTTTGACACCCTGCTGTCTGGGCCATGCCTTGGTGACTGTCCATGAGCATCAAAGTAGAACTGAATGGAGCTGTGCTGAAATTCAGTATCTTATTGCGGCTTCAATACGTACTGGGATTTAGTGGGGAACAGCATCCAGATCTTATAAAGGTTTGAGACAGAGACCACCAATGGAACTGCCCCTACAGTCAGTGGTGACAATTCTTGCATAAATCATCTCTGGGAGATAATGTTACTACTTGATATTACACCCCTAAATAGTATGCGGTGTGCATCCCTCACTGCTGTCTTGAATTTAGGCATCGTGGTTGGTGGTTTGTCTCTCAGTGCCTCATTTAGTATTTTGGGTGTAGGAACCAGACAAAGACCTCCAACGTCTCATTTTTACCCGTAACACCACCGCATCTGTGCAAAATTGATGCCAGATTTATACACAAGCACAAATGCACTGGCTCTGTGGAGCGACTGCCAGTTTGTGGGGGAGTAAATAAAAGGAGCATTATTTCTGTGCGTGCCGCATGCAGTCCCTGTTAAGATTTTCTTCAGGACTGTCACTGTCTGCAGTCACCCTTCCAGATGGGGGAAGAGGAAACCTTGCTGGTAGCTACGGTGCTAGCAGCGGTGCAGAGCTTGTCTCATCTGCAAGTCACTGCTTGCACAGCCCGCAGCCACCCACAACAGTAATTATTCACAGCTCTTTAAATTCCTTTTGTACTGCTCCGCTGCAATTCTAAATCACTCCATCAGTTGTGACAGTTTATGAGAGCTGATGTGGCTCATCCTCTGGAACAGACAAGCGGGCATAGGAGTGATTATTCCATAAACTCCATTTTATTTTTCACCCTGTGTCTTCTCTGATCCTTAAGCCATTAAATATCAACTGCTTTTCTTTTTTCTTTTTTTTTTTTTTCTCCCTTGAGCAACTCTTGTCAGCAGGGCTGGAGCTCGAGTTGTTTTTTTCATAATACCCCAGTGTGTTCACAGCTCCACCACTCCCCCACAAATGACAGGCTCCATATTGTGCCAGGGAAAGGTAAATTGTTAAGTGCATTTACTTCTGTTAACAGAACAGTCGACACAGAGCAGCCTCCCGTGTCAGCTGCCAGGCAGCCGGGTGGTTTTTAAGCAGCTGTCACTTAGGTACCAGGAAAGGATAACCTGCGTTCTGAAAACTCAAAGAAATGGGGAAGGGTATTTGCTTCTGTAGCTCCTGGAAAATGAGAAGCCCTATTAATTAATCACTCCCTTTCCAGGGTAGGTGTCGGAATCAGACAAGAGCCAGTCAGTAAAGGTGGGAGCCGGAGCACGGGGCAGGAGCGGTGCTGGCAGCAGGAGGAGGAGGAGATGGGAGGAGGCGAAGGAGCCGTGCCAGGGGAGATGCATCACCCCCCTGGTGTGTTAACCCATGGGATAAGCTGTCCCAGAGCCAACCAAGGCCTTTACAGGTAAACTAACAACTCTCCTTAGCTTATACCCACAGCAATGTGTAACAGGAATGGCCCTACTGAAAGTTAACAGGCTGTGCCAATGTAAAAGTCACTGAAGCCTAGAATTTTAAAATTCGTTTAAGTGCCTGGCAGCCCTTGAGATCAATGGCAGTTAGATACTTACAATCCTTTAAATACAGCAGACCTTATTGAAAGCCAGTGAAGTCAGTGGAAAGATTCCTGTTGACTGCAACAGATATTAGTCTGAGATGGAAATGTAAGAGAGAATCAGGGAACGGTTTGATGAGGCCCTGTTGGTTTCTTCTGATGTTACCCTACAGGTGGTCCCAGTCTCACCACACATCTGCACAGCCCAGGGTTCTTCTTCAGACAAAGGGGCACGTTCAGATGCAAAAATCCAGCAGTAAATTGTTTCCAAATGCACAGCTAGGTCAAGGGAAGGAGTCAGCAATCCCTGGGCAGTTTTATGATCTCATTTAATTTCTCAAGTATATCAGTCTGTGGTTCATATAGTTCCTGACATATGTACTTGGCCAAAGCCTAGGAATAGGAGTGTGTGGGTGGTGGGATAACTCTGGACAAGACAGGAATATAGACTCTTATCAGCAGAATGAAATCATCAACCCTTTATTGGTTTGAAGTGCTTACCTTCGCTCTCCTACAGAGTCAGATCTCAAGCTGATATATATCGGCTGAGGATCTTCCTCATGGCAGCATTATCAGCAGAGAGTAAAGTCCCTAGAAATGTTCATTAATCATCTAGGAGGAAGCATTTACATCTACACACACAGCTGAATTTTGCCTTGAGGTGTGTCAGTTTTGTCTCCGTTTAGAAGGGTAGCTGTATCAGCACAGCCCAAGGCAGAATTCATGCCAGAGAAGTTGGAAGCAGCAAACGAGACTGAGGCGTAATCGTGGCCAGGTCCTTTCCTCCTCACATTTATTTACAAACCTGGCAAAGGTGAGCCTGCATTTTGTTTGATACCTTCGCTGCATTCAGAAGCACGGAGGATTATTCCAGGCTTTGTGTTGAGGGTTATAGTCCCGTCTGCTCCAGAAAACAGCTGTACGAGGCCACCCAAGCGTCTGAGGAGGGGAATTAAGCTGCAAGATGGCTGGTGGGGTCGTGTAACATCACGGAAGCTGTAATTTTCCTGCAATTGATTTCCTAAAGACAACTTGTGGTCTGTGTGCAGTGAAAGCTAATTTAAACAAGAAAGATGAGTCTTTCCAACACACCTTGATTGGCAATTGTGATAAATTCCTATAATTACTATTGACTCCACAGAGGGTTTTCGTTTGTTAAAGATGTTGCTGAAATGACAGCCCAGCAATGGAATAAAACGGGCGAGGGGGAAAGTTGCACGAAATGCCTGTTTTTGCAGAGTTCCCTGAGCAGATCTGTGATGAGCCACCAGTTTTCCCTCTCTCTCCCACCAGCGCCTCACTTCTCATGGTCAAATAATACACACTGAAGTTGTTTTGTTCTGTTTTTGGGCCAGGTGGTTTCCAACGAAGTCATTTATTATTCAGTCCTTGTACTGAAACATGGAGCAATGTGTGCTTGAGTCACATGGGTTTTAGTCATGGGAATAAAATATTTGCAAATGTGAACTATTTCGCAACTCTCTATGGTCTCTACCAAGCATTGAGAAATGAGAAATTAGGAGTATCATCCAGAAATATTTTGATCTCTTTTTAAAACGTCGCAAGTTTAACAATGCTATAATACATGTGGCATCTTCATCTTCTGATTTCTGATTCCTCAAGTTGCTCTGGCTTTGTGTTTTCAAGCTTTTGTCATTCTCCCTCTCCTTTTTTTAGGAGAAATGGAAATTGTGATGGTTTTGCCATGGTTCAGCTGCTAAAATTGTATGAAAAAATAAGATCTGAGACCCGTGATAAAATAGCAAAACCAGGCAACGCTACAACCCCCCCCCAAAATTCATCAGGAGGTTTGCAAAGCCCTAATCCCTAAGGAGTCTTTCCAGATCTGTTTGAAAGTTGTTCTTGCCTCAGAGCTTCCAGGACAAGAAGAACAAAAAAAAATGAAAACTGCAGATGGACTCTGTTAAATCAGCCATGGCTGGGAGGGGTCCTGGGCTCTGATGCATTGACTTCAGCGGGATTTGGAAAGAGCCCAGGAGGAAAAAAGCTCCAGAGCTGTTTTGCTGCCATTAAGGAATGAAAGTTTGAGGCCAGGTCACTCCAGAGCTCCTGTTGGTTACTGAGCTTTTTTAACCAGCAGACCAGGCGGCTGCTAAGTTCGTTATTCCCTTCCCTGCTCTTTGGAGACAGCCCCAGAGCCCATGCTGGTTTGTAACCTCGCAGATTAAGAAACAGAGGCCCGGAGTCACAAAGAATGCCAGTCTGCATGACCAAACCCAAAGGGACCAGGTATTTTCCCCCTGAAAAGAAAATGACATGTTTACATCCGCTATTTGTTTCCAAAAGAAAAGCAGTTTATAAGCGACAGACAGACAGAGGCCGCGTCTTCCGTGTCAAACACTCAAAAGCAGGCAGGAATCACATTGGCCACACTTAAACCTGCCTCTCTGCTTTATAAATTTTCATACCCTAAATTTGGCCAATTGTGTGGGTGTGGAAAGCTCAGCCAGGAGCCGTGTTTCTTGCAGTGAGGAAGTGAGTGAACACAAAGCAACCGAAAGGGAAAAGAACAGCAGGTAAAATGAGTGCCTTGTAGGAGCCCTCCACTCATTACTGCAATGATGATTTGACTTGTGCACTTTTGCTTTTGGGCTTTTTCCCTCCTTGGAGACAGAACACTTAATGATAAAATACCACCTTTGTTAAAGCAGAACTAATATTTAACAGCTGCAAAGCAACCAGTTCACGCTGGAGTCAGCTTCTTCAGTGGAGAAGGAAGGGGGAAATGTCAAGGGCACAGCAGGTGCTGCAGTTTCCTCCCAGCCTCCTCGCGGCTGCCCTTAAAGTGGGTTTCTAGATTGCTCATGCCCAGGTCCGTGGGCAAACTGCAGATCCAGCAGCACACACGTGTGCGTGGATCTGTGTGACCTGTGCAAATCACGGCTGTGAACACAGTTGGCCGCCTGCAAGTTGTGGTGTTACCTGGGTCCTCACCTGGCAGAGCTGGAGCTGGCAGAAGTGTCCCCGTGGCCCTCTGTATCTGTAAGTGCCACCAGGTCCGTGTGCTAACACACATAGACACACCTCATGACACACATCAACGTGCCACTACATGAGTTTATACGTGACTGTGGCCACCTCGGGAGTGCCCGGCCCTGCTCACAGCCACGGAGAGGTCTGAGCTTTGCTTCCCAGCCCAAAGGTGAGAGCTGGGAACAGCTAAAACCACACCAGCTTCAGTCTGTCCAGCCTCTCCGAGACCTTGCCAAAGAAGCTGACAGGTCTCTTCTCTCACTCACAGGCGAATTTCTTTGTGGGGAATGAGCATTGAGGCCCCTGCTCAGCCCTGTGTAATTTTGTAAAATTATCCCCCTTGTAAAAATTGCAATCCTTGGGATATTTGCTCTGGAGGAGGAGGACAGAGCAAGCTGGGTACAGACCCGGAGCAGGTTGCTGAGCCAACAGAGGAAAGGAAAATGCAAGCACTTCCTACAGAAATATGCGACAAGACGCTGGAAAAATTTCAGGCAGAAAAGTCGCTGCAATTTTGTGTTTCTGTAAGAACTTTGTGGTCAGAGAAAGAGTGAACGTCTGGCACTAAAGGACATTTCTGAATCAGCTCTTCCAGCGGTTGCTGAGACCGTGCTGGAAAGCTCAGCGCAGGAATTTAATGGACTGAGCCTTGCCAGTGGCTGGACTGCTGTTCTCAGGGAGGGTCTGAGACCTCTCTGCTGAAAAGGAGGAACAACCGCATGAAGGCCCAGTTGTCTCCTTTAGATTCTCACTGGTTTTAGTGGGAATCTAGCACGCACAAGGGAAGTGAGGGCAGAATCAGGACTGGGAACTTGCTTTGCCCACTGACGAGGGGAGAGGCAGGCTGTGTTCCTCACCCCACCTTTCAGAAAGGCGTCTCGACTACATCTTGCCAAACCGGGACCTTATTTTCACCGAGGAAGCTGCTGTGAACACCAGGATGTCTCGGAAATCACCCCCCAGAAAGCTCAGATGCAGCTCAGGGTTACAATGCAAGAGAAGTGGGAAGCTGGGTCCTGCATCTGTGATGGGGAAAGACATCTTAAAAGATTAGCGTCCTCACCTATAGTTTGCCAATGTTTCCTGTTAACTGCATCATCCGAAATTAGCCCCTTTCCACTTCTTCCCTACCCACCTCCGTGCCAGCACAGCCCTACGATTCCCAGTGGGGTAATTTTGTGGATACCCTATTTTAATGACTGGCAGAATCTGACCTGTCTTGTTGCTGACACAATACTTTCCTACCATTCCCACCATTCCTAAGTAATCGCAGCGTTTCTGCATTATTGCGAGATAATGGCTTAATTCTCCTCCTTCTCTGGAATTCTAGGAGTATGTACACATATTCCAGATCTCTTCTGCATTCTAGCCAAAGCTTGGCGAGTGCAGTGTGTCTGTCACACCAGTTACAGCTATAGCATGAGTAATTTGGGGGAGGAGGGAGGTGAGGGAGCAGAAAAAGAAAGAGCTTCTCCAAATCCTTCAGCTCTTCGCTTGGACACCGTGAATGAGATATTTAAATACGTTGCCCTGGAAACAATCAAAGAGGGGGTCTTTGTGTGTGTGTGAGTGTGTGTGTTTTAGTAATCCCAAAGGGGGTATTTAATTGGAATCAACCACAGCTTTTTAACTGTGTTTTAAATTGGAGAGAAATAAAAAAGAAGAAGCTGCCAGAAAAGGAACATTAAATAAAAGGGGGGGAAAAAAAGCCCACATGAAACAAGATGGGGGGAGAAAGGGAAATCAAAAGAATAAATTTACTGTAACCGGCAAAGGATTCATTAGGGTTACAACAAAGCTCAGTTCAATTTCCCTCCTATTGACATTAACGAGTTTGATGTAGGTCCAGCCTGAAAGGCAGCAAGAACGTCTTTCTCTCTGCCCCCCCTCCGCCTGGTCCCAGGGGACTAAGCAGCTGTCTGGAAATTGCTCCGCACGGGGGAATGAGGTTTCTTTTCTTCCTTCCTTGCATTTTTCTTTGTCCGCCCGCACCCGCGTTGAGCAGTGCCCTCGGAGCTGCCTCACCACTTCCCAGCATCTCTCCTCCCTCCTGGACGCTCTGACTGGGACAAGCTGTTTTATTGCCAATGAACCCGAGATGTTATTTATTACTATCCTGCAGCTTGAATACATTGGGCTTACCAGGGTTATTTTTGGTCCCAGCAACAGCCCCTCTAGGCTCGTAATTAACTTTTATTATTGTTAATGTTAGTATTGAAGTTGCTATTTAAGCTAAAGGACACTGTTAGTATAAGAGCACCCTCACTGGGAGTAAACTTGTGCTGGAAATTAGAGAAAATTCTGTGCCTTGGAAGGACTGGTCTTGAACTAAGGGCAGTAGGAGAGGAAGCCTAACAGTTTTAAGAGGAAATTTGATAGGATGAATGAGATTTTATCTCAAAGAGCTGAACTTCATGGTCCAGAAGGTCTTTTCCAATCTCTTGCTCCTATGTTTTATGCTTTTTGTATTAAAATGAGATGTCAAAGGGTCTGAATTACAATGCAGTGTGTATTCAGTCACGCACACACAGAGTAGGAGCCAGTTCCTGACCCTTGTGTAAAAAGACAAGATTACATTTGAGATTAATTCTGCATGGACGGAGGTGCCAGTACACGCACATTAAGGAAGGGGCATTGATCCCAGATGCCAGGATCAGCCTCTGATGTTCTGCTGCAGAGGGGGCCAGCACTAAATTAGCCCACGAGATAGACGGGGGCTGGGAGGAGTCCAGGGGCACAGCGAAAGGCAGGGACTTATTCAAGGTCCAGTTTCAGTGTTATTTTTAGACACAGCACATTTTCACCATCCTCTGGAGAGGAAACGGGAGAATGCTGCTTGGTCCTACTGCCTTTCTAAAGGGCTTGGATGACAGAAGAAGTTAGGAGGTTTTGTCATTATTAATAACCACCTATTGGACTCATAAGTGCTGTTGTTAGGAACGGGGAGTGCCCAGGGAGGTGAAGAAATCAATTCCTGTGGTGGAAGTGCTCTGCGCTTGGTACCATCCCAACGCACGAGGGAAGCAGTCTGTTGGAGATAAGCCTCTGAGACCCTGGCGCGCTGTCAGGAGCAGCTTTACCTCTTGGACCAGAAATTAGGACATGCTGAGCTCCCTGCAGTTGAAATCATTACGTTTTGGCCAATGTGCTCCCTTCCCACTTGACCATTCCTTGACCGGGTCTTCCAGTTTTCAACCACGACAGCTCCGAGCCCTAGCTCAAGTGCAGAAACCTCTGTTCCTTCTCCCTCCTTTTCACCATAAGCCAAACTCCTCCCTGCCACCCTTCCCCCTTAATCCCCCCACTCCTTGCAACCAGCACCTTCCTTGAAGAAGAATAGCAAGAAAGAAGATGTATAGCTGTAATAGATTTCCCCCACTGGAGTGTACATTAAATTTAAGGCTTTGCTGTGGACACCGAATGGTTGGTCATTAACGCACCTCAAACCAGCAGCATAAAACAATCCTCATAAGTGCTACCGTGAAAAATGGTGGCAGAGATCAGAAGTGATCAGAATGCAGACGGGAGCTGCAGCTCTCGGCGTAAAAATGATTAATGAAAAATCCCCAGCATCCTTTCTTCTCTTTGCAAGGGATGAAGCGGGCGAGCTTGACAAGAACAACGGCTCCTCATGTGAGGAGGATAATAGCAGGAATGATATGTCTCCAGGAGATTCCCAAGGCCTTGTGCGCACATAATAAATTGCCCTTGTCACTTTTGGGAAACTTATGAAGAAAGATCGCCAAAGCCAGCAGAAGCGGTGAGGGAAAAGAACAAAAGATTCAACCCCAAAGAGCCCAGCCTTGCCTGGGAGAGGCACGGGCTCCGCTCACCCCTCGCCTCCGTTTGCTCAGCAAAGTGGTTTTGAAGTGAACAGAAGGAGTTGGGTCCCCAGGCTCATAAAGTATCTGTCAGTGTGTGACGGCAGTAAAGCCAAGAAAGGGACTGCAAGATGCAGAGCTGCAGATCTTAAACCCCGCGTTAGAGAGAGCAAAGGAGGCCACTGAAGTGCTGGCAGATGCTGGCAGTCGCGTGTCCAGGTGACTGACAAGGATGTCGTGGTAGGTCAGCGCTTTGGCTTAGGAGAGCTTGATCTTTTCTTGAATTGAGTCAAATTTCTTACATGAATGGTGCAAATCGGCTCATCTCTTCCTGCCTTCATTCCCTACCTGGAAAACAACAATATGTCCTTTCTATGCTTCCTCAGCTACTTATTCAAATTCTTTGGGGCAGGCACTGTCTCCCAGTGTACATGTGTGTCAAGAATATGATCCTGCAAATACAGGAGCCAGTTGTTGTACAAATACAGCCCAGCCTTTTGATGCTGCTCCGGTTCTCCTTTCGGCGTGCAGTGCCACGCAGACTGAGCTTTGTCCCCGTGAGTCTGCGGGAGCCCACTGGAGAGGTGAGGGGGGGATCCAAAGAAGGGGGTCGCAGTGGGAAACCTGCTTCAATTTCCTGCTCTGCCTCGAGCTTCCGCGTGACACCGTAAATCCCTGAAAGCAAGAAACCTGGAGATAGATGGACTTTGCGATGCTCGCCTGGTGCTGCCCAAAAGCACACAGGGACCATCTCACAGAGTGCAATCAACACAGCTCCGGGCGGCTGTTTGTGCATATGCAGGAAAGGCAATTTCACAGAGCAGGGGTCCTTCAGGCAGTGACTCAGGAGTGAGATAGTTTCCCTTTGTGAGTCATCTGGTAAGACTTAAGACCTTGCAAATGATCTCTGTGGATTTTTCCCTTAGCGCCTCTGTGTCACGCCCTCTGTATTTTAATGACGGGGATGGCAGCACTCGCTGCTATCCTTCTTTCCCGTGGGGATTCGTTTGAACACCTGCTGCAGGTGGCTCACCCTCCCTTGCTAAAGCACCATCAGCCTCAGCTGTGGGAATATTTCCATGAGTGCCTGCCAGGTGCCTGGAGAAGATAAAGGCAGGTCCTGGGTTGATGGTTGCTCTTTGGATTTCTGCCACAGCTCCAGGACCGGCTGTGAAAGGAGGGCTGGACGGTGGTAGGTAAAAGTACCCCTTGGCAGAACAGGGATGGCCACGGTCAAACAGATGCCGCTGATTGTGCGTTGTTATTCCGCAGAAAAAAATAGAGAGGAATGTTTTTTTGCTCAAGGACCAGCTCTGCCAGGTCTGGGAGGGGAGATAACAGCCCGCTGAGGCCAGGTTAGCACTGTTGTTGGTGAGAAACCAGTTGTGCAGTTGGAGGAGGAGCTCCATTCCACACCTTATAGCTGTGGGCAGTATTAAATCATCCAAGAGCCGCCACACAGCAGTGATTGCCCTCACTGGGACGGCCTCACCTGGACACACTTGTTTACCTGCTGTCATATCCTATTAGTCCCAGTGCTTTATGCAAGGTGGGCTCTGGCCTCCCAGCCTCAGCCGAGTTCTTTCAAGGTATTTGCCTTCCTCTGTGCAGTGCTGGAATAATAGCGGCCGGTAGCAGGGTCATTTATTTGGCCTTTCGTGCTTCAGCATGATGGATGAGGATGCTGATAAATAGCTGCCTCTGTGAGAAAGTCTATTTTTGGTCCTTAGCTCTCATATGTGGCTGTATGAATTGTCTTCCTGCTCACCTGCTTCATGAACAACTGTTAAAGACTTCTGGATCTTTGAATGCTGTGCCCAGGGTTAAAGGCCTTATGCTGTGCCTTATGATAAGGGCCGGGGATTTTCTGCTGCCTTACTGTAAACAAAAGGGAGTTTCTTCCCTGCTTGCCATCAGATCCTTCCCGTGGGGCAGTGTCTCCAAGGAAGCCCCCCAGGCGCCCCTGGGGCCACATCAAATCCTCATGGATTTCACAGCCTGTTAAGTGTCCGATCCCTTGGTACTTCCCAGCTCCAAAGGCACTCCGTTCCTGAGGGACCGAGCTGCTGTAGCTTCCAGGCTGAGGAATTGCAGCTGCAGATCCCTCAGGAGAAGGGCAGAGGGGAGAGAACATCCTCATCGGTTACAGAAGAGCTGGGGAAAGGGCAGCTATGGCATGGGAGCGGCGTGCAGGAGCCTCGGCTTCAGGGCTGGTTTGGCTTCGGCTCCCTGCCTGCCTTTGCAGCAGTTGCTGTGCAGAAGTATGTGCTTTAATTTTCTTTCCTGTTTCTGAGCATATTTTCCATTATTTTCTGTCTTGTCTATGCAACACAGAACTCAGGGTAGATTTAGATACCTGCATTCTGTGACTGTACATTTCCTAGTGCCATGGGACACTGATTTCATTTGGATTTCTAATTTATTTCATGATACTGTGGAATAATAAGAATTATTAAAGCCAAAATGTTCTTTGCTGCCTGTTTCTATTAGGCAAAGCAGCTCAGACTGTCAGGTCTTTGGGGAGGGAGGAGAAGGTTTATTTTTTACCCCCTCCCAATCTTTTGTCCTTCATGAACCTTTACTTCTTTTGCTAAAATTAACATGCAAAAAAAAATAACCAGAGGTGGAAAATTGGATCCTCTTCCTATTGCACCAAACATTCCTGCAGAGGAAAGGTTATTCTTTTCAATAGTCGTGCTATAGGGCGTATCAGATGATATAATCTGCCCTTTCTCAGGCTAAATCATCAGCTTTAATATGTTTTTCTTCTTTCATTATTACTGTTCTCTCCTTGGAAGATGAGTGCTTTCCCTGTTGACTGCAGCGTTGCTGTCTCTGCTGGCAGCAGATGGAAAGCCAAGCTGGAGGTACAAGTTGTGTTACCATTAAGAGCCAGCAGCGAAATGGAATAATGGAATGGTTTCTAATGTAACCCTTTGAGTCACTGACAGAGCTGTTTCTTAAAAAAAATAAAAAAATAATCCCCCAACCTCAAGGCACAGCTACGAGTACTGGTAAAATCCTCTCTTTAAGATGTCGAGTTTTACAACTGGCTTTGATGGAACTGGGAATTTTCAGCTTTTTATTGGAATAAATCAATCAATCAAGTGAGAGCTTTCCTGGACATAAACAAGAAAGAATTCCCATACTTTGAAATCAAGCAGCCATGTTTTCAAAAGGACTATTCCTGATGATCTGATTTGAAACATCAGTTTGGGGTTGTCCTGTCCAATCAGCTGAAGCAAACCAGGCCCATGTAATCTTGAGGGCACGCAGTGAAGATCAGAATTTCTCTCTGCTGGGGAGAGCCAATGCGCCTGCATTTATTCTAAGAAAATTAATTTAGAAATGGCAAAACATTTTGTTGCAGCTTAATTGAAATGGTTCGTTTTGGTTTCACCCGGTGTAATTATTCCCCCCTACTGACATTTGTCATTTCATAATGAGCTGGAGGTTCCTATGCAGGTGTGAAGTTCACGTGTGGATTCTGGTCTCCGTTGGGCTGGTTTCATGCTGGTGCTGAGACATCGACTTCAGGGGGATCCTGCTTGTTACCTTGCATAAGCGATGCGAAGATGGTAGCGGGATTGTTCTCGCAGGGGGTGGTCAAGGTGTCACAGAATCACAGAATCTTCATGGTTGGAAAGGACCTCTGAGATCGCCCTGTCCAACCATACACACGCCTTTCCTGCCAGAGGTCCAGGCTCTCTGGTCCCCGCTTTGTTTAAAACAGGCACTAGAGACACATCTCCCTTGACAGGGCTGTAAGAGGCCACTGGCCATCTGGGTTAGGGAGTGCTAGAAGGCTGGAAGCCGTGCCACTTTGGATATTCAGATATTCAGATATTAATGTGAATTTCCCTACGTGTAGTCTTGCCGAGGCCTCTACAAGCTTTCTAGAGCCTCATTGCTGGGGTGGTTCTCACCCAGTTCAGAGATCCCTTCCTCCTCACTTCCCCGTCCTCGACAGCCCTTAGAGACCAAACCCTGAACTCGGAAGGAGAGAGAGGAGCTGATTTTGATTCGTTGCACTTGCAAATTTAGGGCCTTGCTGTTTTTACATCTTTAGGAGCCCTATAGCCAGGATGGGATGTTAAAAGCTCTCTGTATCAGCTGTCTTTCCCTTGTCCCTCTCCCCCCGAGCATCCTCATTCCCTATTCCGGGAGCCGCAGTGAGCCTTTGTGCTCCCGAAGCCCAGCAGTCACCCTCGCGTCTCCCTTCATCAACAAAGAGAAACCTTATCTTCTGATGGACACATACAGCACATTCTCTGTGACATTTAAATCTCCCTTTGTAGCCAACTCAGATATTTTTGCCGTTAAAAGAAGACGGTGCAGCCGGGTGATTTCATTACTGCAAATGTTATTACAGTGAAAGCCTGTTTAAGACATAATGTCACTGAAGGGAAAATAGGATCTAGCAGCAAGTGTGGCCTGATGGAGGGTGCTGGGATTCATCACAGGCTGAAAGAAACCTCTCAAACATCAGACCTGCTAATGGAGCAGCTTTTTTCCTCATCAAATCAAACCAGCCACTTCCTCAAAGCCCTAAGGCTAGGAATTAGAAAGAAGATTGAAAGGAATTAGGCACCCAACTCTCACTGACTTTATATTTGAGCTCCTAAGCTGTTCTTGCTGCTTTAGAAATTATAGCTGGGCTGCTGGGGTTCTCAGTACCATAGGCACAGTGAATAGAAATGCATTGTGTTAACAGCAGCCACAGGCCTCAAAAAGACACCGCTGCTGCCTGTCCGTGTTCATAATGATTAGTTCTTGGTCCAAGAACACTCCAGAAAAGAAATAATCACAGACAGGTCCCAGCCTCCCTAAAGTCAGTGTGAATTTGCTAGGGACTTGGCCCCAATTTCCACCCTGACGTAAATATAATTCCTTTTTTTCTCCCAAACAGATTTCCCCAAGGGTTTGGGATTTGCAAGAATAAAATTTGAGCTTCTGAAGTCAGAGGTGTCGCGCAGAGAGCTCAGCGCTCGGCTCTGGGAGCGTGTGGCTGTGCACACATGGGTTTGAGCCGCTCCGTGCTGATGTGGTGGGTGTTTATGGAGCAGAGCCATCCAAACAGGCATCCAAGACCAGTGCCTTTGAGGTACTGGTTTCCAGCGTCAATTGGCTCTGTTTTGAAGATGGCTTTCCTATGCAAGATAGATGTGACCTTCCTCTTAGCCTTTAAAAAGTGTGAGTAGCTGAGACTCCTTGCTAATGGGGATCGTGAATGTCTCAGCCCTCCTCCCTTCCGGGGGGGCCGTGGGTAGTTCTCTTCCATTTGACATCTTTCCGAGCGTGGAAACACAATGAGTATCAGGTCAACAGCAAACCTCCCACCAGCTTCAAGAAGGTTTGGACCGTGCCCCAAACTGCTCTGCTAACAAGATGTGACAAGCTGAAGTGAACAGCTAGACAGAAAGCATCAGGATTTCACAGCATATTTTGCCAGCAACTTATTGTTTTTTCAGCTGGTGGTTTTTTTTTTTCCTTTGATTTTTATTTTCCTCCTTGCGCTGTAGCAACTCAAATCTATCCCAGGCTGCTTCTGACATTAACAAGACAGTGGATGACAGGCAAAATGCGTCCACGAGCAATTCAGAGTCTCCCCGCTAAGTAATCATAAACACTGCAAGTTTGCAACAAAGCAAGCAGCTGTCTCTCTCCCTCTGGACAAGGACGGCTTCCTCGCAAATTGAGGCTCCGCAGGTTTTACAGCTGTCGGACAATGAGTCTGGTGCCTGTTATTTCCTCCTTCCTTTTTTTTACACCCCCCACCCCCCCCCCTTTTTCTTTCTTTTAATGGAAAATATCTCAGCGTTGCCAGAACTCAAGTGGCCGCCCCCAGCAGTGGATCAATGCAGCCAAGTGATGAGACTTTAACTTTCTGGCTGACGCTCCTGGAATGGGCAGGGAGGGGTTGTGGTACTTGCACACACTCTCTTCCAAGGGCTTTTTACCTCCAATCACATTTCTTACAGGGGAGCAGATATGTTATTTGGGGGCTGGGAGGGGATTTAACAGCCTACAACTTCTGTCCCAGAGGTGCTGAGGGTGAGGAGGGTGGGCTGCACTTGGGGAAAGCCCCCAGCAGGGTGGTCACCATTTCCTTGCAGACTAGAGCATGTATGGAGCCCGAAAAGAAATCTTTATCCTTGACCTAAATGTGAGCGAGTAGAGAGTTAAGATTACTCTTTATTACTTCATGACTTTGACAGAGAGTCGATCCCACCTTGGATTGACTGGCGACATGACCTTAACCTTTTCAGATAAATTTTCTATGATATATTCTGAGGCAGCCTGTGCTGGACACCACCTTTACCGTGCTTCATCCGTCGTGCAGTTAGAGAAGAGCCTGTGCCACCGTGCGAGTGGAGGGTTTACCTCCCCCAGCTGGTAGTAATTACCCCCTCAGCTGAGCGTGTAATTCCTCCTGGGCAGTTTCAATGCCAAATAAATCACATTTGTTCAAACCCCTTTCGGTATGTGGCTGTGATGCTGCTCTGTCATCCTGCACTACCCTTTGCAACGATGCCACCTCCTTACCCCGACTGTTAACTTATAGTAGGCTTAATTTTACCTTGATACGCTGCAGCTATCTGTGCCCTCTGCCCTCCCTCCGTCTGCCGCCCTCCTCTGCACTGGGTCTATCAAATAGCACATGTTGGATGAAATACATATTTTCTTTCTGTTTATGATTGAGTATAATAAAGTCTGGCTCCTGTGCCTTCCAGGTGGCTTTTGGACATGCAGCATTTAGTGCGTGAAGTGATTGATCTCTGATCTTTAAAATAGAGCTGTGAAGACCATGGTGAATTTGCATGCATGGGGAGTATAAAGCCAGAAAATAGCAGCTCTGAAACTCTCTAACCCCTGCCCTTTATTTCCTTGTGTTGAGTTTTCCGTGTCTGACAATGCGCAGGGTGGTGATTTATGTATAACCAGAGCAGCCTCCAGTGGTTGGATCTGTGAACTTTTCCAAGCAGCCCTTTATCTTAGCTCACTTGTGGGTTTTGCAGACCCCGACCCTGATTCCTCCCCTCTCCGAGCTCAGCCTAGGAGGAGGTGGGGAGAGCTGGGAGCAGCGGGTGCCCGGCTTATTCTGCTGGGAGCCCATTTCCTCCCTAATTGAGCTGAAAACAGCTGCTCCATCCTGGCTGCCGCAGGCCTGCTGTGCGCAGCAGTTTTTGACAATAGCTGAGATATGGGGATATCATCGCTGCCTGTGCCAGCATCCCACCCCCGGTGTAACAGCAGCACCCTCCACAGCAGGCAAGTCTGCCGGTCAGGGGACATAGGAAATCTCTGCCGGTGCTATCCTTAAACTATCCAGCCCCATAGGTGCTCTCTGGGGTGGTGCCCATCGCTGGGGGAAGCCAGACCTACCTCTCTGTGCTCCCACATAATCGTTACCTGCCAAGGACCAGATGATCCTTCTCAGGTAAGGGCTCAGGCGTCACGGAGTGATAAAGCTCCCAGGGAGGTGAGGTTGCAGGACACCTTTTTCCTTTCCTGCAGCTGGATGCGTCCCAGAGGGAACGGGTTTCAGAGAATCACTGCCAGGAGGAGAGAGTGTTTTGGGGTTTGTCTTTTAAGTTCTCTCCCTGTGTCTTGGTGATAAGTTCTCGGAGTGATTTTTGCTTCTCAGGGCCCTTCAGGGCAAACCAGGTGAGAGACAGGACTCCGACCTGGAGGTGATTGGAAGGAGATGGGGAAACTGAGCAAGATGGATGTGAAAGTCACGACAAACCCCAAATGGCGTTTGTGCCCCTGCCGAGCCTGCAGCCCAGATCCAGCGCTCTCAGTGGCCTCTTGTCTTCAAGGACAGGAGCTTCAGAAGCGACGTACCGAGCTCATAAATCCTACTCGGGAGCAAGGAGCAGCTCCGTCTCTGCTACAGCACTGATGTTTATGGAAAACAAGGAGAGGAGGTGAGGCAAAGAGGTCTGGTTTGTGTCTAAGAAACTTCCTTTATAAAAAGATAGATTGCTGACACTTCTCCTTGATGCAGCTGCCCAAGCATTTCAAAGCATCTGAGATTTCATTATCTAAGAAGCAGTCACTGGCTTTGTTGGGGACTTCTGGCTGCTTTACAAAGCAATTCCAGTATTATTATTGGAATAAAAACATAACAACTACTAATCCTCTGTTTAAATGACCAGTAAGTTCCCTGCAGGCAATGCTCTGCCAAAACATTTATCCACCTAATTTTATTTCATGTCGGCTTTTTAAATTCAGATTTAACCTTTTGTGATGGGGGTTGTAGGCACTTCTGTTCAGAGGCTCCTTTTACAGACCACTGGGAACGTAATTCCTTGGTGCAGGGGAGAGAGAGGGCCTCTGCTTGTCCACGTTAAAGGTGTCTCGCAGAGCTGTGAAGGTCCAAATTTCCTTTTAGGTCACTCGACCCCTGTTTTTCGGAGGAGCGCTGCCAGGCGGGAGCGAAAAGCTCAACCTTTCTGCAGGTAAGTGGATCCAAAGCCCTTATTCTGGGCACAGGACAGGCATTTCCCAAGCTGGCAGCATCACGCAGCAGGGAAATACTGGTAGCTCGGAGGGGACAGCGAAGCCAACCCTCGCCCAGGACCTCCTGGGGTCTGTCCTTGCTGGTGTCTCTGCACCCCTGGGAGTCTGGGCACGGAGGAGCCGGAGCAAACCGTGGAGGAAGGGGATAAATCAGGTCTCTGGGTGCTGCTTCTCATGTGTTGAACAGGAGCCAGAGGGTGGGATCAGCAACGGCTCCTCGCTGCCTGTTGCCTGGGAGCAGAGGCAGCTGGTGACAGAGCAGCATTTCTTGAGGGCAGGAACTTTTGGAAGCCGTGCCAGGAGAGGGAAAGGCTGCTCCTGGCCAGCCTGCGGGGCTGTACCTGGTAGCTCTGGCTCTCTGCGCCTGGAGCTGGTGGCAATGTGGCTACCTGACATGTCACATCTGCTGCCCCGGCGTGGCTGGTGGACATGGAGTCAGTTAGGGCTGGGTTATTCGCACAGCGGAGCTGTTGGACAAGGAGCGTTTGGGATGGACAGAGCTATAGCCTCTGCTCCCTGAGGACCGGGTGAGCGTAGCTGGCAGGAAGGTTTATGGGGACCCCCTGGATCTGCAGCTCTGTTAGTCCTGCACGTGGGTCTCTCCTGGGACTTGTTAGCACCGGGTGAATATTTCTGCAGGTGTAAGGGAACTGGAACAGAGAGAGTCCATCATCCCTGGTACCCAGCTCCCACAGCGACCAGCAGTTACTGCCTGGGGAAAGCAGTGAAGAGCAGGGCACATCCCAAACTCCTTCCTGAGCATATCCTCCAGCTTCTGGGGGGTTACCAACTTCCTGGGCTGAAGCTGTATCCAGAACTTCATGGGGAAGGCTGAGAGATCTGAAATCCAGGTGTGCTCAAAGTCTTTTTGAACCCGTGTTTGCTCTTAACCTCCAGCACAGCTCCTGGCAACCCTGCGGTTTAGCTGTGCACGAGGGGGGGGGGGAACCATGCCTGTGGTACACTGAAAGGTGGGTGCTGCTTTAGGGCTGCCCTCCTGGGACCTGGGCTGTCCAGGGTGGGTGTTGAAAAAGCCCAGCCAAACTTCATCATGAGCACATAGCACGGTGCAGGGGGGTCAGGACGGGTATCTGGTGACGCTGAGTTCATCCTTGAAGCTTCTGAGGTTGCATCCCAGGGTAACCCCAAGTTAAGCTGAAAACAAACCAGGAAATTTTCCGGGGTTTTAATCAAACAGGAGCGTGGGAGGGAATGCCATAAATCTTCTTAGGATGTGTCGTTTGGCCTGGAACAGCATGTTTCGATTCTTCCTCAGGTTGTTTTTCCCACCACACTCCTACTTTCTGATTTGAGTCAAACTTTTAAATTGAAAGCCGGCACTTCAAAGGGAAAAGGAGAATATTCTGCCTGGAAAATGTTTAACTGAAATATTGCAGCACTTCTGAAATGAATGGTGTCATTTAGAAAATGTCAAAACAAAAAGCTTCAATCATTTGAGTTTCCTCTTTTTTTTTTTTCGCCAGAAGAAAGTATTCCCTGACTTTGACAGGAATTTGTAAATAGTTTGTCATCTCACCACGTACATCCCCCCCAGGCTTATTTTCTTAGCAAATGAAGAAAATGTCACCAAGCCCTGGCTCTGCCAAAGAGACCCTAGCAAGGGGGGAGGACAAGGTCAACTGTAAATAAAAACATGAAGCAGCATCCTCTAGAGACAGCTACGGATTTATGATATGGGTAATCGTGTCATCGGCACCACTTTCTCGGCTTTTTCTTCTCTCCTTTTCTGCGCGCCTGTGGCTTTTGGTTTGCTGGAGGAGGAGTGAGAGAAAAGCTGGCAGGAGAATTTTGATATGTTGTTGTTGCTGTTGTTTCTGTCTGCGTAGTAATGGGCACTTGTGTGTGTGTGTCTGTGAGTGCTTGCATGCCGTCTCTGCATTTGTGTCCCTCTCCCTCCTTCCTTCCTTATCCATCCATGCACAGCATGATATAAACAAACCTGCCTCTGGACATGTCATGGCTTAAAATAGATGTTCATACATCAGCCTTTCCACAGCAGCGGCAGCAGCGGCAGGAAGACATGGCCGACTGGATCTGACTGCGACGCTCCCTTTGAGCCGAGAAATCACAGCTCTCGCAAAGGTAGAGTAACGGGGTGGGCGTCTCCTCCCTCCTGCGTGTCTGTCTGTCTGTCTCTGCGGAGTGTGCGGGGCTGAGCAGCCCGCGCTCCTTCAGCGATGCCTCCTCAGAGCTCGCTCTGTGCATCTAGGCAGGCTCTGGCTGCTTCTCCCCTCCCTCCAAGCGTGGCAGAGGGGCTCCAGAGGCAGCCATGAGTGGGCTCAGGGGAGCGGGGTGCGAGCCCCCCCCCCGGGCTTGGCTACCAAAGTGGGGGGTACGGCCGATGCCTGGGAGGATTTTGGGTGCCAGGAGTGCTTTCGGGTTAGTTCTGAGGTCTTAGATGTGGGGCAGTTTCTCTTGCCCTGTAG
>JAOXJK010000015.1:4178085-4189297 GCA_025774025.1 Xenus cinereus | reverse complement strand
GCTGGACCAGCCGCCGGCGGCTGAGGCGGGCGGCTCGGGCCGCTCCTGGCGGCGGACCCGGTCTCCCCCGGGCTGCCCTTCGGGCACAGGCCGTGGCTGGCCTGGGGGTGCGCGGGGGGGTCCGGAGGGCCGCGGGTCGGTGCCTCCCCCCGCTCGAGCTGATCCTTTAATCGCGGCGGGTGCTGCAGCGGCGCCTTTCAGGGGTTTGTCCTCTCTAAACGCTCAAGTTAATCACACGCTGGAACCAGGAGCCGGTTCCCCGCTGGGTGACACAGGCCATTTCCGTGTCCGTCGTGAAAAACCCAGCCTTTATTGCAGGAACTGAAAATTACTGTAAATTGCAGGGGGTGGTGTGGATTCTGTTCTTTTAAAATGAAGTTGAGAAATCTGATGGAAAAGAGGAAATACAGCAGCCTTGTAGAAAACCCTTTATTGCAGTGTACTAGGGGGAAAGTCAAAGATGTCTGAAGGTGTGTTTTTCTGGCCTTTTTTTTTAAATCTAGGTAGTAATTACATGAGTGACTCCACCTGTACAGCTAAATAGTGTGAGTATATACAAGGTGGTAGCCGGGGAGCTTCTGTGACGTGGTTTCTTTGAAAATATTTGTCTGGTTTGAAAGCCAAATGGGTCATGACCATTCCTGCCCCCCTTAACCTACTGCTCTTCTTTACTCTGGAGCAGAGGCTTCTGCCAAGGCTGAAGCCAAGGTGACTTCACATTCGGTTCATGTTTCTCCATGTAGATTTTGGCTTTTGCCCAAACTGACACTTCCTGCAAGCTGGATATGAAAAACATTTCAGTTGCTTTTGATTTGCCATAGAACTGGTTGGCCATAATGGAAACAGGAATTTTGAGTCAGTGGCAAGCAGATTTTGAGGAGGATTGGTGCTGCTTGATGTCAAGGAAATGTTTTCTTGTGGACAAAGCAAGGAGTGTGAGCCTCTTCCCGCTGATGGAGGAGGAAGTGCTCATGAGACAGTCATGAGATTAAATGGTTTGCCTAAGATAATATTTTCCATTTCTTGTGGACAGTGGGCTGTAAATGCTCTGTTTGGAGCAGAGTCCTCTCTGTAGCATAAAGTCTCTAATTCTCCTTGCTCAGGGGAAGGAGCAGGCTGGCTTGGGCTTTTATACGACTAATTTAGGGACACATGTAATGTCTCAGGGTGTTCAGCAGGATTTTGACAAGAGTAAAACTGATAAATAAGAGTTCTGGCCTTAGACTGTCTTATACACCCAGTGACCCTCAAACCTTATCTAATACAGTTTTGATTAGCGCTCTTTAGGAAACTACATTGCAACAGTTCAGACTATTTGTTTAAGTGTAAATACTGTGTTGTTGACAGTGTGGACAACACCTGGTAAGTGTGCCAAGCCTGGGCAGACTGAAGTGTCGAAGCCAGATGATTCCCTGTGGCCAGGTGCTCATGGAATTCGTGATCTTTCCTAGTACCTTGAGTGCTGGTTTCCTCTGCCTCGTAGTGTGACCAAGAAGGGGTGCTGCTTTCTCTCCTCTTCTGCAAATGGCTCCGCTTGCTCATTTTTCCCTCCCAGGGAGAAGTGATTAACAGTCACTCTCTTGGTCACCACTCCGTGTGACCCTGATAAAGCTTTGACTCAATATTACTTTTATCTGTGGGTCAAGTGATGCTGAGATGCTCCTGTGTCTTTGGAGAAACATAGGAGCATGGTTTGCTACATTTTCACAGCTTTTCCATGCGGCTGAGAGCGGAGGGATGAATTCTGGGCACAGAAGTTTTGTGTAGTGCTAACACTTGAGCTGCTGATGTTTAAGACATGAGCCTTCTGATGAGCTGGCTGTGGCCTTCTATCAGGTGTCAATCCTTAAATTAAGCCAGGATAACCCAAGAGTGGGAGGAGTTTGGCTAAGGTGAAATTCCACCTTTTGCAGTGTGATGCATTGACCTTTTCTTGGAGACAGGAAAGGTATTGTAAGGTTTCCTTTTAGCAGTGTGCCAAAATATACTGTAGAAGCTCTGCTGATCAGCTTTTGAGCATGAGATGTACTTGTTTTGGGAAGTCCAGGCTTTGACATGGGCTGTTCCAGTGTCATGGAGCAGGATGCTTTTGTGGTTAAAAAAAAAAAAGCCTAGAAGTTGAGTATTGATACTAAGGTCTTCTCACCACTTGTTGGATGTAAATTGCGGTGGCATCATCTTTATCACAAATTACACATGTTCTTACCCCTGCTTTTTAAAGATCTTGCAACTGCATTTTTCTTAGCTTACAATGACAACTCTGTGGGTGTTTCTGGTGGCATCCAAATTATCCCTGGATATAGGCTTGCAGTGAATTTGTGACTGACAAGAAAATGGCAATATCATATATCTTAATGTGACCTTAGGTGCTTTGCAAGTAGCAGCAAAAAATGCTGGCCATGCAATTCAGAATCTAGTCCTTCTTGTAGAGTTCATAATAAAGAAAGTGGTACAGAGCTGGGCCCGAAACCTGCAAACCCGAGACTGGTGATAGGAATGAAATTTGAAAAACTTTATGCAGGATATTTCTGATGTTCTGAGGAAGTACCTGACTTGTGGCTTGTTTTCTTTCAGCTTATAAAACTGTCTCGGGTGTGAATGGCCCCCTGGTTATCTTGGATCAAGTTAAGGTAAAGTTTCATATTTTAATGAATGAAGCCTTTTTGAGGGAGAGTTTATAAGAAAAGCTGTGACAGGTTAAATCCAGACTGTTGTGAAATCCATGGGTCCACTGAGCAATTTTAGTGCAAGATATGCTTTTGAATGTTGAGATAAATGAGAATATGCAGGTTGCTGCGGAGCTGAGGAGAGTTGTCCATGTCCTGGAAGAAAGGGAGAGTGGTTGAGACTGTTGGGGGAAGAGAGGAAACGTTTCAGTTTTACCAAAAATCCCCCCAAATGTTGTCTAAACTTGAATGTGGAAATGTACATACTCACTTTCTTCTTGACCTTTTTGTTACCAAAGTGTGAGTGCTCTGTAAAGGGAAACTGTAAACAGTTTTGGCTTGTTTTCAAATTACTGGCAAGCTGCTGTTGAAGGCAAGCAACTGATGGCAAAAGCAGCTACAGGCAAAAGCCAGCTTTTTCTTGTGTGGGACACTGCATTGTGGCTTTCTGTTAGTCTGTCAGGACTGTAGGGATTTTTAGAAACAGATTCTGTTGGGTCTTTCTGCAGCCTGTAACTCTGAGTGGGGACTCGATGTAGGCCTTGTGAAAATGGCTTTAGCCTGGTAAAATTTAATTCTTGGGATGGGTTTTGTTCTCATGACAAAATGAATTTTTAAAAAAATTTAGTAGTTAAGCATAAGCTTGTTTGAAACTGATAATGTTAGTTTCTTATGGATTTTAATGTTTTCCACCCTCTTTCTTCCTCATCTCCAGTTTCCTAGGTACGCAGAGATTGTCCATTTGACTCTTCCTGATGGCACAAGGAGGAGCGGGCAGGTGCTGGAAGTCAGCGGCTCCAAAGCTGTGGTTCAGGTACAATTAAGGGCAGGAGTGTCTCTTGTTGCAACAGAAAAGTACTTTATTAATCTGTATCTGTCTGAGATGTCAGATCTGTCTTGTCATATGCTCTTTTGGCACTGCAAATTAAACAAAAAAAATCACCTAGTTATTCCAAGTGCAAGTGGCATGAGTAATTTTAGAAGATGGAAACCTGAAGTGCAGTGAGGTTTCTTTACTTGCATCCCCCCCAGATTTCTTTGCTGCTACATTAAAGGAATCGTACTGTAATTGCATGGTATTAGATTCAAAATCAGCTCCTTTGCTGTGTGGCTGCAGGTATTTCTTCTAAGCAGCTCTTTCTTGTTAATATTAATTTTTGTTATCTGAAGAACTTTACTCTGTTAGCAAAGGGAAATACTTGAGATCAAAGGAATGGCACGGGGTTTGTTGGTTGCTGCTGTTGCACCTCATAAATTTTGTTTAAAGTGGGTTTTTATGTGCTGTTTTGTACTCGTGAGCTGCTCTTGAAATCCTTTGCTTGCAGAGGACAGCCTTGCTTTTCTGCCCTGTGGCTGAGTGAGTTCTCCAGCTGTGAAGCAGCATTCTCCTGTGTTAATTTGTAAAGCACAATACTTACTCCTTTCTCCTGCGTTTTCTGGTATATTTACAGGTGTTTGAAGGAACTTCAGGTATTGATGCGAAGAAAACGTCTTGTGAGTTTACCGGGGATATTCTTCGAACCCCTGTCTCTGAGGATATGCTCGGTAAGTGCTTGCATCTTGCTTTGAGAATGAACAGAGTTATCCCACAGTAACGTATTTTCACAGTAACTTACATTTTTATTTTATTGCTGTTTCTTGTAGGCAGAGTATTTAATGGATCAGGAAAACCGATAGACAGAGGCCCCATTGTCTTGGCTGAAGATTTCCTTGACATAATGGGTATGTTCTTAATGCATTTCTGGTATGGAGTTAAATGCAAATCTGGTATTTCTGAATGTTACCATAGTTTTAGTTTTGAACATAGGGTCTGTTAGTGGGGGTTTAATCTTATTTTTAAGTGTTTGCAAACTCAAATTAAATTTACACAAGTGCAGGATGATGTGACAGAAAATAAATGTTTTTGGTAATGCTTGGAAGCTGTTCTTTGAAGTATTGGTAGACTGTCTTAATTATACAGCCTCCAGGGGTAAAAAGCCAATAACCTGATAGGCTTTTCTTGAAAGTGCTCTTAGCATTTACATGATCATAGAATGACAGTCTTGGGATCTAGAGAAGGCTCAGGGTTGACCAGGCGCATCTGAAGATTTGTAAGTCTAACAGTGAGGTTTGCACCTTTTAATATGAACCTTAGATCGGTGCTCAAGGTCAGTGGTAGCTTGAACAAGCTTCAGACATCTTAATGTTTTTTAAGAGAATGCATGTTATTTCATGTACAGGTCAACCCATCAATCCCCAGTGTCGTATTTACCCAGAAGAAATGATTCAAACTGGCATTTCTGCTATAGATGGTATGAACAGCATTGCCAGGGGGCAGAAAATCCCCATATTCTCAGCTGCTGGCTTGCCCCACAATGAGGTGAGTACTCAAAGCTACTCTAAACAGCAGCTTGCATTTCACTGGGGTTAAAAAGTAAATTAAGATAAATTCTGGTCTGTGTAATAGCATCAAATATACAGCTGGACTGAAACACTCTTTTCCCTAGATTGCAGCTCAGATCTGTCGCCAAGCTGGCTTGGTGAAGAAATCCAAAGATGTGATGGACTACAGCGAAGAAAACTTTGCCATCGTGTTTGCTGCTATGGGTGTAAGTCAATATTAATAAATAATAAATAAGACAATGCTGAGAGTAGCTGAACGCTACTTTTTTGAAAGTATTCTCTGTAGGTCTTGCGTATATAACTAAACAGTGCTAACTTGGCTGGTGGAATGGCTGAAAATCCCAAACGGCCAGAAGTGCTATGTCTGATCAGGACAAAGTATCTGCAACTTAACATTTCTACCCTGGAATTCTAGAAATACCTCATTCCTTTGGGTAGGTGAGGGAGGTCTTCATGATACAGAGAGCTTTGGATTATTGAGGTGTTTAGACCTTGATATGATGCAAAGTGAGAATGCTAAAGTATGGTCTGGCATTGATACCTTAATCTTGTGATTTAGGTGAATATGGAAACTGCTCGGTTCTTCAAGTCAGACTTTGAGGAGAATGGCTCCATGGACAATGTGTGTCTGTTCCTGAACTTGGCCAATGATCCGACGTAAGTAGTTAAACTGTTGTGGTTTTTTGGGGAAGGCTGAGAAGAACAAGCCTTTCTGGTGTCCTGCCAGATGTCACTTCTGTTGGCGTTTTGCAGCAAAGTTGAATTATGAGATGCTGGCACTCCAGTTGGTGCACAGAGCAGGTTTTCAGAGGATTTAAGTATTTGTAGCTTTGGACTGTTACCTTGCAGCCTCAAAGCACTTGTCATAAACAATGCCCTACTGTTCCGTTTCAGCATTGAACGCATTATCACTCCTCGTCTAGCTCTGACAACAGCTGAGTTCTTGGCATATCAGTGTGAGAAGCACGTGTTGGTCATTCTGACAGACATGAGCTCCTATGCTGAAGCTCTGCGAGAGGTACGTGTTTATTAACTCGCGTGCTGGTGTTTGGCAGAAAGGGTTTCTACTGTAAAGTGAGAATGTAAACTTCTGCTCAAGCTGTTAACAATTAGTATTCATTGCAATTATTAAGTACCCGGTGAGGGTTTTGGTTACTCATTGATAGTCTATGATTATGTTCAGCAGTCAAAAAAAACATTGCTTCAGTGATAGCTAAACTTATTTGACTAGTGGTTTGATATTAGTGTCTGATTTGCCTTGTCATCTTGTCTGTCAGACGTGGTTGTGGTGACATCTTTCCCGTGATAGGGTTTTGTGTGGCTGTATTTTGGTATTGCCTGCAGGAAGAAGTACTTCCAGCCACTTGTGTAGTTTAATCAGGGGAGACGGTGGGTCTGTGTGAGGGATCTGATTTCTTGGATATGTTTTTCTGGGTTGCCTCAGGTTTCAGCAGCCAGAGAGGAGGTGCCTGGCCGCCGTGGTTTCCCAGGTTACATGTACACGGACTTGGCTACTATATATGAGCGTGCTGGGCGTGTGGAAGGCAGAAATGGTTCCATTACTCAGATTCCTATTCTTACCATGCCCAATGATGGTGAGTTATTTTCAAGTGTTTTTAATAAATAGCACTTTCAGGGACCCCTTTGGAGCAACCTGCCTTGTCTTGAGCACACAGCAAAATCAGGAGGTCCTTTGGCCTTTATGTTTCCATCTGAATATTGCAGTTCTTGGCTGCCTTCTCTGTATTGCTAATAGAAATGCTTTGCCCATTTCAGACTTCAGGACTCTTCTCCACCCTTTTTCAGGAGTGCTCACAACTCTAATCCTTGCATGAGAGCACTTAGTGATATACACCAACGTTTTACTCTAGAAGTCACAGCAAAAGGCTGCTACCTCAGTGCTAGAATGGATATAAAAGGTCTGAAAAGTGTCAGCCATTTTTTTTCCACAGATATTACTCACCCTATCCCTGACTTGACTGGATACATCACTGAAGGACAAATCTACGTGGACAGGCAGCTGCATAACAGACAGGTGTGTACCTCCCCCCTTAAACATATTTAAGATTACTCTGTCCGTTTTGAAATACTAATGTTGGAATCTGTGGATGTCTATTCCCTCCAGATTTACCCGCCTATTAACGTCTTGCCCTCCTTGTCTCGACTGATGAAGTCAGCCATTGGAGAGGGAATGACCAGGAAGGATCACGCAGATGTATCCAACCAACTGGTATGTAAAAAAAACCTGGTCAGAGAAGCAAAGTTGTACTTCAGATATCCCTGTCACTAAACAGTTATGATCCAGAACGCTCCTGAGGCTGCTTTAAAGCACCAACAATGTCTAGTGGGATCCTTTGGGTTTGAACAGAAATCGTTATGTGGGTGATCAAGATAAAAGCACTTCTGTTTCTCTCCCTTCTAGTACGCCTGCTACGCTATCGGGAAGGATGTGCAGGCGATGAAGGCTGTAGTTGGTGAGGAAGCTCTTACCTCTGATGATCTTCTGTATCTGGAGTTTCTGCAGAAGTTTGAGAAGAACTTCATTGCTCAGGGTGAGTGTCTGTTCCGAGAACGTCACCGGATGCTTTAACACCTCGTGGGCCTTGTTCCCAGATCTCCCTGGTGGGAAGATGCTTTCCTGCCCCATATTTCAGTCTGGTGTTGTTTTCTCCAGGTCCTTATGAAAATCGCACTGTTTACGAGACCTTGGACATTGGGTGGCAGCTTTTGCGAATCTTCCCCAAGGAGATGCTGAAGAGAATTCCTCAGACAACACTGGCCGAGTTCTATCCTCGAGATTCGACTGCGAAACACTAGCCACAGCTTCATCTCTTAACTCCTTGCTCTGTGAAATGCTGTTTGTTTTCTTTTTTCCATGTGTTGGTGTTTACTTGTCGCCCTTACAATTAAAACCAAGAATAGGTGACATTTGTGCCAGTGTTCCAGTGCACACTGATACCAGTTTTTAAAATATCCCTTCTTCCAAAGCCTGGATCTTCAGGAAAATACTTAGGCCAGCTCTTACAAATGTGCAATAGCTATCGCGAAGCTTGTTCTTTGAACTGGACTCTCTGTAGACATTTCAAGGGGAATGTCAGAGGATTACCAGAAATTGCAAATCTTTACTTTGAACCCGGGAGCCCCACGTGGTTTAGAAAACGTTGAAAGAGCACGAATGTGACTTCTTTTGTCCAAAGCATCTGCTGGGTGTGATGGTAGGCGGTTGCCGTGCTGCTGGTGGAACAGATGGCACTTTGCTCTCCTGCTTGAAGACCAGGCTGGTCTGTGGAAAGCACGGTGCGTGGCAGCGTACCTTTCTTAAAAATGCCAGACACTGATTATTTTTTTAACTCTGGCTTAAGATTCTTAAAGGTACATGTGAACCGAGAACACTATCAGGCCCAGTAGGTTCTTTTCCACAAGCAAAAGGGGCTTTTCAGAGGTCACAGGCCAGTGCGTTGCTACCTCAACGCAGCATGATAAGGCTTAATTACTGAATTGAAGGTTTCAAATCGGAATTTGCAGAGTAAGTTTCCTACTTACCCTTTCTTTTTTTTTTTTTTTGTCCTTTAAATTCTGGAAATGCCAGAGACACACAAGAGCAGCTAAAGTGTTGTGAAATCAGCAGTGTCCCAGCAGGCAAAACTGTAGGTATTTCAAGGCTTTGTGCTGCTACTAAAGGGGATTGAGATGTGGAAAAAAGAAGCCACCTTATACCTGACACAGTTGTACTGGTGGGAGACCAGCTCTTAAGGTATGGCTTGTACCAAATGATGCAACAGGAGAAAAAGCAGCTGAATGTGCAAATGGATATTTTGAATTCTGTTATAAAGCACGCTCCGCGCGGCACTGGGTCCCCAGCCCTGTGTGCAAGTGTTGTGGTTTGCACTGCAGGCACAGATTTGGCCAGCCAGGAGAGCTCAGCGTTCCCAAACACCCCAAACTTGGCTGGTCCATTCAGTGTTGGGTTTTTTGGTTTTGTTTTTTTTTCCCCCCCCCCAGAATTGGCTGAGATGAGGCTCGGAGCCCAGTGCTGGCAGGCTTTCTGCTTTTTTTTCCAGGCTTAATGTAGTCTAAGCTCTGGTCTAGCTAACCAAAGCATGTTGCACCTCTCTGAACGCCTCCGGTGCTTGTCTGGGAAGGTGCTAACATGACTGGGATGATAAGTGTACTAATTCCAGCTTGCCCTGACGTCTCCTGTGTGCAGTTCTCTCTCTAGTTTGTTCAGTGTTCTCTGTAACTTGGACGCAATAGCAACTTTATTCCAGTGCATTCCACCCTAAAGCTGTGTCAAGTCTATTTTTCTCGAGGTAGGGACGGGAGGTTGGAAGTGTTGGCATGAAAATACTTTAATGTAGAGAATATCTAAATAAATTAAATATGGAAGGTGTTGAAAAAAAAAAAAACAAATGGGAGTTTTTGTGATTCTGTGGTTTAAAAACAACCTCGGGGGGGGTCTTTCAGCGGTGGCTGCGGTGCCCTTTGCCTCTGGGATCCCCTTTACCTCAATGAAATGTGCTGAAAACACTTTTCACCTCCATTTCTGTGCTCGCAGCAAGGGCCACTTGAGCCACCCCCACACTGTTTACTCACGCCGGTGGCTTTCGATGAGGAGGATTTGGCCTTCGGCTTCAGGACTGGAATGCTTTGTGCCGCTGGAGGGGGTGGGAGGCGCAGTCACGGGTCCAGGCTCCCCGGGAATGTCGGGGAAGGCGATACCCCAGGGGTCTCGGGGGACACTTTGCACCAGAGGAGGGTGGGAGACCTTAAAAGGCTGCTTGAAAACGAGCTTAGAAACATGTTGCCTTTAAATTTTCTGTATGAGCAGCACTTTTAAAGGTGAGGGGGGGCCTGGGTTTATTCAGGTGTTCCCTGGGGGGGTGACTCTGCTTAAATCCCTGGTGTTGGTCCCTCTCCGTGAACTCTCCTGGGGGTTTGCAGCGTGGGCTGGTGAAGGTGAGAGACCAAAACCCGTGTGGAACGGGGAGATCCCGGGTTCTTCCTGACCCACTCCAGGGAGCTGGAGGTAAACCCCAGCACACCTTCCTCTTCTGAACAAGGTGAGTGTCAAACCCAGCCCCATTCTGAGGGGGAAAAAAGCCCCTTTCTGCTGATTTTTTTGCTGTTTAAAGAGCAAAAGAGCCCTGCTGTGCTGAGCTGCACCTACACCGTCGCCCCAGAGTTCCCGACTGATAAAAGCCTGAGGCTGTCTCAGATCTTCTCCTATTAAATGTTGTACTGAGCTATAATTTGAGCTGTTTCTTATGCAGAAGTACAAGTCCTTGAGGTAGACAAAGACATCAGCTCATTTAAAAAAAAAAAAACTTATTTAAATATGTCCCAGCTGGTTCCTGCAGTGTATTTTTCACCAGGAGAGATGCTAAGTTACAAACCCCAGACCCTCAGGATTAATAATGGCTTTGATTGTCTCACGGAGCTTGAAAGACTCTTATTTAATGTGGCGGAAGGAGGATCTGGAATGCTAAAAACATGTCTGATGGCTTAAAAAAAAAAAAAGTTGGGGCAAGTGCTTTTGGCTTTTTCTACCCATTCACCCCCTCAGTCACAGTCACTGTCTCGAGGGAGCCTGTGGCTGGGGCAGGGAATAGCTTTGAGGAGACGGCGGCCGTAGGAGCTCAGTAACATGGGTTCTGAAAACATGAGTAGGAGGAGAAGTTCCAAAGTCCGGTGAATTCCTGAAATCCCTCAGCAGGTGACTGGTTTTGGGGACAAAGGTTGGACAAGTGTTCCTGGGGATGGGCAAGTGCTGTGGAGCGAGGCGGGTACCTGTGAGCATCAGCCTATGGACATGACAGCTCCCAAATGGAGCATGGCAGAGCAAAGGGAAAGGAGTTCTGCGCTTCTGAGGAGAAGGATCTGGGGCTCCTGGTGGAGAGCAAATTCTCCAGGAGCCAGCAATGTGCCCTTGTGGCCAAGAGGGGCAACGGGATCCTGGGCTGCGTAGGGAAGAGTGGGGCCAGGAGGTGGAGGGAGGTCATTCTCCCCCTCTGCTCTGCACTGGGGAGGCCACTACTGGAATCCTGCGTCCAGTTCTGGGCTCCCCAGTTCAAGAGAGACTGGGAACTACTGGAGAGAGTCCAGCGTAGGGCAACAGAGATGATGGAGGGATTGGAGCATCTCCCTTGTGAGGAAAGGCTGAGAGA
>JAOXJK010000015.1:4137423-4147454 GCA_025774025.1 Xenus cinereus | reverse complement strand
AGAGTTAGGTTGATGGTTGGACTAGATGATCTTGAAGGTCCCTTCCAACCTAGATGATTCTATGATTCTATGATTGATTCAGCAAACACCAAAGTCCCAGCTCGGCACCCAACAGGCTCTTCTGAGGCACTCAAGCTGTTCCCACACCCGGCTCAGTGCCCACAGGATGGCTGGGGACACAGGAGCTTGAACGAGAAAGGCCAAGGGCAAAAGCCATGGTGCATATTTATGTTGGTCAGCCCTGAGCTCGTTTGGGTGATGTATTAAGCAATTGTCTGCAGCTTTATTTTTAGCAGGCAGATTGCAATTCAAGCAAGTACAAACTATCTCGCTTTCCTGTCAGAGCTGCCCGGCAATCGCTCTGGCAGGACACGCAGCTCCATGCAAGACCTGCAAGAGAAGATGCAGGAGCAGCAGGGACGGCAAGAGCAGCTCTTCTGCCCAGAGAAGTTCCAGATGCCCCATCACTGGAAATGCTCAAGGTCAGGCTGGATGGGGCTTTGAGCAACCATTGGAACTAGATGATCTCTAAAGGTTCCTTCCAGCCCAAACTATTACATGGTTTAGTGATTCTGCACTGAGGACTCCTCATTTATTCTGAGGCCCAGCCCAAGCATCAGAAAGCACAAAGGGAAATTAGGACACATCGTTCATTACAACATCTTCTTTAGAATAGGCAGTTTAAGAAGTTCCCAAACTCTTCCACCCTCAGCAGCAAAACATCACCCCTTCATTTCTGCTGATGCAGTGATTTGTGGGGCTGTTCTCCCCCCCCAGGCAGTCGCTCCCACCAGCCACGGCCAGAAACCTGGGGTCAGACGAACCTTTTGTCTGACTCCGTGTTGGCTGCTTTATACTCCAGCGTAAAATTAACTTCTTCGGGCAACACAGTCCATTCCCACCCCCACCACAACCCTTCTGCAGCCAGGCAGAGCTGCTGCTTGGGCACAGCACAGAGGTGCTGGGCTGCAGTGCCAGCACAGGACCAGGCAGCCAAAGGCAAGGAAACAAGAACTTGTTAAATCCATATTGCCCCCGGAGAAACTGTGACCCCAGTAACACCCACAGCAGGACAGGACTGCCCCTGGGAATTGGAGCAGAGCAACAGGAACAGATATGGAAAAAGGAAGAGAAACGAACCCACAAAAACACAAGCCAACATTTTTTAAACCCCGTTAAAAGGTTAAAAGTAATATTTTGCACTTTTATTTTCACAAGGAATCTGTTATTTCCAGACCGTGTTTGCATAACAAGCTGTTAGTGTTTGTGGTTTCTTTTAATGCATGTTCTTGTTTTCCTTTTTGTAACACATTTCCTCTCTCTATAGATTACCCTGTTGGAAAGGGGAAAAATAAGTTGCCATTTGGTAAGAAAGGAAATGAAGAAATACCACACTCTAGTGCAGACATCATAAACACAAAGCTGCCCACTCTGGTTTGGGTTTAATGGTGATGTGATTTGGGTTGATGGTTATGTGTTAAAGGTTCAGCATGGAAACTGTCAGCCCCACGCACGGGGCATCTCCTCCCCAGAGCCCCTGGGAGCCGGGGATGGGGAAAAGGGCAGAAAACTGGGAATGGTCCCCAAGCCCCTGTAAAACCTCATAGAGGCTGAGAGCAATCAAGGGGCTCCCTCCTCCTTCCCTGGTTCCCACTCCCGAAGACTGGGGAAAGGAGGCAATGCAGGGTGGTGTTTTTAAGCCACGGCCCCAAGCAGAGTACCCCGTCACTGAGACAACGTGCCAAAAAAGTTGGGAATCAGTGGGAAAGAAAGGTATGTGGGTCTGTACCCTGAGAAATATCACTTATGATCCATACCTCTACAACTACCTGAAAGGAGGATGCAGAAAGGTGGGGACTGGTCTTCTCTCCCAAGTCACAGGCAATAGGATAAGAGAAAATGGCCTCAAGTTGCACCAGGGGAGGTTCAGATTGGATATTCGGAAAAAATTTTTACACTGAAAGGGTTATCAAGCTTTGGAATGGGATGCCCAGGGAAGTGGTTGAGGCACCACCCCTGGAGGTTTTCAAAAGACAGGTTGACATAATGCTTAGAGACATGGTTTAGTGATGTGGGGGGGGTTCTTTTGTATGGTTTTCTTTTGTTTTTGTTTTGTTTTTTATCAGAGTTAGGTTGATGGTTGGGCTCTATGATCTTAAAGGTCCCTTCCAACCTAGACAATTCTATGATTCTATGATTCTATATTATCCCTCCCTGGGCTACCCCTAAATCCGCTCATTAAGCTAGTCTTTAAAGACCAATATCTTAGAAAAGGGATGACATTGCCCACAACAGGCTTTCCCAACAGAAGAATGATCCTCTTGAAGCCAAGACATAATGATGATGTCAGCACAGCTGTAGAAACTCAGGGTTAATACGTGCATCTTCAGCACATACCTCTTCCTCCTAATTGCATTTTACTGAACTGTGAACTTACTACTTACTTTTTAAGGTCAAGAAAGTCTATTTTACAGGGTTTTGCTTAGTGCCTTTAATTTCTTTTATAATACTTTTTCTGGCTGTGCTCAGACGCTGTTCTCACTCAGCGGCCGAGCCAATTTGTTGCTGGTTTACTGTGTGCATTCAGTGCTCTCAGACACACAGGACGCCCCAGAGAGCTGCTTTTGCTCTTCAAATTTCTTCCCATCTGTTTGTGCTTTGCAAGCAGGTCATAGGGGTGACACGCCATGACTTGCAACAACTAAGGGCAGAAATAAAGGCAGTAATTTGGTCATCAGAGAGAAGTATTCTCCGCTGCGATGCCTTTACTCTTGTACACATCTGCCTCCTCCAAACACACCTATTATTAATCGATCCAATGTAATATATGCATTATTGTAACGAACACATGAGCACAATAGATACTCTTCGATAAAAACCTGGAATTTCTCTAGTATGTTTTAGTCTCTGTGTGGTGAAGGCAAAGCTTTGTTTAAATCCAAGTACTTTGCTACCAAACCCATGTTACTGAACTCGGTGAAACTATTCAAGTGCTTAAGTAAAGCATAAGCTTAAATGCTTTGCCAGACAAGGGTCTCGAAGAAGGAAAATTGGAGTTTGGTCTCTACCGTCAATGCAAATTTATGAATGGTTACGCTGTACAGCATCGGGAACAATTCCTAAGAGGCCACAGATCTGTGACTATTTAACTTTGTGTTTCTATAGAGAGCTTCTGATGATAGGCACTAAGTGCTTTAAAAACATAATTAAGGCTCAAAGCACTCCTGAGAGGGAGCTAAATATATGACTCGGATTTTAAGCTACCTGAAGTAACACGGTCCTTCTTCTTTTCATAAAACACGTGGTACAACAGAGTACGTGGAACAACAGGGTCTTGGTCTCATTGTGTTGGGTGCTCCAACAGAACACGAGAGAAAACATATCTCACTCCTTTTCTAGATGGTCAAACACAGAAAATCATAGAATGGTTCGGGTTGGAAGGCCAAAGACCATCCAGTCCCACCACCTGCCCTGGGCAGGGACACCTTCCACCACACCAGGTTGCTCCAAGCCCCCTCCAACCTGCCCTTCAACCCCTCCAGGGATGGGGCAGCCACAGCTTCTCGGGGCAACCTGGGCCAGGCTCTCACCACCCTCAGCGTGAAATGCCCACAGAGGCAGAGCCATGAAGGTGCAGGTGCCCCGCAGCAGAACTGAAGGGGTTAATTGGCAGCAGAGGGCAATTAGGGAATTGCTGGCACCTGGGGAGCACCTGAAGGTGGTGCAATCGGGTGGGATGAAGCCCATAAAAGGGCTCCTGGGGGGACACAGAGGGTTTGGCTGCAGGTGGAAAAGCTGGGAGCTGAGGAGCGGTGACAGAGCGTGGTGACCCAGGTAAGGGTGTGTGTCCCCAGGGGTCGGGGCCGGTGCTCTGGTTGTTGTCACCTGGCCAGGCTAAGGCAGGTACAGGCGGCACTGTGTGCTTTGCGGTTGTTCCTCCTGTGGCAGGACAGAGTGGTCCCAGGACACCGAACCACCTGAGTGCGTGGGTGTTGTTTTCTGGTTGGGAATTAACAGCCCGGAGGGAAAAATAAAGCAGAATCAGGGTTCTGAGCTATTTTCCTGGCTGCCCTCCAGAGCGAGGAGAAAAGGAGATGTGCGACAGCCGTGCTGCAGCTGGTGGTCTGCAATCTGGCCTGTCGCTTGATATTCTCCACCTTTTTGAGGTGTGGGAGAATTTGCGATAGAAAGTGTCCTGGGAAAAAGGATCTGCTCTTTTCCGTGCTCGGGGGACTGTTTGTTTCCGAGAAGCGTGAGGGGCTGGGATGTTTCTGGAGGAAGAGGGGTGGTTTGTCCTGTTTGTTTGCACTTTGCAGCTGATTCATGGAGAGAGAGCCCTGCGAAGGGGCAGAGCTGAGATTTTTTTTTTTTTGCTAGAAACCCAGGAGAAGGCTGGTACCTTGTGTGAGGAGGGGCTGAGATGTGGTTATGTGGAGTTGGAGAGGTGGGGGCGCATGGGATTTTAGTGGCGAGGGAACAGAATTTAGCAACTTCGTGCTTGCTGTGAGCTGAGAGGATTATGCTGCTGAAAGTTGCTGGGTTTGGATGGTCTTGGGCAAAATATTTCCTCTCTTTCTCATCTACCTAGTCCTTACTGTGCTTGTGGGCCATCTCCGCTATCTCTACTGTGTTTATCAAGTGGCAGCAGGTTAAAGGCAGTGTTCTGAGTAAATCCCAGGTTAGCCTGGAGCAACCTGAGTGGCATCTGGTTTGAGTGGTCCTCCTTGTGCACTGCGAGATAAAAATCACAGCCGTGCCTTGCCTGAGTGGGAGACACCGGAGGGGAAAACAGGATTGCTGACAAGATAAGGTCTGGCTTATCTCTGCAGAGTGTGACTTGAAGCCAGCACTCAGCCCAGGCGGTTTCAATAGGTAGAGAAAGCTGATTTAATCTCTCAGGCACAAGGTAATTTTGTCAGGTGAAGCCCTTCTGATGTAATGTCTTCTACATGCGATTCCTGGTTAATTCTGTCAGATCCGGGCAGGAGCAGAGGCCCAATGTAGTCAGAGGGGAGTGATGAGTTTGGTCTTAAAGTGTTTATTGCGGCAAGACTCCAGAGGTGAGGATGGACTTCCAGCATCCTGGCAGTGGCTAAGCGTTTTCTTTTACATTTATATCTTGAAGGAGGGAGAGCTGAGTGCCCGATCGTGCTGAATTTCCTTATCCAAGTGCTCGTTCCCTGTTCGAGTGAGCACAAGGAGACAGTTTGCCCGAAGTTTGGGTGCTTGTAGCTGCAGCACTGGCCTTGCCCACAAGAGGCTGCTGGTGCCGTTCGCAAGCATCCCTGATGTCAGCTTTCCCCTTTTTTTTAGAGTAAGAATTTAGTAAAAAAAAAAATAAAAATTTAACAACAATAAAACAAGACCAGAACAGCAAGGAAGTTACTTTCTCTCCAAATGGGTGAGGGATTGGGTGTTTTCCAAATGTTCTGGGGGGGTCACACCTAGAAGAAGGGTGCTGGGATGGGGCAGGATGGCTCCAAAGTGGGGTTCCCTGGGGACAACTGAGGGGCAAAATGCCTCGGGCCATGGGAAATAGGGTAAAAGTGGTCCTGGGCAAAGAAAGGAGGAGTAGGAACCCTCTATGATCATGTCGGTTGTGCCTTTGCATTTTCCTTGGTGTTTTTTGGAGTGTTGTGAGGATCTGGGACCTATGTTCCCATGGGAATGTCCCACTGCGGGAGAGGGAAGAAAAGTCCCATTTTTGAACCTCTCAGGAGTTGCGTGGTTCTGCTTCAGCCAGTGGAAAGGGAGGACCTTGGTGTCCACAGCCTCTCAAGGGGAGAGCAGCTACCTGGAAGGAGGCAGAGATGAGCAGTTGAGTATCTGCTGGCCCAGGGCAACAAGGGGAGGCCTGGCCGGCCTCCTCTGTGAGTGGTTTTGGTCCTACTCCTCATGCATACTAAAACGTGTTTACAGTGTGTGTTATTTTACATCAACAAACCTCGTTCTGTGCCAAGGGGCCTGCTGAGAGCCACCTGAGAACGGCAGGGCTAATAGATGGAGCTCATGCATTTTGCATGCGGATGGTTCGGACTGGGTGATTATCAAGCAACACCACCCTGTGCTGGGCTTTGCTGCCTGCTTTTCTCCTGCCCGTTGGTGGCAAGCAGCTCCTTGGATCTCATCCTCCGCACTAGCTGAGAAGTGATGGCACAGAAAGGGGGAGCATCAGTCCTAAAATCGGAGTGTAATTAAAAATGCTTCAGCTCTTTACTCCTGCAATCTGCTCTGGACGTCGGTCTCTGCGCTCTCCCAGTGACAGGCCAGGAACTGCTGGTCCTAAAACCTGTCTTCTCCTGCAATCAGCAGTTGGGATGCCCCACGGTGCTTTTTCTGCCCTGTTCTATCTCGTTTCATCCATGAAACTTGGCGTGGCCGGTGTGTGAAATCCCCATGGATGTTTATCGGAGCAAAGAGGGGCTGGAGACAAAGGGAATGAGCAGTCGAGGTTGAGCCCACCTTTTATGTGGCTATAAACGAAACACAAAGGCAGGGCTGCAGCCCCTGATCCTTGGGTGGTTTTACAAAAGGCTAGCTGCTCTTGAGAGGCTTTCTTCAAAAAGCTTAGATGGCCTTTCAATTAAAAAGGGCTGAGCTGCTGCACCGGAGCAGGTCACTCCCTGGTGAAGCCTGGGACCCCCGGTCCCCTCGTCCTGCCACTGCGTGGCCATCAGTGCTCTTGGCACCTCTCATGTCCCCAAAGCAGTGACTCCCCGAAACTCCCAAAGAGGGGGAAAAACTCCCATGGTTTCCCCGGGAGGTTCCAACACCCAACAGGTAATTTAATTACTTTAATAAGGACAATCTGGGAAATTGATTCATAGCTAGACTTAAATTTTGCAAACATGAAATGTCATTTTCTTCTTTTTAATACCGATGCACATTAAAAGTAATTAGGTTATTAGCAAAAAACCCTTGCTATTCCTGGGATCATAAGCCTGATGAGGCTGAAGCCTCTCTGACACTGGTTTTACTCTCTGCCCTTGGCCGAGCCTATGGGCTGGCAGTGACTGCGGGCAGCCTCTGCCCATTTCACCCGACAGCCTGGGCTGTGTTCTCCTGAGGGTTCCTTGCGTGACCTTGGTGGTGTGTGATTGCCTGTGCCTCCCTTTTCCAGCTTCAGCCTTGGTTTGCCATGGCCACGCTGTTGGCTCTTGGGCTGGAGCCCCTGCCTTCCTCCCTGTTAGGAGATGCTCCTCGTCTTTCTGTGGAGATGCACCGCGACTCTGCCACCCCTCGTCCTCTTCTGGGCACAGGGCTGGAAGGTGGCTCCGATGTTCAGAACACAAAGTTGGTTTCTTCTGGCTGCATCACTTTGGCCATGGAGGAGAAGCCAGGAGCAGAGTTCAAACCATCTGCCCAAGTTCAGAGCTTCCAACCTCCAGGCACAGCGTGGTGGTGGGTTTAAAGCCAGCCAGGTCCCCCAACTCCTCTGGTGACTAAAAGCCCCTCTAATTTCCTTGCATCTCATTGTGTATTGATGGCCAGGGATGTCGGGTAACTATGGCAACTCATTGATTAGCATCCAGCCCCTGTGAAATGAAGAACATGCAGCCATAAGAATTACAAATGATGCTGTATTGTCTGCTGCCAATAGGCTGATTACTGCCATTTTCTGCCAGGTAGACCAGCTTTTACAGGCAACCCGGTGGTGTGTAATTACCATGCTGTGATTGATGCATTGCTATAGTTACTATCTGCTGTGTTCCCTGACTAATAGTTTTTAAATTCCTCTTCAGATGGAAATGCATTGCCTGTAAATGTGTGAGAGGCAGAGGTCTACAGAGCCAGGAGATTCATCCTGAGAGGAGCTAGTTTGGGCGTGGAAAAGTGTCTCGTAATACAAAATGTTGTGGTCAAGTGTGTGAGTCACTTGGATCAAAGCACTGATGAGGTTGGATGAATGGGGGTGGGGAGAGGGAGAGATGAACCAGGTTGGGGGAGGGAAGCTGTGATGGCACAGGCAGTGGAAAGCTTTCTCCAGGCCTCAAACATTTGTCACCTGTTGATACCATATGGTTGTCTTAAAACCCCACCACAAACCCCCCAAAACCAATAAAAAACCCTCCCTTGGGTCTGAGCAGGATCTGGAATCCTGCAGCCTGCAAGCCTCCCGGAGCAGGGACATTTTTTACCACCAAAGAGATGCAGCCCGTGGGGTGGGCATCGAAAAGAAAGTCACTAAATGATGATGGTGCTTCTTACACCCATCACCCTGCAGCGGCCGGGAGGAGGGAATGGGGAGGTGTTTGAGGGCAGGGGGGTGGGTGGCCAGGCTGAAGAAGTTGGCGTCTTGTCCTCGCAGATGTGGAGCCGTCCCAGCTGCGCGGAGCCGGGGCCGTGATGAATCAGTGACCGATGTTCAGACCTCGGTGCTCCAACTCTCTCCTGGGAAGGGATGTGGTGGCTCCAGGCTCAGATCTGGAGGACTCTCCTGGGGTGGGGACGCCAAGCAGCGCCGCAGACCTCTCTCCCCTCCTCTTCTCTCCCCTGTGTTTAGACATCTGCATAACCTACACAAAGTTAAAAGGGGTTTGTTTCTTTTCAGACTGAGTGCAGCCAGGGTAATTTAGTAGAAAAATGTCATGCTAATGCAATTCAAAGTTCAAATGATCTTTCATTTTGAGGGAAAGGAGAATGTGTGTGCAGTCAGAATGTTAAAACCCACTACTTGCCCTGCAATTCAAATAGAAATATGAGCTTCGGGGGATACATAAGTCACATGAAGTACTGTGAGTGAAACACAAAATGAATAAAAATGATCCGGAAGCCATTATTAGCATTGCTGGGGGGCAGATCCAGCTCAGAACAAGTGTAGCGGCCGTCAGGAGCGGTGCTGGAAAGGAGAAGTTTGCATGAAATTACAATAACATGGAAATAATGAGGAAAAAGTTATCAGTGAGACGCTTTTCATACTAATATCTAAATGTTGCAGCCCAGGTGCTCCTAACCCCTCTCCTTTCCAATCCCAATCAATGTTCAGGCAAGTACTTTGTTGGAGAGTAAGGAAGCTCTGCTGCTTCTGCTGGGGTTGTGTCTGTGGGGGCTGCTGCTCCAGCTGTGCAGGCAGGAGCTCTACTCAGTGACCAGGGGGACGCTTTGGGTTTGAAGTCCCTGGGATGAAAGCAGGCACAGTGGTGGCTGTCCCTTTACACTTGTTAAATACGCTGAAATATCCTGGGGAAAGCTGCTGTTGCTGTTTGAGAGCCTTGTCCTCCCAAAGGGCATGGAAGGAGGTGAGCATCGGTGCCTGGGCAGGGTAATTGAGAAGGGAAGGGCTCCTGCAGGAGGGACCAGCGGGCAGTTGTCCTCTGAAAGGAAGAAATCTTCCTGCTTGGGTGAAAATCAGCAGCCTGCCCTCTCCCTGTCTCTTTTGAAGCAGAGAAAAGGGGGAGGTTATATGACATTGAGGGAAACTGTTTCTAAACAGAATTGTTCGAGCATCTCCAGGAGGCAACAGCAGCGCTTTTAATCTGGGAGAAACCAGCGGAGCCTCCGCTGCCGCCTGTGAAGTTGACAGAGGAAGCTCCCAGAGGCAGGAGTCCTCCTGTCTCTCCTGAAAATCGCAGGTGAGTTCCCTGCCAGCTACAGAAACGTGGCTCTCAAAGTTTCAATTGTCTTTATCTTCCCTTCAGAGCCTCGTCCTTTGGGTTTCCTCAGCTCTCCTTCCGTGTTCTTCTCTCTGTAGTCACCCTCCCAGTGGCAAATACTCCCCACTCCATGGCTTTATGAGCGCCGACAGAGGTTCAAGACTCACATAAAGCTTTCCAGACCCAAGATCAAAAGTCAATAGTGGAGTCATTTACCAGCTTGCCTAGGGAAGGGAAGAAGGCAGGAAAAGCATCTCCCAAGAGATGGTGGCGGGGGAACCATGGGGCTGGGAGGAGGCTGTAGGTCAGAGCTTTTGCTGCCGTGAGGGATCCAGCCCACTGTTTCAATGGGAGGGGGGACAGATGAGATGTGGGGAAGAACTTGTTTGGTGTGAGGGTGGTGAGAGCCTGGCCCAGGTTGCCCCGAGAAGCTGTGGC
>JAOXJK010000015.1:4077945-4088534 GCA_025774025.1 Xenus cinereus | reverse complement strand
GTGATCTGCCGGGGGGGGCGGCAGGGTGCCCGGCCCGCGGGAGGGGGGCACAGGAGGGGACATAGAGGGCTGAGGAACTGGAAGACAGGAGGGGAGCAAGGGCTGGAACCCCAGTTGGGCTGCAGGGTGGGTTTCTACAGTGGTGACCTACATGTCCATGGTGGGGAGAGAGCTGGGGTTTTAGGGTGGGTTTATGCTGTGGTGTGTGTGCACGCTGCCCGCCCCGCTGTGAGCAGCACTAACTCTGGTGGGTGAACACAGGTATTTGGACTGCTTTTTTTTTTCTCTGCTTTTTTGCTTCCTTTTTGAAGTTTGGTTTCTTTTCAGGTGATTGTGAAATTGGCTGTACTTCACGGGCAGGCCCGGAGTGGAGGTTTTGCTGTGCAGAATGGTGTCTTTTTATTAGTGCTATTTTTTAAAGATACCACTGGGCTCTCAAGGTGCTCCTTCTCCCTCACTCCCTCCCCTTCTCCCAGTATTTATAATAATAATAAAAAAAAGTCATGATGGTGGTTTATTACATGGTGGATACAGCAGCTTCGAGCATGTGTGTGGGGGATGTGTATGCTTTGTTTCTCCTTCTCTCATCCCATCCTGTTCTGCAATGTAGAGGTCTTCTCACTCCCACCCCAGCAAACCCCTTGGGCCTATTCCTGCCTTTATTCCCTCCCTCCCCCTTTTAACCTGGTTTATAAAAAGTTGTTTATCGGTTTCTGGTACCCTCTGGGTGAAGAGACCCATTTTCTATATGAAGGTGTCCGGTGCCATCTTAGACGTCCTTCTGGAGCAGAAGGTAGATGCTAGGCTGAGGCAAGCTCCTAGGAGATGTTCACCCGCCCTGTCCCCCACGGGAAGGGACATCCATGGGTGAGGAACTGGAAGACAGGAGGGGAGCAAGGGCTGCAACAGGATCTGTTCCCAGTGGATGTGTCTGAGTGGAAGTGTCTGCACCTAAAGAGAAGTGGTTTTAAACTGGGATGGTTTCTCCTCAAAAGCCTTGCTGATGGAGTGCAGCTGTGTGACCCTCTCCCCGGGGGCAGTGGTGCGGGGTGCAGCGCTTCACACAAGCGTGGAGCGGGTGACCTTTAACGCCCTCATCATCAGATCTCTGGGCTTTTGGTTCCCCACACGTGGAGGGGGTGGCACATGGGGAAGGGCTGGATGAGAGCCCCTTTCCCAGCAGGATGCGAGCTCCTGCCACTCCCAAACTGGGACAAATAATCAGACCCTTGGTTCTCATGAGACACATGACATCTCAAGGAAATGGGAGACATCATGTGAATTTGGGAATACTTAAGACAGTCAGTTTTCAAACAAAAAGGCTTTTTCAGAGCCAAATGGCCCGGCTGGATGAGATCAGTGTATGGCCTGGAGCTCTGACACGGGTGAACTCCGCTCCCTTCATCCCATCCCTCCATGCAGGGGCTTGGAGTTGACTCTGTGGCTTGCATCGAGTTTGTCCATCCTCAGCTCTTCACCCCAGCTTCAGCCCTCTGTAGTCCTTGCTTAAGGAGCGGTCGCTCCGACTGCTGCACCAGCCTCTGGAAGCCTGTTTATATAGAAAGGTGTGGAGCAGGGAACAGCACTGAGACAGCCCCACCAGACCTGAGCCCAACGGAGAAGCAACTGGGCTGAACCCTTCCCCAGGATCCAAGCTTGTACGAGCAGATGGTCTCCTGAAACTTCTCCTCCTGGATTCATCCTGGAGCAGGGGGGCAGAATTGCAAATGCTTTCTGATGCTGTATTTCAGTTATCTTAAAGAAAGGGAGGTAAGGATTGCGTAGGGGAGGAAAGAGAGGTCTTCATTCCCACCAGGGAACTTCTGGCTCTCCTTCAGTAGACAAGGAACAGGGTGCCTCTACTTGCACTCATGGGAGAAGAGAGTACGTGAACGTGCTTTCTGTCATCATCTCCCTCGCTGGTCCTTTCTGCCACCACCTTCCCGTATGCTGCCATTGCCACAACATCCCTCTCCTTGCAGTTTCTGTTGACCTTCAGTAAGCAACTGTAGACCTTTGGGATCTACATTTTGGGATCTGCTTTATTTTGGGACCTCCTATAAGTGATGCCTGAAGTAGTTTCTGTGAAAAGCCCTTTGACAGGAGCAGACCGTGGTCCTGCAGCCCGAAAGGGTGCAGCAAACTCAACCTGTACGGAGAGGGACCTCAGCAGGTTTGGCTCCTCACCGGTCCCCACTGGTGACGTTCCTCCACAGCAGCCGAGCACCAGGGCAGCTCTGTGCTGCTGTGAGGACACACGATCCACGTCAGCAACCGAAGGCAGCGTTTGTGAAACCGTAGCGTGTGAACCTGCCTTGGGATGGGTGGCCAAGAGGGCTGAGGTCCCCAAACAGCCTCCACCACCCCAGCACTGTCCTTCCAGGCCACGGCTGTCTCCCTCCCTGCCCCACTGCGGCTTGGCTGGGAAAAGATCTGCAGCCGAGCTGGGGAAGAAGATGGGAAAGGGCTGCCAGGAAATCTGAACCCTCCAGGCAGGTCCAAAGCTCCAAGGAAGCTCATTAGGAGCTGCTCAGCTCAGCTTAGCGTGGGTCTTCTCACTGTCCTGTGGTTTCGTACATCAGCTGTGTCACCTGCAACCTGCCCCGGACTCCTGTCACAGATCTGGGTACTCCAGGGCTGGTGGGTTCTGTGTGAGCAGAGGAGGCAGAGGCAGAAACCCTCTTGCACCCAGAGCACCAGCGCTGGTGAGAGAGTGAACATTTTATTCCTGCGTTCATTCTTACTACTGAAAAGGACTTTTAGGTCTTTTAGGTCTTCCTACATTTCAGCCGCTGCATAAAAAGCCTGTGGAGCGTTTCCAATCTGTTAACGAGGGGGGAACGCTACTCCCAAGGTGTATTTTGCATGAAGTGAGTCAGGAGGTGGGGACAGGGATCTGGGGAGCAGAACCCACCTGCACGGGTCAGGAGTCATGCTCCATCTTGCGCTGTTGGTGAGGCAACGAATGGCTCAAGCTGTGCTCAAAGCCCACCCCAATTTCAGGAGCAGAAAGTGAACCCGCCCAGCTCCGTGCGGTTAGGACATTCTCCTGTGAGGTGAGGGAGGTGGGTTCAACCCCCAGAGGCTGATGAAGGAGATGAATCCAAGCACCTCATCAGCTGGGCAGGTTCCCCAGCCAGAGAGCCAGCGCTGCAAAAGGAGCAGGCTCTATCCAAAGGGCTGATGGAGGAAGCACCACCTCACTGAGGGACACCAGCAGTTCGGTTAAACCCCTAAGCTTGGTCTTCCCTACTGGCTCTCTGCCCCAACGCAGGGACGTAGCTTCTGACGGCCTCTATGTTCTTAAATGTAATAGCAACGTTAGCTTTTGCTTCACTCTCTTGGATAAAGCAGTTGCCTCCTTTCCTTAACACTGCACTAGCAGGGAAAAGCCCACATCCTGCATTGGTTTTGGAGTGCTATCAACACCTGATGGACGTCCTTCCATCCCTTCCACACACGATGACCCGGCACCGTGGTGTAACATTCAGCATTGGAGCTCTGGGCTGACCCCACCGAGCAGCAAACTGCTTCTCTGTAGCAGGCACTGGGTTTTCTCCCCAGGCACATGACTTACGTGCCATCTGCAATTTTAATGACCAGTCACTCCAGCTTGAAATGCTTTTGCAATTGTTCTCTCAGCTTTACGCCCATGAATGACATGGTGGGACCTGTCCCCTCACTGTTGACCCATCCTCCTAGCTACCAGGGTGCTGAACATCAAATGCTCTCATGGAACAAAACTGATTAACAGATCAGCCTAATCACCATGCTACTACGCAGAGAGTCACGAGCACCTCTTCAAATGCCTGCTCCTTAGAGCAGAGAGAAGAGTGACTGAATCTGTTCCTGAACCTCCACCAGCACCCTAGGACATCTATACATTATGCCCCCAGAAACCTCAATCCTCACCATGCTCTGATGAGAAGGTATCAGTGGATGGAGCAGTCAGTGAGGGAGGTAACACTATTATGGTTGTTCTGTCCTTAAGGGGCCACTTGGGCCAGTTATTTTAACACCAAAACCAGACCTGCTCACCTTAAGCTAAAAATGGTCATTTGAGAAAAAATCCTGGGCAGTAACGAGCATGGATCCAGTGATGCCACAGCCAGCCAGCAACCCTGGCCAAGAACTCATCCTGCATCCAGCGGTGCACAAAGAAACTATCATAGAATCATCTAGGTTGGAAGGGGCCTTTCAGATCATCTAGTCCAACCACCAACCTAACTCTGATATGAGACCACCACTAAACCATCTCTAAGCACTATGTCTACTCGTCTTTTGAATACCTCCAGGGACGGTGCCTCAACCACTTCCCTGGGCAGCCCATTCCAAGGCTTAATAACCCTTTCAGTGTAAAAATTTTTCCTAATATCCGATCTGAACCATCACAGAAACTTAAAGGCATCCTTATGTCCTTGGTGGCCTCCTGAGCATCCCAGCCCCGGTGTCGCATCCCCAGATCCCTGCAAACTGTGTCTGGTGAAAGCATCTCCCCAGCTTGCCTCCGGTCTGGGAGCATTCATGGTAGTTTGTTCCAATGCTTAATCGCCGTGGCTATAAAAAATGTGTGCTTTATTTCCTATTTGAATGTGTTTAGCTGTAGCTATTTGTTCCTGCCATGCCTTTCTCCGCTAGATTAAATAGCCCTTTAGCACCCTATATTTGTACCCTGGGGAAAGTCTTACACGCTCTCATCAAGTCACACCTCATCCCTCTTCGGGACAAGCTGGGCAGACTGAGCTCTCTAATTCCTCCACCTTAAGGCATCTTCCCAGCTTTCAGATGACTCGATACCATCCTCTCCTCCTCTCTCAGCATTTCCAGTTTTAAATTTGGGTGTGAACCTCAGGAAAACCTGCAGTGTTGGGGATGGAGAAGTCCCTGGTGTGGTGGGACACACACCCCATCCTCCTCTCCCCGAGCCCTCCTGCCCACCCACCAGCCCTCCTCCTTTGCTCTCCAAAAATATCTCCTTTCCCCCAAAAAAAGCCCAAACCCCCTTCTGAGCCAAAATAGTTTATCCAGCTCTAAGATGGAGGCAAACCCAAAAGCTCTAGGCAAACCCAAGGCCTTCGTTGTCTCCCGTCTTGCAACATCTTTAGTGGAAGGAAGGCCAAGAAGCAGCTTTTATGGAATCTGATTTTCCCCTTTAAAACCAGGGGTATTTTTTTCCCGAGGAGGCGGACGCAGACGCGGGCCGGGGAGTGTATAAATAGCCGGGGCTGGGAGCAGAGCACAATAGCTGTCACTCGACCGCAGCAGAATGGGGACATGAGTGGTAGCAGATGAATTTCCTCAGCAACAAAGATCCTGTTTTCATGCAAATATCTCTTAGTAATAAAATCCAGGAGAAAAGAAAGACAGATAATGTGTTATATAAGCAGAATTATCTTGGCACAGAATGCTTCTTTCAAGGGTTTTTTATTTTTTTTTAATTTTTTTTTTTTTTTTTTTTGGAGACATCAGCAGCCTTTCAGCAACTTGATTTGGGCTGCGAAGGAGAGCGGCGGTGAATGATGTGCAGCAGAGAGAGTGCTTTAGTCGCCTACAAAGCGCTGCATGAATTTAACACGAGCGGCAGCTAACGCGAATGAAACTCAGCAATAAGATTCCTTGCCACGATAACACGGGCCTCCCTTCCCCTTAGGATTTCCGAGCGCTTTGCAAACATCCATTAATTAAGCCTCAAAGGAGAGCCCGTCCCTGGTTTTACGGCCGTGGCGAGATGGAGTGTTCTGCTCCGCTGCGGCGGCGGGGAAGGCACCCGGCCTTGGGATGGAGCTGGGAGATGAAACCCCCCCTTTTATCCCCTTGATCTGCTGTGAGATGGTCAGGAGGAGGAATTTTTAACCTCACAGCTCTTGACCTTGCTCTGAGACTGATTCCCCGCGTCCCTCTTGGGATGTTTCTATCTCTGGTATCACGTAAAAGCTCCAGCCTGGAAAGCAGCGCTGCCCCTTCATTCTTCCATGAAGCCAGATCCGTTCCCAAGCTGCTCTCTGCTATTTCTCCCTCTATTTATTTTGGTTTTAAGCTTTTTTTTTTTTTTTTTGGTGGGCGGGTTTCTGCAACAAAACAGCCTCGTTTGTCAATGTGCAGCCCATACCCTGAGTTTGTGCCCGCGCAGGTGCTCAGCCACCTCTGCGAATGGATGTACCGTGGGGGAAGTAAAGGGAATATCTGAAAACCGGGAATGCCAGTCAATAGGTTGATGGAGAGGCTGTTCCACGAGAGGGAACGCAAGTGATGGGTGCCCTCGCTTGCAGACCTAATTAAATATATGCCTGGTGCATTGGCACATCCATACCCTGTGCCATCTGTCTGTATTTGTCACAAAGTACTTGGTTTTCCTCATCCTGACATGCGCCACAATAAATTGCCTGAGCCTGTTATGATAATTTAATGTAAAAACAGTGAGACGGTGCCTTTCAAAGAGAATGCAGCGTAAGTCTAAAATTCAGGTCCAAAACCCCCCAAATTTCAAACCCCGGGGAGGCTTGAAATGCCAACCTGTTTCCGGATCCAAAGCCCAGGCCCATTTGTCTTTGAAATCTGACATTTGGAAGCTGGACCCCGATTTTTGAGTGTTGAGCATCCAAATGGAATTGAGCTGAAAGCAAGAGAGCTTGTTTGAATTCCAGCCTCCCCTGAGGAGCTGGGCAGCTAAAAGCACCGGGTGATTCCTCCTGCTGTTTTTGCTTTGAAAGAGGGGTGTCACCCTCCTCTCCTCATTCCCGCCGTAACGAAGCTCTAGAAATTCAGGTTCTATAGATATTTTGCTGTTTCTTGGTTCTCCTTTGCATCCCGAGCTGTTCCACCTTTCCGACCAGTAACTCAGCCCCTCATGCTCTCTCCAAAGGAGCCAACGGGGAGCCTTCAGCTCTCCTGGTTTTCTTGGTCCCCTGGTTGTTAATGCACTTGGCTCCAGTGAGATGTGTTTCTCGAAGCCCTCAGGAACTTTTTCGTACCTAAAAGGTCCCTTGTGTTATCCCTAAAAGCGTGTGTCTCCATCCTGCCCCCTCCCTGAGCACGGGAACCTCGGAGCAGCTGCTGGTCCGGGGAATGAAGTTGGTCTGGTCACTGGAAGGAGAGTTAATTTTTCCTAATGAACGAAAGTTTGGGGCAGAATTGATGTTTTTCTTCCCCACTGCTTGTGTCCTTGCATGTCCGTGACGGGCTCAGGTGCAGATGCAGTGTCTGGCTGCAGGTTGAGACTCCTCCCTGGGCCACTTTTGGTGGGAATTATGCAGTTGCTTGAAAAAGTTCTATACTCTGCTGCAGGAAGCCTCATTTCCTTAGGGAAATGGTGTTAATGGTCCACCTGGGATCACAAGATATCCCGAAGCTGTGACGATGGGGTGAGAAGAGGGGGAAGATGCTGAGGTGGGAAAGAGGTGTCTGACCAGGTACCACCTTGGTGAGGACGAGAGGTGTGGGAAAGCACTGGGATGGGGGAGGTTGCAGGAGGAACTGGGGGCAACCCGACTTACTTTATTGCCAGTTGGAAACCAGAGTGTTTACCCGTGTGCCCCGTCCTGGAATATTTTGTCTCTTTTTCTTCGTGACTAAACCTCTGAGTTCCTTCGAGACCTTCACTGGGTGAAGGAGGATGGAAATTTATGCCAGCGGAGAACAAGAGCCTCCAGTGGCAGCGGAATTTTGTGATCCGTATTGCCATCATCGCGGAGGAGGTTGTCATGGTGACTCGAGGTGTCAAGAGACTGCTCCGGAGCCGGGAGCAGGGGAGCGAGACGCCGGCGGAGGGAGGCGGGGATGGAGGGGGACAGGGTGAAATGGGGAAAAAAGTTGACAAAAGTGCAGGAACGAATAAGGAGAGAAAAATGCGATGGGACGGGGAGGAGAAAAGATTGAAAAGGAAGCGCTGCAGGGAGACTTGTGCTTTATTCCCTTCTCTTTATGGACCCGCCAGCCCGGGATGAGCGGGGACTGGGGGTCTGGGCTGGGCTTTCCAGGTTTGGGAGGCAGCAGTTTTGCAGCTTCTGCCCCAAACGCCCATGAAATGAAATGGGGGCATGAAAATGGGGATGGACAGGTTTTTTTTGGGGAGGGCAGACAGGGCATCTTCATTAAGGAGCCTGCGGGCAGGGCTTTGCAGGGATGTGCCAACTCTCTTTTCTCCCTCCTTTTGCCCTCTTCCCCCTCGGCAGCCTCCGCCGAGCCCCCTTTTCCCGAGCACTAAATCTGCAAAGTAAACCCCAGCGAGAGCACTTTCCAAGGGCTGCCGGCTATGACAGATGTTATTTTATGGAACACGGCACCAGAGATGTGAAATACATAGTTCATAAATGTCAGGAGGAAGGAAGCAATATCCTGGATTGAGGTCGTTTGACTTTTTTTCTCTCTTTTTTTTTTTTTTTTTAATTTTTTTTTATTTCCCCCTCTCTTGTGAAAGCATCTTTCCAAGTAAACAGCAATCCAGGCCTGGCTGCCATTTGGAGCGAGGAGCAGTTTGCCTTGGAGAAGGCGCCGGCACTTGGGGGAAGCGGTGGTTGAACGTGCAGCTCATCTGAATGTTGAAAAGGATATTTTCTTTTCGTTTCTTTCCCCCCCGCCCCGCCTCTTTACAACATCTGTCTGAGAAACTCAGTGGCGAGAGATAAGGCTGAGGCTTTTCTTAATTGAGGTCTCCAGGGAGGGCATTGCAAGTGTGTGTCTGTGGGAAGAGAATACCTATGTGTGTGTCTATATATATATGTATGTATATATGCATATGGAACTGCAATTAATTAGGCCTCTGTAAGTAAGAAACAAGCAGGGTTTCCACCATTTCCAAAAAGCTGGATGGTTAATGCTGGTTTTTCCTCCTCTGGATGCTCTCGTGGTCTGTGTTAATGTTCAAGCAGCTTAATTTCTAACCCCCCCAGACCCCAGCAGCATCCCGTGGCAGTGATTTATCCTGGCAAACCTCTCCTCCTGCCCTCGGCCCCGGCCGTGCGGGTGAGTTCCAGAACCAGAGCTGACAAATCCCAGCCCCCCCTCCCCTTCTCTAAAGTCGGGAGTTTTTAGTAGAATTGTGTCAGAAAGCGTTAGGGAAGCTCCGCGGCGGCTTGGCAGGGGGCTGGGGAGGGCAAGGGGGGCAGCTTAATGCCACTCACATCTGCCCGCCTGTCCCTGCCGAGCATCCTCCGTCCGGCGAAGCGCTTTTCCACCCGGGCACGGCTGGGAAGCCAACAGATGTGGCATTTAACACTAATCCCCGGTGACTGGCCTCCCCCCGGCTCCCCGGGCTGTCGCATCTGCTCAAGCGGGGCCGGCCGGAGCCGGCACAGCGGGGGTGACGGTGCTGGCCACGCCGGCCGCCAGCAGCCGAGGACCACGTCCTGGGATAAAGGATACGGCATCATCTCCGGCGTCATCTCCGGCATCATCTCTGGCATTCGTCATTTTTTCTTCATTGCTTACCCAGGAAAACATCCTGTTGGTTTCAGAAGACACCGCATCCCTGAGATTTTTGGAGTAAGGGGGGGTGTCGCGAGGCAACCCGTCGAATTTTTATTTCAAACAAGGGGCGAAGAAAAAAATCTTAAATTTCCTTGTATTCTCGCCGCAAAGCTACTTTGGGCTGGAAAATAGGCCAATTTCCACCTTATCTAATGCTTCCAGCTGTGATGTGAAAAGCTCAGAGGGGAAAAAACTGCATCTCTCACGTTATCTCTTAACTGCAAAGTTTAATTATCCTCGGCTGCGCTGCTGAGACGTGGCCGTGCCCGGGCTGCTCCGAGCTGGGGACAGTGGCACGAGCAGGGGCTGGGGGTGGCACTGGGCGCTCGGATGTGCCCATGCCAAGGGAATAATAACTCAATTTTGTTGCTGGAATGGGACAGGCAGGAATATTCCCCTTCCTCCTCCCATGAGCTCCGAGTTTCTGTGATGAGGAGCACAAATTTCTTCTTTTTTTGTTCCCCAAGCTCTGTGCGTTTCGTGCCCCCACGCACAGAAACCTGTGTGGGATCCCTTCGTAGAGATGTCCATCAATTATTTATAGGAGGAATATATTCGTTTTGCTCTTAATTTATTCACCATTAACTTCATGGTAAATAGAAGAAGAGAAGAAAGGGGAGATGCACAGATGTGGATGGAGATATTGAATAACTCTACAGAAATAAATCCACTAAAGAGGGGGCAAATGTTAGAGGACGTGGTAGGGAGGAGACGAGAGTTAGAAGAAATAAAAAGCTTTAATCTAAGCAGGGCTTAAATACACTTGCAAATGTCAGCTCCTTAATAGCTTGTCCTAAGTCTCAGCATGTTAGAAAATATAAATGATGGAGAGATCCTTCTCTCCTTCCCATTAGCTAACGTCATTAGTTTTATACATCTACATCTGTTCTCCCTGATTGCAGCTGGCCTCTTAGGTGGTTGGTTTGGATTGTATTTAATTCATTAATTTCTCTTTGGGTGAGGCTTTCTTCTTCTTCCTCCCCCTTCTTCTTTCCCCAAACTCCTCTTATTTCCCTTTAGGATTCCGTAAGAAATTGAATTCTTGCAGCTGATGCATTCAGAAGGGCTGGGGAGCAATATGGTGTGATGTCTTTTTTTTTTTTTTTTTTTTTTTAACAATCCGC
>JAOXJK010000015.1:4046033-4062077 GCA_025774025.1 Xenus cinereus | reverse complement strand
CGCCCCGGCCCCGCCCCGGTCCCGGTCCCGGTCCCCGCCCGGGGCGCGCACGGACGGACGGTGGGACACTGGGACCGTGCTCCAGGACACTGGGATGGACACAGGGACACAGGGATGGAGCTGGGGACACAAGGACGGACACACGGACAGACCCCAGGACACAAGGACAGACACACGGCCAGATCTCAGGACACTGGGACAGACACACGGGCACAAGGACAGACATACGGACACAAGGATGGACACACGGACAGACCCCAGGACACTGGGACAAACACGTGGGCACAAGGATGGACCTGGGGACACAAGGACGGACACACAGACACAAGGACGGGCACACGGACAAACCCCGGGACACTGGGATGGACACACAGACACAAGGACGGGCACACGGACAGGCCTTGGGACACTGAGGCAGACACACAGACACAAGGATGGGCACACGGACAGACCCTGGGACACAGGGACGGACACACAGACACAAGGATGGGCACACGGACAGACCACAGGACACCAAGACAGACAGACAGACACAAGGATGGACCTCAGGACACAAGGACAGACACATGGACACAAGGAGAGATCCTGGACACAGGGACAGACACACGGACAAAGCCCAGGACAAAGGGACAGACTCACAGGCACAAGGACAGACACCAGGACACAGGGACAGACATTTGGACACAAAGATGGACACGGGGACAGATCCTGGGACAAAGGGACAGACACACGGACAAAAGGACAGAGTCCAGGACACTGGGGCAGACAGGCGGAAACAAGGACGGACACACAGAGAAGGCCCTGGGACAGAGAGACAGCGGGACAGACATCGGGACACAGAGCCACGTGGACAAAGGGACACCGGGCCAGACACATGTGTGACACAGACGGACACGTGGGTGACACACGGACACAGGGACGGACCCACAGACGAGCAGGCGGACACACAGGCGCACACCTGGAGCGACAGACACCAGGACACACACCCGGACACGGCCAGGGTGACACATGGGGACAGACACACAGGCGGTGGGACAGAGGGACACGGGGAGAGGCACCCCCACGTGCCCCCCCACGTGCACTCCGCACCCACACACGTGCAGGGACGGGGTCAGAGCCACCTCGGGGGGGTGTGACAAGGACAGGGGCGGGAGGGACACGCCGGGGAGGGGACAAAGTCCATCTCGACACGGGACGGGGATCGATCGCCCGCACCCGGAACCTCCCGGGGACGGGGACACGGCCAGCGGCTCCCGGGGACCGTCACCCCCACCCCAGCAGCCCCCTGGCCCAGAATCACAGAATGCTGTGGGGTGGGAAGGGACCTCTGGAGATCATCTCCTCCAACCCCCGGCCAGAGCAGGTCCCACCCAGAGCAGGTCCCACAGGAACGTGTCCGGGGGGGGGTTGAATGTCTCCAGAGAAGGAGACTCCACCACCTCTCTGGGCAGCCTCTGCCAGCGCTCTCCTACCCTCAAGGTAAAGAAGTTCCTCCTCATGTTGAGATGGAACTTCTTATGTTCAAATTTGTGCCCGTTTCCTCTTGTCCTGTCCCTGGGCACCACTGGAAAAAGACCAGCCCTGTCTTCCTGACACCCACCCTTTAAGTATTTATAGGCGTTGATCAGATCCCCCCTCAGCCTTCTCTTCCCCACACTAAAAAGCCCCAAGTCCCTCAGCCTTTCCTCGGAAGGGAGATGCTCCAGGCCCCTCAGCATCTTTGTAGCCTCTGCTGTCCCCTCTCCAGCAGTTCCCTGTCCTTCTGGAACTGGGGAGCCCAGAACTGGTCCCAGTGTTCCAGGGCAGAGCAGAGGGGGAGGATGACCTCCCTCCACCTGCTGCTCACTCTTTGAACACATTTCTTCTCCCTTTTCTTTTTTAACAAAGATACTGTCACCTTCTGATCTGCAGGCCAGTTTTCTCCCCGCTCTGCCTTGCAGCACAACCAGACACTCCAGCTCAAGTGGGTTTTATCCCTCCCAAGCCTCTCTCCTCCCCTCCTCGTCCCCTTCCCTCTCCACCCACTCGCTCCCCGACACGCTTTAAAAAAGACACAATTGAGTCGCGTTAATACCCCCAGCTCTCCTGAGTGAGAGTCGTTCTGTCTCGTCACGGATACAGAGGGATAGGGAAGAGATTTGGCATTTAATAGAGCCATCCTCAAGGACACTGAGGCAGCTATTCAGGAACGATCAAATGACAGGTTTGAATATCAAACAGCAGCCCTGACAGCCAGGGAATCGGAGATCTCTTGCCGTACACCTGATATCCTAATCTGAAATGAGAATCTCGGGGGAGGCGCATCCTTTTCAAAGGGTGTTTTTTTTTTTTTTTAAAAAAAAAATAGGAGAAAAAAGGTAACTTTTCCTTTTGCCTTCAGAAGTTTAACAAAAGTGCATCCTTTCAGAGAAATCATTTATCTCCAGCGGCAATCAGCTTAAATAAGTCCCATTATCAAGCTGCCTGCTACTGTACATCAGCAGGCGCTGGTAGGACACGCGGCTGAGCGTGGATAACGTGCTAGTAATTACTTGTCTTCGCAAAATAGCCTCGGCTGACGAAGAGGAGGGGCAGGACGGAGAAGCAGCTAAAGCCAAGAGAGACGGAGTGAGCGTGGGGAGGGCAAGGAGCGGCTGGGAAAGGCTTCCTTCATCTGGTGGTCCCAGGGCTTGGTCCCGATGGGGCCACATGGGACAACATCACCCCAAGATATCCCTCTGCTCCTCCAGCCTTAGACTCTAAAAAATACTGAATTACCTCCAACCCACATCCATGCAGCCATGGGGCTGGTGAGGTGTCCATGGCTGGTGATGGATTCAGCACCTCCAGCCGTGGTGCTCTCCTATTTTTGCAGATCCCCCTCCGGATGAGGTAGGGCTCCGTGGGGTGGGAAGGGTCCGAGTGCCCAAACCAGGGCAGCAAATACCTGGCTGTGAACAGAGACAGACACACAGGCGATGGCAACCTTCCTCATTTCAAAAAACATGTAAGCAGGACCATATCTCCCTACCCTATATGTATATTCCTTGATATATAACTTAATAAAACTTTATGGACCTAGGATAAGGAATCCATGCTGAATAGATGAACTGGGATTGAAATATGGTCCAATTAAGTCTGTAACAGGGCTGGCTTTGCTTTGAACATCCTCCAACTTGAAATGAAATCTCCACCGAAGGAGATAAATCAGCCAACATAAACCACAACCCCGCTTCTGCTCCGCTCCCAAACGAGCAGGGATCAGCCCGGCACGTGATTTTTTTTTTTTGGAGGAGGGGGGAAGACGGATTCTTATTGGGATGGAGCCACTCGCAAGGTGTTTGCAGCCTTTTTCCCCACGGCGGGGCTCGTCCCTATCGTCCCCATCCTCTCCTGTGCTGGCTCTGCCAGAGCCCTTGCGCTCAGCCCCGCAGAAAGAAAACAAAACAGCAAATTGTTTTGCCGTCATGTTCCCACAGCTGCAATTAGCACATTCATGCATTAGTTTTATTTCCCCTTATTCGGTGTCCTCTTTTTTTTTTTTTCTCTGCTGCTGCCGCTTGAAGAAAAGGAGATTATTTTTAATTACAGTTTTACACTCGATTAATGAACGTCAACAATGTGCTAATGAACGGGACTGCGGCACGAGGACACGATGTGCTTCCACAGCTTTCAAGGGGTTTCCGTAGGCCTTATTTATCGCCGGGCTGCCCCCGTGGAGACTTGGAGATGGGGAAGGACAAAGAAGGCAAACGGCAATGTTATATTCTCCTGGACTGGGGCACACCAATTGCTGGGGATGCAGAAGTCTGAAATGCCCCAAACATTGACCCAAGGTGGTCCCGGGATGGGTCTGAGCATCCCAGTGGCACCGAGGAGGGGGCTCTGCTGTTGGCAATGGCAATTTCTTATGCCCCTTCATACCCCTGCAAACAGCTCAGCGTTAATGGAAGTTTTATCCCGACCTCATTCTGCATAGTTAAAAAAAAAAATAATACCACTACTCTAATTTTCTGGTTCACGGTAATATTACCCGTGGAGTTGGAGGCTTTGTTTTTCATCAAAACCAGCTTTACTCTCTCCCCCCAAATGCAAGAAAAGGTGTGGGTTTTCTGCATGTGGAAAAGGTCATTCCATCATAAAAACCTGCCGCCTGACATGCTGTTTTTATTGAGGTGAAAGGCAGAAGTATTGAAATTCTGCCAAGCCAAATGAAAAGAGAAAGCAAGCTCTCCAAAACAAATAGCAACCCTCCAGAACCTGTACAAAAAAAAAAACAAAAAAAAAACACACAAAAACCAAACCAGCCCTGCACACATATTTTTGCAGGGGAGAGACAGGGTCTTTTGGAGCCCTTCGGAGCCTTTCGGAGCCAGCCCGGACTGGCCCAGCTCATCCTCTCCCCAGGCCTCCTCCATCGTGTCATCTTAAAACGTACTTAAATTCTTATGGAAAACACCCCATGGGCATCCCTACTGCTGCGAGGACTTTATCCATCCTTCTTCCTGGTCTTTTCTCCTTGAAGTCCTCCTTGTAGACCTCCCGCTCCTCCTTGGCTTGTGGCTCCGAGTTCTGGTTGCCAGTAGGTGGGAAGGATGTTGTGTGACTACCACGGGGCTGGGAGGGGGTTTCGGGAGCAGGAGCAGGGGATGGTGACCACGGCACCCCCCCGTGCCCTCTGTGAGCTGAAACGGTGTGTTAAATCCCTTCTCCTTCCCGGGTGCAGCCGGTGTAATTCGTTTCTCACTTTGTCAGAGAAAATCGGCTTTGGCCGAGCGCGGCGGTGCTGTCGGTGTAATCAGGCAATATCTTATGCGTGTTGTTACTGCTAAATTTAGGGGGTTTGGTGTATTTATTACGTGGCAGTTGTAACAGTGACGAACCCTAGAAAGCCTGGACGTGAGGGGTCTCCTCCTGGCCATTGTCCCCTCTGTGGGTGCCTTGTCCTGCTGGCCTCACATCTGCTAACCTTTTAGTACAGGGTCTGTATCAACTCCTTATTTAATTAACGAGAGATATGAGATCCCTGTGACACCATGGAGATGTCTCGTAGAGGTTTAAAGAGCCAGGAGCTATCACAGGACTCCTGATGAAATCGTAAAAATATCTTACCTCCTCCTTACCCATCTCCCCCTGACCTGAGGACGTATCCATCTGTCCATCTCTCCATCCATCCATCCATCCACCTCTCTGTCCACCTAACTATCTACCTCCTTGAACCAAAGACCTCTGACATTGCTGTACACAAAGCACACACGCCGAAAAGAATAGCTGAGTATTAAACCACTTTCTCACTTTTTCTGCCTTTGAGAAACGTAGGTGAGGACTTTTAGTTTTATCTTTGAAAAACACCCTACGTTTTGCTGGTATATTTTTTACAGCGACGTTGGCCCTTTAAGTAAGAGATGTATTAAATTCCTGCAGTCACTGAGCCCAAACTGGTACCTGACAGGTTGGGCAGGCAGCCCACCCTACCTCCCCCCCCAAAAAATAGAAAAAGAAAATGCAACCCAAAGGAAAAGGAAAAAAAAAAAAGGCAAATAAAAACTGTATATATTTGTCTGCCTCCCGCAGAAGGGCCCTACACTCATCCTATCTCCAAGGCTCAATGTGCATATGTCCCCAGCATGATAAGGCTCCTTTGAAAGCGTTTTCAATCCCCGTGCTCCGTCACCATTGGCTGCCTTGTTACCGAAAATTTACCATGAAAGAAAAGGGAAAAAAAACAAACCCAACCTAAAAAGACTCTGGACTAAGTCAAATCTATTTACTTATAATTCACAGAGCGCTTTCCTTTTCTTCCCCCCCACCCCGGGCAGGGATGCAGACACCAGCCGGGGGGTACATTGGGGTCCCCTTCACCCGCCGGGCACGGGGGTGAATAAATAAATCCTTTAATCAGTTCGGAGTCACGGATGGGGTGGGGGAATAAAGGGGTGGGAAGGGCTGGGGAGCCTGGTGTGGGAACCTGAGGTGGAGTTAACGCTGCAGTTGTCAGTCACTTTATTATTTATGAGCCTGGAAGCCTTTTATGATGGGAACGTAGTTTGATCCCTCAGCTAGAAAGAAGCAAATATCTAATGCTGTCTAACCCTTTTCCATTTCATTCAAGAGCAGGCTGAGTTTGCCGACACTTTCTGTTTTCATGTGCAATAATTGCTTAATGGTGACGATTAAGCTTGGCAACGCTCTGCAAACTGTCACTCTTCGAGAGCTTGCAATTTTTCCCCAGTTTGGCTGCTTGTGAGATTTTTTGCCTTTTTTTTTCTTTCTTTCTTTTTTTTTTTTTTTCTCTCCCTTCTTCCTTCCAGCAGCTCAAAGCCAGAGAAATAATTCGGTTTTGGTTTTAGAAGAGGGGCTGGTGACCAAGGTCCATATTTGCAAACCGTGACCTGCAGGGAGGTCTCTGCAGATCTCTGTAAATTAGCAATAGCATAAGTATTTTCAGCTCCAGAGGGGGGGGTTTAAACCCATCAATCTGCATCTGCCAAGATCTGGGCTTGGAAATCATCCGTAATTTGCTTTTTTTTTGGGTGGTGGCAGCAGGGCTGGTGCAAGCCCCGCGTATGGCAGGGTGTTAAATGCCCAGCAAGGCGTTTAACTCGTCCCTACATCACTTAAACAATTATCTTGTAGTAACATTTGGGGCTTTTTTGTGCGTTATAAGGTATATTAATTATGAACAGGTTTTGGAATTGAATTCCCAGGCTTTAATGGGCTGCTTCCCTCACATCAGCAGATGTGAGCTGACTCCGTTTATGGCCATCCTAGTGCTGAAAAGGCTGTGTTTTAGCGGGAGGGGAAAATGGTCCATGTCACCCTGAAATGTGAGCAGGGTAATCAGGGAACACAGTGGAATGAAACACTAAAACACCCCATAAAACCTAAGTGCTTCATCACCATAACTAATGAAAATATATGATTGCCTAATAAAAAGCCCTGTGAATGGGTCGCGCATGGTGGCCCTGCTTTTATTAACACTTGTTAACATCCGAGTGGTGGCTGCGGTGACAGCCGTGGTGGCTGTGGGGACAACCGTGGTGGCTGTGGTGATGGCCACAGTGGCTGTGGGGGCAAGAGTGGTGGCTGTGGTGGCAGCTGATGTGGCTTCAGGACAACCACGGTGGCTGTGAGGACAGCAGTGGTGGCTGCAAGGGCATCGTGGTGGCTGTGGGGACAGTCATGGTGGCTGTAGGGCAGCCATGGTGGCTGTGGGGACAAGAACGGTGGCTGTGGTGACAGCAGTGGTAGCTGCAGGGCAACCATGGTGGCTACGGGGACAACCATGGTGGTTGTGAGGACAACAGTGGTGGCTGTGGGATCAGCTGTGGTGGCTACGAGATAACTGTGGTGGCTGCAGGACAACCATGGTGGCTGCGAGGACAGCAGTGGTGGCTGTGGTGAGAGCATTGATGGCTACAGGGACAACTATGATGGCTGTGGGGCAACCATGGTAGCTGTGAGGACAAACGTGGTGGCTGTGGGGGCAACCGAGGTGGCTGTGGGGGAGTCGTGATGGCTGCAGTGGCATCTGAGGTGGCTATGGGGACAAGAATGGTGGCTGCAGGGCAACCATGGTGGCTGCGGGGACAACCACAGTGGCTGTGGGGACAGTCGTGGTGGCTGCAGGGACAACCGCGGTGGCTACTTTCTTTCTGATAGACTTAATGTTTCCAGGTCTCTGATCTTGCAAAGTTTTATTGAGTCCTTCTCCTGATTTTCCGTGTTCTTGCCAAGAGTCGGTCCCTGTCCTGGGGTCCTGCAGCTCCCTGTGGGCTCTTGTCTTCTTCTTCCTCTTCCTCCTCCTCCTCCTCTTCCTCTGCATCTTCACTGGTGTTTAAGTGGAACAAAAATAACCAGCAGCATTGTGAAGAAATAGGATTTTTACTTAAAAAAGCCCACAACCCCTCATTTTATTCATAGTCGCTAATTCCATTAATTATGTTATGATGCAATTAAGCATTTCATTTCCTCGCTATTAAAGCTTAAATTATTTATTAATAATTACAGATCATTAGCTGATAATGTTCCCTCGCAGCTCGGGAGCTGAATAATTCATCTACTTTGACTGAGTGTTTCCCCCCCACCCCTTGACATTAGGCTGCGATCCTTGTCTCTGAGTCTGGACGTTGGTTTCCCAGATGAGGGGAAGGACCGCGACCTCCAGCAGGCTCTGGTGCTTTTGGGGGGAGCACAGCCAGTTCTCACCCCCCCCAAAGTGCATGAAGCCCCTCATGGACGCCCCCCAAACCCTTTCCCAGCCCAGACCTAGTAGTTCTGGTGGATAATAGGATGCCCATGAGCCAGCAATGGGCCCTGGTGGCCAAGAAGACCAAGGGCATCCTGGGGGGCATCAGGGAGAGTGTGAGCAGCAGGTGGAGGGAGATCATCCTCCCCCTCTGCTCTGCCCTGGGGAGGCCCCAGCTGCAGCACTGGGACCAGTTCTGGGCTCCCCAGTTCCAGAAGGACAGGGAACTGCTGGAGAGGGGACAGCAGAGGGCTACAGAGATGAGGAGGGGCCTGGAGCATCTCTCTGCTGAGGAAAGGCTGAGGGACTTGGGTCTTTTTAGTCTGGAGAAAAGAAGGCTGAGGGGGGATCTGATCAATGTGTGTAAATACTTAAAGGGTGGGTGTCAGGAGGATGGGGCTGGTCTGTGTTTCAGGTCTTCTCCCCATGGACAGGAGAAGAGGAAATGGGCACAAACTTGAACATAACAAGTTCCATCTAAACATGAGGAGGAACTTCTTTCCTGTGAGGGTGGTAGAGCACTGGAACAGGCTGCGCAGAGAGGTGGTGGAGTCTCCTTCCCTGGAGACGTTCAAAACCCGCCTGGACAAGTTTCTGTGCAACCTGCTTTAGGTAGACCTGTTCTGGCGGGGGGGTTGGGCTAGATGATCTCCAGAGGTCCCTTCCAACCCCATATGATTATATGATTCTATGATTTCAGATGATCTGAGATCTAGAAGTGTCTATTTCTGTCTACTGACTATAAATGAGAGAATATAGCTAATTCACACATTATTAGCTACAGTATTGTCTATGAATTAAGGTGAGATGAATCTTTTGCCATCAAACAAGCTTGTCAGTTAGATGCACTCTGGTTTACACAGGGCCTCTGCACAAAAGGGTGTAACTTAAATGAAACTTCATAGTTCACCAGAAGAGAAAGACAATTGATGCAAAAGTCTTCTGCACAGTGGTAAATTCCTCTCTCAAACTGGCTATGCAACAGGCGTATTGCAACTCTCACCTCCTTAATGTTTACTTTCCTTCTCCCAAAGTTATTCCTTCTCTGTTTAATCAAAATTAATATAGTTTTTCCCACATTTATGAGATACCCTGAATGCCAGTGAGAATTTCCTGCTATAACATAAGAATCTGTAGGGGCAGTGGTCATCTGAGCAGGCTGTGGACGAGACTAGGACCAGTGACAATGTCATTCCTTTATTCCGTAATTATTTCCTCATCGACAGGAATAACAGTAGTCTGACAACCCAGAAAATGGCCAAGACTCCCTGCTTTGCCTTGCCTGCAAATCTTGATTGATTATTATTATTACTATCTTGATGGAAGACCGGATAAAAGAACCGCTGCTCATAGCAGTGACCTTTTTAGTGGTCACCACCATTTTGGTAGAAGCAGGATCAGAAAACTCAGCTCTCCAGTGCTTTTCATCCCATCTTCAACCTTCCCGTGTTGCCTGGAAAACCTTGGTCTTTACAGAGGCAACATTCAGTTTTTCCTTCAGTCCTCTGAGTGTTTGAGCTACTTGGAATCAGATAGCCTTAAGAAGAATGTATCAGCTGCCAAATGGAGCTGTTTTTGCTTTAGGGCTCCACATATTCCTGTTGCTTAAATCGTGGTCTACAAGGAGAATTCAGAGCAAAAATAAAAAAGAAATAGACCTGCTACATTTCTAGAAAGTTGAGATGCCTTAAGATAGTGGGTTCTGGGGTCAGAATCCTTTGGAGAGATCTATGTACACCCACCGTTAATAAAGATCCTCAATGGAAACCCAGAGGTATTCAGTTTCAATCTTTGCCAAGTATTTACTGTAAAAATTCTAAATAAAACTATTCTGCAATTTTCAGGATTACAGTTTCTGAAATCTCCATTTTGTGAAAAATCTCTCAAACGTGGTGTTCCTTTCCCCACCTCAAAGTGTTTGCAACCCTACTGCATATGTGGGAGTCACATGGAATTGGGAGTCAGCCCTAGACGCAGATCCATGGAATTCTGTGTCTACTGCAGGTATCTACATAAGTACCAGCTGTCTAAGCTTCCATTACAGTCAGGGGAGATCTCATTCATATCTGTCACAGGTAGAATATCATAGGACATCTCAAATGGCACTGAACCCCTATGTTTAACCGTCTGAGTCACAGGTCAATATTTATGGGTAGTCAAGCTGTAGATGAGGTCCATTCTTACCGTTGTCACTTTAACTACCCAGAGTAGAAGAGCCACCTTGAATGCTACCAATAAAGAAAAGATAGAAAGAAGGAGGACAAAACAGACTGAAGAAAAGACTGATGAAGGCATAATAATAGTCTTTAAATACCTAGAACTCAGATAAAAAGAAGAAAAAGAAAGCTGCTCCTCATATTCAGTGAGTACAGGAGAAGTAATTATGAACATAAATTGCGGTGGGGACACCTTTCTAATGAAATGGATCATTGCAAAATGGAATGGATCACCTGGAAAGGTTGCAGTATGTCCATGCCTGGAAGCTTTGGTGAACAGGTAGAAAGCATGGACAGGGTTTCCTCCTGAGGTCTCTTCCAGCCTCACTTGTAATGATTTTATGACTGTATTTTTCTGTGCCAGGGAATTGGAAAATGATCTCTGTGGGTGGAAATGGACTTACCCCCAACACATAGGCCTCCTGACACCACCAACAGAATTTTAAATGAGGAGCTAGACAGTCTGTAGTTCTTTAATAGAGCTTTGCTGCCAAGGGGCCCAACATGTTTCCCATAATGAGGCAAGGGTAGGAGGAGAGAAGAGGGAAATTCCTCCATTCTTTATATTTCCATAGTATTTTGTAATTAATTTGATGCTTTTACAGAAAATTAATTGGTTTTTGATAATGAAATAGAAAGGACTAGCCAGACATCAGCAAATTAGAAAAAAAAAAATATCACAGCCTAATAAGCCCCCACGTCGGACTGATAATGCTGTCTCCCTCAGGTGCTTAAGAAAAAAATAGCCCAAGAGGAGACACTGTGAAAGTACTTGTCAACTGAAGGGTTAATCTGCCTTCCTTCCCCACTCCCCTGCTCCCTCACAACTAAAGCTAAGCAGATTAATTAAAACTTAAAAGGATTCTGATTTAGTTATGAGTAAGAAAGTGAAGTGCTGCAGCCTCATGCCTATAATTCACCATTGCAGAGTGACACTCGGACAGGCCGAGCTGTAATTAGCTTATGATGTAGTATGTTCCCTGCAATTCTTCACAAAACCTCTCTTTTAGTTTTTTCCCCTGCCTTACCTCATCTCCCCTCTCCTCCCTCCCAAGACAAAGGCATTTAAAAGTGGTAAATATTAATTTGTGGGAAGATGATGGCTGTGGATCAAACAGGAGGCTGATGAATTGGCTCTGTAAACTCAACAGGTATCCTCTCCACTTCATCTGTCATGCCCTGGTGAAACACAAAGCCATTCTATAATATTTCTATTTAATATTTCATTTTCCCAATATATTATCAGTAGGAAAGCAGTGAGCAGTGAAAAAAAAAAAAAAAGAGATCCACAATTTTGAGTATCTCCTCTTTCCCCTCAAAGTACTACCAAGTGAAGAAAGTTTTTTATTTTCCTCATGTAGCTGTTAAATTCCCACATTATTTACTACAGTAAATAATTTATACATTTCTATTGTCATAGCATGCAGCTATCAAGTCCAAGAACCAAAAGTACAATTATCCTGCGTGGAGATTTGGTACAAAAGCTATACAAATAGTTGAATGTCCTTGAAAATATCTAGAAGAAAAATACTTAAATACATAATGTTATGTGTTAGCTCTTTTCATAGAGGTGATTTTCAATCTATGAAGCTAATCCTGTCCTTTGGATTTTGGTATCAAGCTCCAAATTGGAGACATATTGAGTACACCTGTGGTGGTATCCATAATACTGATTGGACAGATTGATCCCTACTGTGGGATGGAACATACTGAACTTTTAATTTAGGAAGGTAGAAGTTTGGTAGCCAGATGGTGTTGAAAATTACCACATGGAAACTTTTAAATAAAATTGAGGTAGCATTATTTCATATAGAATCATAGAATTGTCTAGCTTGGAAGGGATCTTTCAGATCATCTAGTCCAACCATCAACTAAACACTGACAAAACCCATCACTAAGCCATATCTCTAAGCACTACCTCTACCCATCTTTTAAATATGTCCAGGGATGGTGCCTCAACCACTTCCCTGGGCAGCCTGTTCCAATATTTGATAACCCTTTCAGTGAAGAATTTTTTTCCTAATATCCAATCTAAACCTCCCCTGATGCAACTTGAGGCCTTAGTGGCTAAAACATTCACTGAGGCTTTGGAGAATGCTGATTTATTACTTCTTTGTTGGAGGGAACACCTGTATGCTGCATAAGTACCACTTCAGGGCTTGGGGTTTGGAGTCTGGGGACACTCAGGTATGGAACCAGATCCCTTGGCAATGGGATCGCCTCTAAACTTTAGGTGACTCTTGTGCCTGTCTTTAGGTACCCATCTTCAAAAGGGCTGCCACAGGCTTCCAGCAGCTGGTAGAAGAAAGGAAGAGGAATTTCAATGGAAGTCTAATGGAGCAAATCCCAGTTCTTTTAAAATTACAGCCAGTCCTAAATACCCATAGGCTCAGTAAGTCAGATCTTCAGCAGCAGCAGTATGTCCAAGCAGGCAGACTGGTGTGGGGATCAGCATAGTTGTCTCAGCAGGGTCATCTAATGAGTTGGGAAACATGACAACTGTAAGGGGCTGGCAGATACAACACATGACATGACAGCGATCTGTGTAATTCCTGGGTGACAGCAAAACCAGGCAACCTTGGGTGACTCAAATACACCAAACACCTATGTGTGGGCAACTGCATTAAACCCACAAAAGGAAAAATAAATAAATAAATAAATCGGGCCAGCTGGGCTCCTGATGCCTTTCTGACTATCGAGGGGAATAAGGCATCTGTCTGTAAATCTCCCAAAGCGCTGGGTTCAGTTTACAGTGCCATTTGATATGCAGCAACTTCCAACCGCTGCTCCAGAGGTGGGAAGGTCTCCTGAAACTCCCAAGTTAGATCTAGCTGGCCCCTGCAGATGTTCAGGATACCTTTGGCATCTCAAATTACTCTTGGTGTCTCCGTGAGGCACCTGAGCTGAGTCTCGAGTGCTTCTCAGTGACCATAAGACCTTTGTAAATCAAGTCAGGCTGCGTAATTCAAGTATGAAGTGATGGGTTGGACCAGCAGATTCCCCCACTGACATTTTAAGGTGGATTCAGAGATTTCTGCTCATGTAATGATTTTGACACACAGTGATAAATTAGAAAAAAGATTTCCAACCAGAAGAGTTTTTTAGGGTGAATCAGGAGACAGCAAAAATAGAATGTATGGATACTTTCTATTTCTCTTCTAGAATCTAGCAATATTCCACAAACATTACAATGCTAATTACAGTACTAATGAACACCATTAGTCTCCCCATTTCCTAACAAGAGACCAGCAGACTTTTTGGAATTGAAAAGCCCACTACAGGGTAAAAACACAGCCTCTGTGTAAAAACACAGTGTTCATTGACAGATTCTGAGAGGTGTAGACATTGCATGGGTTTAACGGTGTCTGTAGGGAAGCTGGATGCTTTGTCCAAACAGCCTGGGTAGATGTAATATTTTTGGTCTCCTGCCCCAAGTCTGAGCCCATTGCCAGGATTCTCATTTGCCCTTTAGTTCTCTGTATAAAAAATACATTATCAGCAAGCATGGATTTTTCAAAATTTGTGCCTGGGATCATGTGGAGATTTGCTGTATGAGAACAGAGATGTATAGATGCTTATTCTATTTAATATTGCATGTCTGTAGGTCCGCTTCATAAGTTTTTCTGCTTACTTGTTACACACCATTTCCTATACGAGCTGATGGTAGGGTCCTTCCAAATATTCCTTTTTAGCAATTACCACTCCAAAGTTAGCTGTTTATCACACCAATTACTGAATCTTTTTAATATCTTTTTTGTTGTTGTTGTTGCTGTGTTTCATTTTTTTTATCCTCACACTTTTCTTCCTATAATTAATAAAATTATTTTCATATTTTTTTCTAGTTTTCTTATTTATACTTGCACAGTTTACATCACTGGCACATTAGAAATTGTTATCTAGATCTTTAAAAGACAGCAGCAAAAAAGAAAAACAAAAGAACCTTGTGCATATGTTCAGATTTTATGGTGTAATTTCTGCCAGTTGCAAGGGAACTGTTCTCACAATTAAAGTTGACTGTCTTTATAACATTTGGGAAAATACATCTGTTTTGATTCTCTTATAAAAATTATGATCACTTTTTGAGGCACTCTTGTTTCCTTCAGTTGTTTCCAGGGTTATGAACTTTGTCAGGGAATGGCTCAGACATCAAGACAGTGAAGATGTCATGAATGTCACTTAGTTTTGATTGATTTATACACTTGTGAAAAGTTTTTATTTGCCTACTGTTTCTACTGTGTTTTTACCTCTATGGAAGTGAATCCTTTACCTTTGTGCCTGTGTAGTTAGAAAATGCTTTAAACTATTAGAATTACTGTTCCTTGACTCTGGACACCTGTGAAATCAGAAGGACTTTCCTGGGCTGTGAGATCTTCCCTATGTAAGCTCTTCCCTAAGCAGCAATGACATTAGGATATAACTGTTCATTTCTGTAAGTGCTTTCTGTACAGCTCAAATCAAAGCAGGAATAATAACTTTTCTTTTTCCTAACCCAAGGATTTCTTCTAAATCTCTGACATCTCATAAATAAAATCTATTTTGTTGTTGTTTTTTAGGATGCATTTAGTAGAAATGCAGTGATGGCTTCATAACATCATTGATATGCACACCTCATTTTGGCTTTTCTCAAGGGCAGAGATGAAAGAGTTTCCAACAGGACCACTTCTGGTGACTGAAGTTCCAAGTTCTTCTGGCAGGAAAGATCTTCCCGAATGATCACAGGCATCTGACTTGTTCCTCATCATGTGCCCCAGAACAGTGCTCTCTAGCACTGCAAGAAGGATGAACCTGCAGGGGTTTGTACTAGATCTACAGCACCACATGAAAACATAGGATATGTTTATAATTTAAAAACTATTTCCTCTTACTCTAGGGCTGAAGTTTTTAGACTAATTCTCTACCGGCTTGTAAAAGAAGACGTATTCAGTAAGACCACAGACTGTATAGACAGTTTTTTGGTTTCCAGCAATGGCCACTAATGATCGCCTGTTGGGAAGGGGCATAAAAAGGGAAATATACATTGATGTTCCCACATTTTAGCTTTCCAGCTTCCTGCAATCTGTGGCTATGCAATTTCCTGACCTGGGGGTTATTTCTTTGTCTACTGTAGTCTATGAAGGGTTTTCCTTCCATGTTTGTATCTAATTGCTTTTTGAACCCATGAAAACTTATGACATTCACAACATCCTGTGGCAACGGGTTTCGTAGTTTAATTATGTGCTGTGTGAAAAAGTCTTTTTCTTTAATCATTTTGAGCCCACCTTTAGATAACTTTATTTGACACCTCCTAGATTTTGTATTACAAGAAATAGTGAATAATTGTTCTTTCTTCACTTCCTCTGTAATTGTCATGATTTTATAGACTTCTGTCACATCCTGAAACAATTAGTCTTTCCAGGCTGAAGTGTGTTATTTTAGTTTATCATCTTCCTCTACATGGAACTCATTCCATATCTTTAAGCATCTTTGTTGTGCTTTATTTTACCAGTTTTTCTATATTTATACTAGATGTATCTTATACAGTTATTTGCACCTGTTAAAAGTGATAGCATAATTTTATCATTCTAATACAGAAGCATCTTACACTCATTTTTGACTACACAG
>JAOXJK010000015.1:3945732-3956850 GCA_025774025.1 Xenus cinereus | reverse complement strand
TCCATCCCTGCCTGCCCTCACATCCCTGCCTGCTCCCGCATCCCTGCCTGCCCCTCCATCCCTGCCTGCCCCTGCATCCCTGCCTGCTCCTGCATCCCTGCCTGCTCCTGCATCCCTGCCTGCCCTCACATCCCTGCCTGCTCCTGCATCCCTGCCTGTCCCCACATCCCTGTCTGCTCTTCCATCCCTGCCTGCCCTCACATCCCTGCCTGCTCCTCCATCCCTGCCTGTGCCCGTGCAGCAGCACCAGCCCCTCGGCTGCCAGCAGAAGGGATTTGCTGCCTGCCCGGCCTCTCGGAAGCATGAGGTTCTCGTCAGCCCCTAATTGGGAAACGAAGGAGACAAGGTGTCATCCCGCAGCCCGAGCTGGGCTCCTCTCCCTGCCTTAACTAAACAAATTCACCATCAAATCTCACTCCTTTATACTCTTCTTATTGGGGCAGGGTGGGGAATATTTGATGAAATGCAATTTAAAATGAAAGCAAATCAGATCTGGCTCCCCGATTCAAAGGCAAAATGCTTATTACTCTGCTTTTCCTGCCACTGGGATCTCTAATGCTATGTAAATTTGACGGGCTCTGAAAGAAACCAGTCCTCGCATTTCTGCCTGGAAATCCCCCTTCTCCCACCGCTCCTCGCAGGATAATCGAAGGTAATTGGGGACAATGACGACTGTCAAGGACTCAGAAATTCATGTACGGTCCTGTACAGGTTTTTTTTTTTCCTCTTCTATGGGTCACCACCGCCTTATCCTCACGTGGGATCCCATCCAGTGCCTGCTCGGAGACTCCTCTGCTCCACCTCCTTGGCTTGATCCAGCATCTGCTCGGATCAATAGGAGCTCCTCCGTTCACATCAACAGACACCAGAGCAGAGACTAAATCTGGGCTCTGGATAATGGCTTCCTTTTAATTAGTCTTTGGCCTTCCAGTCATTAGTTCTCAACAGCTTAACTCAGCGCGAGTTGGAATGAAGATGCCACTAGTGCATATTAGTTTCCAGCCCTGGCCTAAGAAGCAAGAAATAAGAGTAGAATTTGCAAAAGAGTAAAGTTGCTGCATTATTTAAAAATTTGCTGATGAATAATTTAGGCAAATGAGTCTGTGAACATTAGACAATATTGCATTACAAAATAAATCAATTACAGTATATGGAAAAAAAAAAAGGCCTCTTTGGCTCATTGAAAAACACTGCAAAGGCGAAGAATATTCCCTTTATTAAAAAAAAGAAAAAAAAAAGGAAGAGTTTTAAATAAGAATCTGCTATGATAACCAAGGTACGACCGCGAGCATCTCCGCGAAGGGGAGGAAGCATCCTTCCTCTCCCCCAGCACCTTCTCTCCATTAACATTCCTCTCCTGGTTTTGGGGGGGTTAACTTTGAACCCGCCAGGTATCCCAAATAGGGAACTGTGGAGTCAGTTGTCTGTAAATACACATAATACACATAAATTAGCATTTATTCATTCCACGTGGAAAAGGGCCCTGCTCCACTACTGCAGGCAGCCTTGCCGAGCCCCTGCACCCCTCGGCATCTCTCCCGGCACGGTCCCTGGTTATTTAAAGGTCAACCCTCGCATTTTGGGGGCAAATTCCTTGCTGAGACCTCCCTAGAGCATCCGTAAAACCTCTGGAGCTGGGAGAAAGGACCATCACATTCTTTCCTTATGCTGGGAGAGCAGCTCCCTGCTAATATAGAAGTCCCTCGAAGCCATCAGCCATAAAGAAACTACATATAAATAAATATATATATATATGTATAGTCCCATAAATACAGGGAGAAGCTGGCAGCCGAGCAGCTCTAAGGTCCAAAAGGAATTTCAATTTCTGCCTGCGCCGAAGTTGGGCTTGGGTTAGTTATCGCTTGATTTGGGGCTGGGAGGGTTTGGGGAGAGAGAAAATTAAGGCTCCTCAGGAGAGCGCCAGGCTGGGGAGGGGGGACACCTGGGGGCTTCACTGGATCCTGAAAATGAGCTAAAATGTTAAACCTGGTCCTGCCGGTGGTAGTTGGTTTGACGGAGGGGACCTCTGTGTGTCCTTAATTCCGATAACACCTGAGGGCAGGGGGAGCGACCGAGGGCAGGGGGAGCTGGGCTCGTGGGGACACAGGGACACCACGCTCTCCTGCCATCGTCCCCGCGGTGTCCTCCTGACACAGGGCACCGAGCCCAAGGGTCCCAGCGTGGCTCCAGCCAGCCTGGATGCTGCAGAAGGGTTTGACGGGGGGGGCTTTGTTCTGGACCTTTTCATTTAAGGATAAAGTAGAAGGAAAAATGCTTTATTTCCAGCCCTTTGCTTCCTCGATCCAGGCTATTTTTCACCCCCATATTTTCTTCCCCCTCTCCTCTATTCGTGGCTCATAAACAACCTCCTTCTGTTGAGCTCTTTCTCCGGTTCTGGCCTCTCTCCTCTCTCTGCCCCGGGCTCCTTTGCTATTTATTCTCGAGCACAACAGCCCTGCTGAGAGCGGGACGCTCACCGGCTGATGGGAGCCGGCTTATCCTGCGCTGCAGGGACGGGGGGGGAAAAACAAGGCCCCCAGTAAAAAGCTCACCGTCCCCTCCGTCCACACGTCACTGCCCAGAAATCAGCAGAATTTCTCCCAGTATCAACTGGGGGAGCGTCCTCAGGCAGTCAGGACACTGGATAGAAAGGTTGTACGTCCTATCCCGATATCAGAACTCAGATTTTGAAATTATTTTCATCAGCGCTATGTATTTTCTGCCCTTCGAACCGATTTGAACTTGATTGCGTTCCTTTACAAGCATCAAATAGAAAGAAATCTCAGATGCTCCAACCTTCACACGAGCCAGAAGCCGAGTCTTTGAGAAACCTCAAACTCCTCACCGGCACATGGGACAACTCTCTGCAACCTCGTGCTGCAAGTCTCAAAAATGAGGATATTTGGAGCTCCCACGGCCCTCCAACATCCAGGGAACCCCATCCGGCAGCGAGGTGGGCAGACACAGGTTCATCCCTGCCCGGGAAAGGGGGGATCCACCCCGGGAATGAGGCATCTCCCTCCCGCACAAGCCCCGGGAGCGTGGGGTGAAGCGCGGACGCTGCTGCCTCTGCGAACTTATCGCCCAGAGGAGCCGGTGGAGAAGAGAGTCCAGGCGGTTTAATTAAAGATAGGATTCTTTGAGCGCTTATCGCAAGGGCAGCGCGAGGCAGGCTCTGCCAGGACCCGAGGTTAACCCGAACGATTTCAAGCTTTCGGCGTAAAAACCCTTGACGAGCGCGGACAAGGAGAGAGGGGCGATAAACCGGCAGGAAAGCGCTGCCGAAGGGGATGCGACGTGAGGACCGTCAGCTGGAGAAGAGAGAAGGGGAGGAGGGACGGGAAAGAGCTTTTAGCACCACATCATCCAGCCTGGAGGATAACTGACCCCGGAGAGGTACCCAAACCCGGGCTGGGAGGGGAGCAGGAGGGCAGGTCGGCATCTCCGCGCTGCCAAAGGCTTCCTACATCCCCCAAACTCCTCTTTTTTTTTTACCTTTGCATCTCAGTTCTTACGTTTCTTATTTTTGAGGGACAACCCGCTGCCCATGGCCATGGGAAGCTGCTCGATGCCTGTGCGGACTCGGGGGGAAGAGCCCTTGGGATTTCCCCGTGCGAGCACAAGCACGTGGCCCCACTGAGAGCCAGGACAAGCGGCGAAGTATCCTGATCCATGAGAAAAAGAGCGGAAAAAAAGGAAAAAAAAAAAGCCAGAAACACAATCAGGGCTAGTTGGCACTGGGCTCACACAGAGAAACAGCATCCATCACCCCAGACCACACACCAACTTTGGGAAAAATACAACCCACACCCTCGGTGGAACAACAAAGAGCCCCCAGGTCAGCACCCGAGCATCTCCCCACGCCAGGGAGGGGGGACACGCTGCCTGCCCCCGCTGCCGGCCGAGGGGAAGGTTTCCTAGCAGGCAGTCAGCAATTTCTCAGCCCGCACTTGGCGAAAAGTTCAGCATTGCAAAAATCATAAAAAAAAAAAAAAAATCGGAAGATTTCTTCCTTGCCCTCCCTGCTCCCACATCCCTCGCCCGCACCAACAGCCAGCACTGCCAAAAATTCAATTAAAACCCCCCCACGTTCAGAGCTGCAGCCACCCCCGTGTGCCCAGGGGTTGCCCCCCACGAGCTGGGAATATTTTCCCAAATTGAGGAGCTCTGAGGTTGGTGCGCTTGCCATCGCCGGGGAAATGGAAAGGAAGAGCTGGAACAGCTTTTGGGTGACTCAGGGGCTCCACTCCCAACCCTTTCTTTTTCCTAGAAATATGACAAAAAGTAGGAATATTTCGCTTTTGAACAGATGGGACGGGGATGTTCCCGACTAGGTCCGTTTATCGCAACCAGGCAAGTATATTGCATATGGAAAAATAAAAACGGTGTTGTGGAATGACTTGGGCTGAGCCAGCCCTGCCCTGTGCCCACGGTGATGGGCAGCAAGAGCATCACCTCTGCCCTGGGGCAAAGGGTGCCCAGGGAGCACCCAGCTTCACTCCCACCCCAAGGAACGGGGCCAGCACCCACAAAGCCAAAATCAGGGGGAGCATCACCACGGGAAGGAGGGGGCTGTTTGGCTACTTTTAATGATGGGGTGGTATAAAGCTTGGAGATCATATCGGCTTTTAAAATTGCCTTTTTCTGGCTGGTTGTACCCTGATAAAGCATGAAGATGTATCACCATCTTCCAACGCGTGTACAAGAGGAGGGAGAGGGAGGCTGCTATGGGTTTAAAAGTCTCGGATCTCCTGGTTTTGCTGGCTCACGGGGCTGTGTGGGAGAAGAACAACACCGAGGAGAGATTTGGTGCCAAGGAACCCCTTGAGATCCATCAGATCGCATGGCAGAGATGGAAATCTGGAGCTAGACCAGTTAAAGTACCAGCATCCACCTGGGATGCTCCAAGGACTTTCCACAAACTTTCCGACATTTCCAGGGGGGTTTTCAGCAAAGCCAAATCACTGAAAAAAAACCCAGTCCCGACCATCTATCCCGTATGGGGCTGAGATGTGGGGTCACAGCCCAAGACTGCAGAAAGGAGGCTCAAATCCACTATCAGAGCTGCCAGAGCTGGGCTCAGGGACGCTCACAGCGACGTCCCAGGGATAAAACCAGACACAGATCACCCCTTCTACTCCAGCAGCAGCATCTCTGCAAGGGAGATGGGTCGGGAGGGCAGGACCAGGGATCTTACCCCAAATTTTTTGAGCTTTCTGAAGCTGCGGGAGGAACAGGCTTCTCTTGTGTTAATTAAATCATAAGAGGAAATGATAGCGTGGATAAAAGCGGCGAGTGCGGAGCGGCTGGGAGCTGGTGCTAATGAGGGCTGATTTTGCATGAGCGCGACTGCCTTTGGTGCGCAGACAGAAATATGCTGAAGCAGAGGCTTTTGTCAAACTCGGGCCAAAACACATCTGTGAATAATTGAACAATATTCACGTCGGAGGAGTCAGCGATTTATCGCCGGCTTCCTCCGGCAATCTGGGAGGAAGGGGGGAACGGCTTTTGGAGAGCGAGAGGAGAGACGAAGCCAGCTCCAGCACTGGGATAACGAGACGGGCAAAGGTGATGCCGGGACCTGGTGGGCTCCTGGATGAAGAGATCCCCATCGTTTCTGCTGCGCGAGACCCTGTGAGCGGATGGGAGAGGAATCCAAGAGGAGGAGGAGGAGGAGGGTGGAGGGGAAAAGGTGATAGCTGGAATATCAACTTTCGAATCCTGCATCATTTTTCCTCCCCCTCAAAAGGTCAGAGACAGCTGGCCCTGTTAACGAGGACCTTTGGCGGAGAAAATTGCCTTGTGAGAGGGTGATTTCCAGGACTGACACTCTATTGATTGCATTGACTGCCCACCAGCGGCGTTCAGAGACCGCCAGGCTGCCGTCCCAGAGCATCATCCCATGTCAGCCCGCTCCTGGCACGCTGCGGCCCACGGGGCTGCCTGGCCTCACCCTGCTTGCCGGGGGATAAAGCCAAAAATAATGGGAAAATTGCCGGAAAAAAGAAAGGGATGGGCATGGGACAGAGCAGGGTTTTCAATTTCATCAGCTAAAACCAGATTTTCCTTTCCCCCCATCACAGTGTGTGGGATTTTGGGCCAGCAGGAGAACAGCTTGGACGTCCCTGGGCTGCTCCTGGCCCTGGAAGAGCCACCAGGGAGGAGAAGGCTTGGAGAAGCCTCAGTTTTCATGCTGAGATTTGCCCATCGGCCCCAAATTCAAGGGAAGCACGGTGATTTTTAGCTTTCAAACCACCCCAGCCCTCCCACACAAACGCCTTGGCCAGCCTGAAGGTGGAGCAAATTGGGAAACCAAAGTTGCTGCTGCAAAGGAAACAGGCGGGAGAGGGGACGCGAGGGTTTTGCAGCATCTTGCAAGAAAAAAACCAAACAAAGCAAAAACCTGGAAGAGGCGAAAGATTCCCCCTTTGAAAGAATCCCCACTCTCGTTTTCCAAACAACTCTCGACCTGCAAAACAACATCAGTGAAAGCCTTTGGTTGTTTCTCGCTGGTATGTTTTCAGCTGGGGGGAAAAAAGGTAAAAATCACGTTTTTCACACTCCAGCCCAAAACTCCGGGTCCCCTCCGGCCACACACAGTTCCCCACCCCCTCCGGCAGCCGGGCAGAGCGTGTGTCTCACCGAGCTCGGGCTCCTCAGCACCTTTGTAAGTCTGCGGTAATAACGGCGCGGGCAACAGTAAATCTTCGCTCCGACGTTCAAGGCTGACACTTCTGCAAACTCAATTTTTTTTATTTTTTTTCCCCCCATCGTGAACAGCCCTGTTTATAAATAAAGACATCCCGCCCTCCCCATCCTCCCGTCCCCTCTGCTCAAGGCGATGCCATGGCCCAACAAGAGCCTGGAGAATCCAAACAGTGACTTTGCCAAGAGCAGGAACTCAGGAAGATGCTCTGGGGTTAAATTGCCCAGGGGAACCCATGGACCAGCATCGCTGCTGCGGTTCACGACGGTGGGAATTATTTAGATATCCCTATCTTGCAGGGCTTGATACGCTGGGATAAATCTATTTTTGAAGCTGGAATCACAGAATTGTAGGGGTGGGAAGGGACCTCTGGGGATCATCTCGTCCAACCCCTTGCCCGAGCAGGGTCACCCAGAGCAGGTTGGACAAGGTCGTGTCCTGGTGGGTTTGAATATCTCCAGAGAAGGAGACCCCACAACAGAGAGACTCTTAAATTAAAGATGTTTTTCCTCACGTTGAGACGCAATTTCCCGTGTTCCAGCTCGTGCCCCTTGTCCTGTCCCCGGGCACCGCTGAGAAGAGCCTGACCCCATCCTCTTGCCGCCCACCCTTTGGATAAGCACAATATAGCTTATCTCTCTAGCTGAGCACATCGTTAGAGCTGTCATCTTTAATTAGGACCCTTTCCACAAAGTTTTTCCTCTTTCTTTAATTTTTTTCCTTAAGTTTCTTTCCATCAGCGTGTCCTCTCACACCAAAGCATCCCCCTTCCCTCTGTGCTGCCATGTCCCCACGTGTCCCCAGTGTCCCTGGGCAGTGACAGGGCTGGAGGAGGAGGTATGAGAGTGGAGAAAAAGGCCACCCTGGAGCTCACACCCCCTTTTCAAGCAGGGCTCGCTACGTTCGGCCTCCCTGAACCCCTGGGGAGATGGTCCCCAACTTCCCTGCCGGCAACCCAGGCTCCAGAGGGGGATCTGCACATCCCCAGAGAGGAACCAGCCCCCGTCCCCCCCTCCGCAGGGAGCGGTGGGGTGGATGGAGGGGGGGGACAGAGCCAGGCAGGCGAGCAGAAACACAACCCGAGCTGGCTCCAAGAAAGCATCTGCCTCCCGGGCTCGCTGCCTATTTTTCAGGCTTATTTGCAAGCCGTGGTACAGCAAGGCGTGAGCATCACGCGCTCAGCTCCCGGAGAAGCGGGATGGCAGACTGAACGGTGGCTTGGCCAGAGCGGTCCAGGGGTGGCTGTGATGTCCCTGGGTCGCCACCTCCTGTCCCCAGTCCAGGGACCTGCTCCTCGGGTCTGGCACCGGTGGGTGAACATCCCCTCTGTTGTCCCCGAGGGGAGCGGGCTGGCTCCTCCCGACCGCCAGCAAACCCATCCAAGGATTAGGGAGCGATTAGGAAGTGCTTTGAAAACGTGAAGCCCAACAGAGGCCATAATTATTTAATAAGCAAGAGTAATAATGAAAAGCAATCGGCGCTGAGCAGCTGGGATCGACGGGTCCAGATTGTTAGCAAAGGGGTGGGCAGGTTTCAGGGGGGACTCTGCTGGTCCCCCCCTGTCCTTTCCATCCTCCCATCATTGCTTGGTCCCTTTGGGCTCCGCATCCCAGATCTATTAAACGGGGAATCTGTTTAATAGGATGTCTCTATTAAACAGGGAAGAATCCCAAAGGATGCCCCACGGGATCCCTCTGGAAGCTGGGGAGCGAAGAGTGGAGTCCGTGGGACGCAGCGCTGGGGGGTTGCCAGGAGGCAATACTGATGCCAGCAAACAGCATCCTCCGGTGAGGGAGCCGGGGGGAACCCCCCCGAGACACCCACCGCAGCTTCACGGGGGTCAGGATTTATGGTGCCCATCCCCATCTCCCCGCGGCGACAGGGAGAGTGATGAAAAGTAGGAGGGGAGCGAGGGAGGTTCTCCGGGCTCCTCCGAACCTCTCCCACGTGGGGAGCCTGGGAAAGTCGGGTCCCCCACAGCTTGGGGAGGTGTTGAGCCACCAGATTTGGTTGAATCCATCATCAAATCCCGCTGGAACCGGGCCCCGAGCGAGGGGTGCAGCCGCGCTGGAGCTTTGCACCTTGCTTACAAGTCGCTGGGGCTCGGAGCCAAAAAACCACCCTGCTGAGGCTTCCCTGCTGCTTCTTCCCATTCCTTTCCAAACCGGGAATTAAGTGGCCCGGGAGAAGTTTATTATCCAGCCCGCAGGGGATTAAAATGACTATTGAGGGCAGGAGGTGATGCCCATCACCTATAGCTGTGCCCTGCTGCGGGGAGGAGGGTGAAGGGCTGCAAGGAGGGGGTGGTGGGATGAAGGTCTGACCCCTCCTGGAAAACAGGGAGGCTCGAGCTGCCACCTTCTCTTTGTGGGAAAAACCATCTGCGGCGCATGGAATTAATCAGGGTAAACAGAAAATTAACATGTTTCAGCCAGATTTGACATGCTCTCCCCCCCCCCCACCTCCAGACGGATGCTTTCCCAACCCCAGCATCCAGCCTTGGCTGGGAGCTGCCATATGGATTAGATTCTTTTCCTGGAACTTGCTCTCTAACGCACGCATAAAATGAGTTATTTTCGCTCGGGCCCAAGAGCTGCCATTGCTCCCCGCTTCCCTTTGACCTATCCCGTTTCCCCCCCCAGCTTATTTATGGGCATAATTACACCCTGCTATTGATTTCCTGACAGCTGTCCTGATGCTAACTGTGTTACAGCGTCGAGATCTCCACGGCAAAGGTTTTCACGGGCCTTGGCAGCCCGGGGAAGGCGGCTGACGCAAGGAGTAAATCGCATTTTCTGCTGGCATTAAGATATACCTGCTCCCGGAGCCAGGGCAGCAGCGGGGAGGCGGCAGGATTGGGGCAGGCAGCAGGGACCACGGCCGTCACCTCCTCCCAGCAGAGAGAAAGCAAAGGGTAAAAGAAAATAACAAAAAATCATTAAAAAAAAAATATAAAAAAATCACAGGAGGTGGATGGAGACCTGCTGAGATGCCGGTGACGCAAGAAATCCGCCGCAAAACAGCTTGTACATGGAGTTGAAAGGAGATGTGGCTCCTTCCCCAGCGCCTGGGCTGGGTGGATTTTTTGCTCAGAAAAAAAAAAGTCTTTTTCCAGGGCATCAGGCAGGTTTTTCTCGCTCAGACTTTCCCCCCCTCCAAAGGGCGCCAGTAAAAATGTCAGGGTTTCACGGGGAATTTTGACACACATTTCCATCCGGGACAAGTGAAAGCGATGGCAGCTTTAATGGAATACAGAGCAGAGGAGCAGGGGGGAAAAAAATAAATAAATTAAATCAACTCGCTATTGAAAGGCTCCTTTTTTCCAGAATTAGGATTCAAATGAAAACACATTGAAATAGCAACATTTCCAAGCCATGCGTAAAACCACAAGGAATTCCTGTGCGTGGGAGGGGAAATAAAACCCCCCAAAAAAATCAACTTTCTTTATCTGATCCCAGCTGGTGGCTCAGGCCCAAGGATGAAGCCGAGGAAAAGCGGAGCTCCCGGGCAGGGAGGAGGCCTGACGCCAGGGCGATGGTCGGGCGAGGAGGTTGTGGTGGTGGGGGACACGTTTCTCTGCCTTCCCACCGGGACGGTTCTCCTGGGACACCCAGCGACTGCCGAGTTGTGTCAAGAAGCTGCTGGTACCTCCTTCCCCAGGCAGGGACGGCGCCTGAGCCTGCAGCGCTGTCTGCTCGGCTCTTTGGGGAGATTTTTTAGAAACCTTAAATAAATCAGCACGGCGGCTCAAAGCAGATGAAGTCACAGGCTGGCGCACGGTGGGAAATTAAAATTGATGCTCCGGTGTCCCCCCCCCCTCTTCCCCAGGACTCCGCAGAGCTGCTCTGACCCACTTGCAGAAGGAAAACTTCCCGCAGAAGGGATGCTCGCTGCTCGCTTAACTCCTGCCAGCCCTGCCCCTCGCTCTGCTTCCAGGGGCTGAGGCACCCCAAAACCAGTAAGGGTTACTGGCCTGTAACCAGTGGTGTCCCCCAGGGGTCAATACTTGGTCCAGTTTTGTTCAACGTATTTATCAATGACCTGGACGAGGGGACAGAGTGTATCCTCAGCAAGTTCACTGATGATACCAAACTGGGAGGACTGGTTGACACTCCAGAGGGCTGGGCTGCCATCCAGCGAGACCTGGACAGGCTGGAGAGCTGGGCAGAGAAGAACCTCATGAGGTTCAACAAGGGCAAGAAGAACCCCAGGCACCAGTAGAGGTTGCGGGTGGACCTGCTGGAAAGCACTTCTGAGGAGAAGGATCTGGGGCTCCTGGTGGAGAGTAAACTCTCCAGGAGCCAGCAATGTGCCCTCGTGGCCAAGAGGGCCAACGGGATCCTGGGCTGCGTAGGGAAGAGTGTGGCCAGGAGGTGGAGGGAGGTCATTCTCCCCCTCTGCTCTGCACTGGG
>JAOXJK010000015.1:3921757-3932148 GCA_025774025.1 Xenus cinereus | reverse complement strand
CCAAGCCCCCTCCAACCTGCCCTTGAACCCCTCCAGGGATGGAGCAGCCACAGCTTCTCGGGGCAACCTGGGCCAGGGTCTTGCTTGAGGAGGGCTGGTGGGCACCTCCAGAAGGTCCCAGAGCAGAGACCTCCTTTAACCACACTCCATCCTGCTTCTGCCTTTGCAGAACAAGTCACATGCCAGGGCTCCCCAGCCCTCTTAAATTACTGCCCTGAGCATCATTAGCATCTGGTAACGACCTCAGCTGCTGCTCTGGGGCAGGTGGTGCCCAGGGAGCGGCCATCAAGTTGGGGCAGGGGAGGTTTAGATTAGACATCAGGAAGAATTACTTTACTGGGAGGGTGGTCAGGCACTGGAACAGCCTGCCCAGGGGGGTGGTGGAGTCACCATCCCTGGAGGGATTTAAGAAATGTGTAGACATGGCTCTTCAGGGCATGCTCTAGTGCCCAAGATTATTAGTTTGTGGGCGGGTGTGATGTGGTGGGGTGTCGTGTGGGGTTTGGTTGGTGGGTGGTGTGGGGTTTTGTGGTGGTTTTGGGGGGTTTTTTTGGTTTTTTATTTTTTTTTTTTTTAATGTGATTGGACTCGATGATCTCAGAGGTCCCTTCCAACCATGGAGATTCTGTGATTCTGTGATCATGCACCAGCGCCATCGTAATGGCAACACATCGTCATGCAATCCTGCAAAAAAATGCAATAATGCAAAAGCGAGGTGATTTGAAGGCTTCCCCTTGCTCGGGAGCACGAGGCAAGTAAAGCAGAGGCCGTAAATCGTTCAACCAAAGGACAGGGAAGAGCCGTAGGAGCCATTACCTCCTTAGAAGTCAAGCAGCACGGATTAGCATGGAAATGACTCGGGAGTCTTGGCGGGGCCGGGCAGGGATTGTTCAGGGCTCAGCAATTCTCTCCGCTTCATCACCGGGACATTGATTTACTCACTACTTGGCCATTTATGGGATGCCCAGGCAGGGAGCAACACCGGCCCCTGAGAAATTGAGGGAGAAGAAAAGGTCTGTGTATTTGGAAAAGGAAATTAGAGATGGAAAACAGAGCTGGGGAGGGGTTGGAAGGAGTCCGAGCCCCCTGTACTTGCCCAGGTTCTTACACAGCAAGCCAGGATCAGCTTGAAAGGATGACTCTGCTCCATCTTATTTTTTTTTTTTTCCCTCCCTGGAGATGTTAAAATCCACCCCCGTCACCAGGCAGCCCACTCCTCGGTCCCCGGGTCCCCGCGTCACGTCGCTTCTCAAAGTCCCCTTTTTAAAGGACAAATCGCAGGCGCCGCTTCTGCTGTTGTTCCCTGATTTCTGAGCATGTAGGTGGACAAATTTTCCCAGATTATCCACGCGCCACAGCGGGTGGTGCCAGGGAGGATAAAAAGATAAATATATATAAATATATATACAACAGCCTGTGAAGTCACTCGGCTCCTGGAGTTCAGCCCTTAAATACACCGCACTGAGACGTCGCCAGGTTTGGTACCGGCCCCGGAGGGCTGGCAGGGATGCTCTGATGGCCTCAGCGTCACCTCTGACATTTGCAGAGCTGCTCAGAGTTTCTAGCGATGAAAAGAGGCGGCTGAGCAGGGTCGTGAAAGTTTTGGAAAAGCCGAAATGCAGCCAGATTTGAGGGGGGTCGCTATCACATGGTCTGCGGGTGGCTGGTACCAGTGCTGGGGGGCTTGGGGAGAGCAGAGGGGGACAGGGATGGGGACAGGGATGGGGACAGGGATGGGGACAGGGATGGGGATGGTGGGGTGCACCTCAGTGCTCTCACCATTCAACACCAGCATCCCAGAGAGCCCTGCTCACACCTCAATGGTGTTGTTAAGATAACCAGCATCTGGATGAGCTGAGGTCCTCAGGCAAAGGGGCTGCATCCCTCTGGGCATGCAGCTTCCATAGAATCGCGGAATCATGGAATTGTCCAGGTTGGAAGGGACTTTTCAGGTCATCGAGCCCAACCATCAACCCAGCACTGCACAAACCACCAATAACCCGTGTCCCTCAGCACCACGTCTGCCCGGCTTTTAAATCCCTCCAGGGATGGTGACTCCACCACTTCCCTGGGCAGCCCATTCCAAGGCTTAATAACCCTTTCTGTGTAAAATTTTTTCCTAATATCCATCCTAAACCTCCCCTGGGGCAACTTGAGGCCGTTTCCTCCTGTCCCATCGCCTGTTCCTTGGGAGAAGAGACTGACCCCCCCTGGCTACACCCTCCTTTCAGGGAGTTGGGGAGAGTGAGAAGGTTTCCCCTCAGCCTCCTTTTCTCCAGGCTGAACCACACCAGCTCCAGGCACCTGGAAAGCAGATCCTGGCTCTGAGCGAGCAACTGAGAGTGAGCCCTTGGAAAAAAACCCAATTTTGAGGGTGCAGAGGAGGGACACGACCCCCCGGCTGCTGAGCAGCCCCCCTATATCCTGCCCTGTCCCTTAGGGGTGCACAGAGTGCCCGGCATCCCCGGCAGCAGACGCAAGCAGAGCGCCTCGTCCCGCTCTGCGACCTCCTAAACGCTCTGCCAAACCCAACGTCTCTATTCCTGAGCCCCCCGCAATCTGTGGAGGGACAAGCGAGTCAGCCTGAGCTCTGCACCGAGCACACTTTTCGTTTTATATTACCCAAAGGAACGAACCGCTATTATGAAATCATTAAATTAATAACTTGGTAATATAGGCAGATATATAAAACAATCTGTTCCTAGAACAAAAGAAATTACTGCGTTCCAAACATTCATAATTTAATTTAACAGTGAATTAAAGCGGCATACATAATTTCACCCTCAAAATGTCAATAGCATTATGTAAATAGAGGCGGGCGTGCTGGCGGCGTGTGCCAGCCCCGCGCGCGCGGGAGAAGGTGCCCATGCACCGGGGAACGTCCTTTAGCACCAGCCGCCAATTGACAGCAATAGATTAACTGCTCGCCTTTTAATTAAGCATGTACTAAACAGCCAAAGCACTCGGCAGGAGGGGAAAGGAGAAGAGAGGAGAGCGGCGGCTTGGTTTGTACCCGGGTGGAGAGGGGAAAACGAGGGACCAAGGGGTGGGTTGGGGTTAGGATGCTCGCAGGGATGCGGATGCAGACAGGGCACGGGGATGCTGCAGGGATGGGGGTGGTGTCACAGCCCTGATCCTCCAGGAACCCACTTGGACCATCACCCAGGTGCAGTGAAACACCCAGCCCATGCTGAATGTCATGGTCGAGAGCCTGAGGACTTGGCAGGACAAGAAAAGACAGAGAAGGAGGAGGAGGAGAAGAAGGAGAAGGAGGAGGAGGAGGAGAAGAAGGAGAAGGAGAAGGAGAAGGAGAAGGAGAAGGAGAAGGAGAAGGAGCAGGAGCAGGAGCAGGAGCAGGAGCAGGAGCTTGGTTTGTACCCAGGTGGAGGGGGTAAGTGAGGGACCACAGGGCAGGTTGGGGTTAGGATGCTCGCAGGGATGCGGATGCAGCCAGGACACGGGGATGCTGCAGGGATGGGGACGGTGTCACAGCCCTGATCCTGCAGACACCCACTTGGACCATCACCCAGGTGCAGTGAAACACCCAGCCCATGCTGAAAATCACAGTCGAGAGCCTGAGGAGTTGACAGGATGAAAAAAAGAGAGAAGAGGAAGAGGGAAAGGGAGGGAGAGAGGGAGAGGGGACATTTAGTTTGTACCCATGTGGGGAGGGTAAAAGGAGGTACCACAGGGCAGGTTGGGTTTTGGATGCTCGCAGGGATGCAGATGCAGCCAGAACACGGGGATGCTGCAGGGATGGGGACGGTGTCACAGCCCTGATCCCGCACCCACCCCCTCACATCATCACCCAGGCGCAGTGAAACACCAAGCCCTTGTCGAGCACCGTGCTCCCTATTATTTTTTGCCTGCACCAACCCGCTCTTCAGGGGGAAACCAAAGCCCTGAGCCCCTCAGACCCCATTTCTGCACCTTTTCTATTCCTGATCAATCCGTCCAGAGGAAAGGATAACCAAATACAGTATTTAAATTAGCCTCCTGTCTCACTTATTCTTTTTTAATTTTATTTCCATTTGTGCTACCTAATATTTTTTCCCTTTTGTTTGAAATTAATTTGCTATAATTTATGGGAGCGTATTTTGATTGCTTTTGATTAAGTTTAACAAGCAGAAAAAAAAAAGTCTGCCGCATTAGACATCAAAGCAAACAAATCCGTTTTCTGGGCCCGCTTGTGCATAATTAATAAATGCTGTCACTCCTCGTACAGTAAATATATCTATTATGTTACAATAAAATCTGTGTTGTAGCGATTAATACACACAACCAAAATATGTTCTGGGTAAACCCACAAAAATCTGGGAGTAGAAGTCACTTCTTTGCATAATATCTGGGATTCGGGGCAACTCTCAGGGCTTCGAAAAAACGGGAGAAGTTTTCCTTCAGAGAAGAGCAGCAGAACAAGGCACAGCTTCTGCTGCGACCTCAGCAGCTGAAATTACAGCATCGACAGAAATTCCCGGTTATTCCTCTTAACTGCAATAGCTATTAATAATATTTTTTTTTTTTTTTAACTTTTAAGTAGGGCAGGGCAGACTTTGAGGCTGGATTCTGCTCTAAGAACCCGCTCCTGCGCTCAGCCACAATTAGGAGGCAGAAATCCTGGCGTGCAATCCCCTTTTTCTAGCAAAACCTCCTGGAAGCCAGGCTGGGGAGCGGATCGTAACCCTGCTTCCCCCAGGAAGAGGCATCGGCACGGGGGGCGAGAGGGCTCAGGGATGCTCAGGAAGCTGCTCCTCTTAATTGCTCTACTTAGAGAAAAAGCTGCTCTAACTGCTTATTTTGGTCCATCACTCCTAAGAAAATTCAGGGGTTGAACTCTTTGCCAGGACTTACTTGTCTTTTCCCACCAGATTTTACGGATGGAGGGAGCGGAAAATAGTAAAGATGTGGGGGAATAAATATGCTAAAACAAAGACAACTCCTGGAGAAGAAAAAAAGGCCTGGACAGTTGGTGCCACTTCTAAACACATTAAATATTTATGGGCCCTTGCTCATAGCTTCAAATGAGCTGTAAATTGAATGGAGGTTATTTTCTAGGTAATTAAAAACGGAGAGAGAGATGGAGGGGACTGTTTATGGGAAGTCGTAAAACTGCAGTTACCGAGAGGATGATCGCTGCATCCCCCTCCGCTGCATCCCGGGCTGCTGCATCCCACTCCCACTGCATCCCACTCTGCTGCATCCCAGGCTGCTGCATCCCACTCCCACTGCATCCCTCTCTGCTGCATCCCATTCCCACTGCATCCCCCTCCGCTGCATCCCAGGCTGCTGCATCCCACTCCCACTGCATCCCGGGTCATTGTATCCCTCTCTGCTGCATTCCGGGGGAGCTGCATCCCACTTCCACTGCATCCCAGGCTGTTGCATCCTCCTTACACTACATCCAAGGCTGCTGCATCCCACTTCCACTGCATCCCCCTCCGCTGCATCCTGGGCTCTTGCATCCCACTCCCACTGCACCCCCGTTACGTCCTGGGCTGCTGCATCCACTTCCACCGTATCCCAGGCCATTGCATCCCCCTCTGCTACATCCTAGGATATTGCATCCACTTCCACTGGGATCCCACTTCCACTTCCACTGCATCCCAGGTCACTGCATCCCTCTCTGCTGCATCCTGGGCTGTTGCATCCCCTTCTGCTGCATCCCAGGCCATTGCATCCCCCACTGCTGCATCCTAGGATGTTGCATCCCACTTCCACTGCATCCCAGGTCACTGCATCCCCCTTCTGATGCATCCCCCTTCCACTGCATCCTAGGATGTTGCATCCCACTTCCACTACGTCCCAGGCTGTTGCATCCCAGTCAGCTACATCCCCTTGACACACAGGGCTGACAAAAGGCCAACACACACACACATTTCAAAGCCCCAAGTATGATCATATCAAACCCCCCACGGTCACCCTTCCCCATCCCACACGTAGCACTTGGTGACAGGAGCCAACACTCTGCTTGGGGACCACTGCTGGGGTTTTCCAAGTGATCACTTGGGTTTTCCAAGTGATGCCGCCCCACTTTCCGAGTGATGAGCACCCAGGGTTCATCCCACCGTAGGGCCACGGCTCTGGATCCTGCCCTGGGGGCTGGGGTGGCCGAGCTGCCCCCGCAGCTCAGGGGCTGGGGAGGGGCTCGCCTCCTCACAAACTCCTTCTAATTCCAGGGTGCAGCAAAACCCAACAGCCCGGAGATCGTTTTCAATAACAGCCCCCTTCCATCTCCGCACGGAGTCATTAACATCCCGCTCCGCGGCGGGGCTCTAACTCAGCCTGTTATTAATGTCAGTTCCGCTGCAAACCCATTCCTGTGCAAATTAATCCTTTAGGGAGCAGGAACCTCCCGGGCCGTGGATGTCTGAGCACAGGACACGCTCCCTGCACCCCGGCCATCGCAGATGCTCCCCCGTTGGAGCCCCCAACCCGCTCCCTTCACAGAAAGTCACCCCCACGGGACCGGGGGGCTGAGCACCCACCCGTATGGCGAGGCAGAGCCCGCACGGGCGAGGAGGGGTAGCCAGGGGCTACCGACCCGGCTGGCAGCTGCTCTAAGTCAGTGTGACAGCCCCGGCCTCGGGTCGTGCCGGCCAAGAGCCTGACCTTCCTCCCCGCTGAGCTCTTCTTCCTCTAGGTCACCCCTTTCCCAGCACCTCCCCACCATCGGACCGGCCTCCGCACGCCCCCAGCGCATCTGCTTCTGAACCTAGAGGAGCTGCAGATAATTCTGCTTTTCCTTTTTTTCTGCTGCTTTTTGCCCCATTTGGCCAGCACCACGTTTGGTTGTTTTGTTTTTTTTTCCCATCGTTTTGCTCTGGTGCAAGTATAATAAGTCGCAGCCCTTCCCTCCCTTCCCAGAAACCCCAAAGAACGGCGGAAACACAACTCAGTCCCCTGGCTGAGCAGAAACAGCTTCACGTCACGTTCTCTGGCTGCATCACGCCGGGGTTTGGACGGGATGGAGGAGGCAGGAGCAGGGATCGACCTCAGAGGAAAGATTAGGGGAGGGGGCTGAAGAAAGAGAAGGGTGAAGGACCGGATATCCCGACCCTGTGACTTCTCCTCCACCAGGGAAAGACCTGGTGGCACCAACTGATCCATCTCAGCATCTTCCTGGAGCTGCTCCAGCGGTGGCTGAGCCACCTGGAGACCCACCGTGTGTGTTTCAGTACAAAGGCAGAGGCTGGTGGGGGCGGTCCCTGGCTTCCAACCCCACCACGGGACCCCTCAGGGTGCTGGGGGGACCCCAAAGCCCTGCTGAAAGCAGGAGGGAGCCTGTCCAAGCTTCTCACCCGTGTGCACAGAGGCAGGGCTCTCCCTCCTGTGCTTTGCATTTCATTCTCTAAGTAGTTCAGCAGATGGTCAATCCCTTTAAAACGATCCAGGCGATCCCTCTGAGGTCCCAACACCACAGCCTTGCTCTCCAAGGGATGGTTCTCATGGTTTTCAACCCAGTGGCTGCAGGAGAAAGGGGTGGGCGAAGGGGAAGCCGTGCACCCCTTTGTGTTTCGGCAGCGGGGCAGTAATTTGGGAAGGCAACGGCTTCACCCCACCCATTACACTGGGATTACTTGGGATAAAGCAGGGATGTTGACGGTTGGGGGGGCTGCAGATGCCCAGCCGGGGGTCCAGGACCCACGCAATGACTTTTTGCCTCTTATTAAAGCCGGCAACCAGAGGGGGAGCGAGTGCAATTAGAAAGAAGGAAGGAAAGAGGGAATGGGGGAGAAGGGAGGGGAGGAAGGGAGATTAACAAACAAACAAAAAAAAAAAGAGAAAAAGCCCCCAAATCCATCAGAGCGGAGGCTACAAAACAAATTAAAGTTGTTATGGCAACTGGCGTGTGTGGGCAGCAACACACGTCTCCGAACGCACGGAATTAAAACGAGCGTCATGTTCCGCGGCTAATTAAATACCGCTGGCCAAGCCGGCCGCCTCGTGGGCCACCTCCACGCTGCCGGGGGCCAGCAGGGTGCAGCTGGGCTCCAGCTCGCCCTTGGGCACCCGCCATGGCTTCCAGACACCCGTCCTGCCGGGGCTGCAAAGGTTTGCTTCCAAAAAAAGCTCCACTGGTACTTAGAGAGTTTATTAATTAAGCAGGGGGAGGAAGGTGGGTGCACCGACATCTCCCTGGGTACCCTCAGGGTGTCGTCCCCCCCCCGGCTCTCCCCCAGCATCGTCCAGGGAGGGTTTGGGAGCCTCGGCAGAGCCGGGTGGGAAATGCCAAGGCTGAACATGCCTCCTCCTTCCCCACACGCTTGATTTTCTCCAAAAATGACCGTGCAAGGTCACCGAAAGGGCCCCGGGGCCACAGAACCCGATGGAAACAGTGAAGCCCCTGTTCCTCCCGTGCCCCCCTCAACCTCCCCCGGGGGCACTGACCTCCCCCTCACCCACACGAGAAGGATGCTCAGGAAAATGCTGCCTTTATGCAGCAAGGTCTGGGAATGGGGGGGATTTCTGGGGCTGGAGCAGCTGAAGCCATTTATCAGCACCCCGGCAAAACAGGGTTGCACCCAAAACCCCTTTAACCCATTCACTGCCAGCCCGGGGGGGGATTGTCCCTTCTTGGGATCATCGGGAAGCGGAGCATCCCGTTCTTCTCCCGAGGAAAGGCGACGGGGGAACACGGGTGATGTTTTTTTAGGGGCAGCAGGTTTTTTGCCCCGGCATCAACAGCCTCGCTGTGCGCTCAAAGAGGGTTTGCAATTCGTGCTGCAACCACCTGTGACTTCCCAGCTCTCTACTTAATCCTCCTTGACATCCCGGTTGCCGCTGCTCCTGTAATGAATATACAGACAGGGAATTAGAGGAGCCGGCTCTGGGTTTTATTTTACCCACTGAGTCTAATTAACGTATGCAAAGATGCGGCACTCGAGCAGGCAACCAGGAATAATTCAGGAGGACGGGGGCCGAGCAGCATCGCTCCCGCACGTGCCTTCCCTGGGCTTTGGCCAGAAAAGGAAAAAAAAAAAAAAAAACCAAAACCAACCTTGCAGCCTCTTACTGCAGAGATTTTAAACTGGTTTTTTTTCTAAATTTTACAGCCCTTTAAAATATACCACCTAAACCCAATTAATTCCTTTAGTGAATGACCCCGGGTTATCCCACCTACCACCCCAGGGCAACACCCCGTGTATCACTGATGGAGAATCACAAGTGCATCCCATAATTTGCTTTGTCTAACCCTATGCAAAGCCCAGGAGCTTCCTCTTGTGTCCGTGCATTTCTTCCCAAGGTTAAATAAAAGAGCTTTGGTGGTTGCAATTATTCCTGGTAGAAGAGGAGGGGTTTGTTCTCCCGACGCAGTCACCAAAAGGGCAGCTTAATGGGGTTTAAATCTCCTCTTCTCCCATGGAAGGCTTGGTCTGTCCTGTGAAGTTACTGATCTCAGGAGAGGAGGGGATGAAGCATTGGAGATGTTTCTTCTTACATCTCAAATGGCTGGAAAGCCCTGTATCCCACCTCCATCCTTTCTTACCCCATTTTACCTGCTTTTGCAGGAGTCCGAGCTGCCCAGGACCCCCAGAACTCACCGTTCTCCCCAGAAACCACTCCACTGAGTGCCTCAGTTATTAAAACCAACTTTCTAGAATATGCCTTTCCTCCAACTTTGGTTGTACCTTAGTTTTGTACATTCATATTTTTGGTACAAACAGAAGCTATTTTTAAAAAATGTCTCCGAAAACAGTTTTTCCTTTTTTATTTTTTTTTCGTGCTCCCACCAGTTGGCATTTCCTGCAAGGAGGTTTTTTTTTTTTTTTCCCACTTCTTAAAAAGCCTGTCCACAGAAAACCAGAAAACTGCCTCGAATAAACCTCGTGCCAGCGCTGAGCTCGATTTATAGCAGCGGGAGACGGAGCATAGGTGAGTGCCCAGGGAGGAAAAGGAGGAAAAAAAACCACCCGGCAAGTGAGGATGCTGAAGGTGAAATCATTAACGGACACAGGCTTCCCGTCCCCTCTGCCCCGACCGTGTCCCCGAGGGTCCCCCACGGTGTCTGGGGGCACAGAGCATTTGGCTGCTCCTTTGATGGCCGGGAGCAAAGAGCTTGGAAATTTATGCACGGCATTAAGCGAGATGCTTTGGTCTCCAACTAGGTTAAATTGCTTTGCTATATTTAAATTGCCTGCGAGCCGGTCGGATGCGAGGCACAGCTGTGAAATGGAGACTTCCATCCAGTAAACAGAGGAGGAAATCCTAATGGATTAATCTGTTCTAATTAGGTGATTTGCGGCCACTTTGACACCGCTCCCGCAGGAGAGTTGGAGGAGCCATTGGATGGATGGGGCTCTGGGAACCAAAGGGGGATGGAGGGATGGATGGAGGGATGGATGGAGGGATGGATGGAGGGATGGATGGAGGGATGGATGGAGGGATGGATG
>JAOXJK010000015.1:3833905-3845083 GCA_025774025.1 Xenus cinereus | reverse complement strand
GATTGCCTGCGGTGGAGGCGCCGCCGCTGATGGATCCCCCCGGCTGCGGGCCCGGCGCTGGCATGGCGGGCGCGGGGGCGAGCGGCCTTGCTGGGCCGGCGGCGCGGCCTCCTCCTCCTCCTCCTCCCCCGGGGCGGCTCCAGGCCCGTGTCAGGCTTTTCAGCGCGGGGGGGAAGCCGGCGGTGTTTACCGGTCGGGCGGCCTTTGCCTCCTCCCGCCGTCCCTGTGGAGTTTTCTAGCAAACACCTGGGGGAAGGAGACCCCCCCCCTTGCTCCCTGTCTCCACCGTCCCTCTCTCCCGGTGTCTCTGCGGCCCCCGCAGCCGCCCCAGCTTTGGGGGTTTTGCGTCCTTGCTTCTTCCCCCCCCACCACCACTACCCTCCCAGTGTTTTATTTTGCAGCGAGGCTTGGCCTTGGAGGTAAATTGGGTTCGGTTGGCATTAAAAACAAACCCCTGCTTGGATGTTGCTGTCGTGGGCAGGAGCTGAGAAGCAAATGGAAGGTGACAGTGGCTGTAACCGAGTCAGGTTTGCGTGGTAGGATGGAAAAGCTGCTAAAGAGCCCGGTGCTGTCACCAACAGAAAAAGTAAAAATAGGCCCAGCTGGGGGCAAACGGTGAGTGGGGGTTTGTTTGGGTTTCTTTTTCTTTTTTTTTTGCATCATATTTTAGTTAAACCTGCAGAGGATTTGCGTGGTGTCCAAAAGACTGGCTAAACTGTAATGACACTGGTAGTTACATATTACCTATGGAACTTTTAAATAAATATATTCTTCGCATGATACCGTTGTGGACCACAAGGGTGAGCAGTTTATTAACTCACAGCAGAGCCGTGCAGCTCGCAGGTTGTCTGGCAAGGTTGCTGGCAAATGTCTCTCGGGTAATCTCAGGGGAGGAGAGGAATTACTGCATTATTAAACAATTCACAGGCTCTAAATTTCCTGAAGAAACTCCGAATTCGTTTGCCGGGAGTGGAGCCCTGCCTTTCAGACTCAGCCTGCGGTTTGACACCGGCGGCGGGTGAAAGAGCTGCTCTTGTTGCTTTAAAACTGTGCTTCGTACCCTGCTTTCCTTTGTTAAATATTGAATTGAGCAAATGGGAGTTGGAGCCCGTAAGAGCAGGGTCGCAATTGCTGTGGTTCGAGTTGGTTAGTTAAAGTTTAACGGCAAAGGCTCGGAAGATGTTCCGCTGGGAGGAAAACTGATTTGCAAAGAGGTCTGAGGCACCTGCAGCTCGGTGCAGTTCCTGCACGGGACAAATATAGCCGACAAAATTGTTACCTGCTGTAACTGGACGGGGTTTGCTTGGGTTTTGTTTTTTTTTTACCGTTTCTTTTCTTCTCTCCGGTCCAGGCAGAAGCAGTAGCTCTGAGGAGCTTTCCTTCACCAAGCAGAGTGTGAGATTCCCTCCAAAACTCTGGATTTTTGTGGCTGATGGAAGTAGTGGCTTTTATTAATAGATTAAAAACTTGGTGAGAGAGCTTTCCGTAGCCCGAAACGCCAGTCTTTTGGAGATGATTTGAGCTAAGTTGCAGAGTCGCCTATCAAACATGATGTTCCTTTAACAGGGCGGTTATTGAGTTATCCGGCGTCGCGGGGAGATGGTGATTATCCGTGTGAATAATTGAAAGAGTTGTTTTTATGGCATATGCTGTGGGAGTTGGTCCTGTTCTAATGGAAACGGGGATTTGCGAATAAATAACTGGCTGTCAAAAGCTGTGAGGGTTTAGCAGGTTGGGAAAGTCTTGCTGCTGCTTCACGAGAGCTTTGGTTCGGGTGTTCCGTGTTCGCAGCGGAACTTCCTGGAGTTGCACCCGGTGTGTTTGTACCCGATCGAGCACAAACCCCATTATTTATAGACTGCATCTGCCCTGAAGTTATTTACTTTGCAATATGGAGCAACAGCAAGGGTGAAGACAAACTTTTCGGGCCGTGTTGAAAGCGAATATCAGGTTCTCGTCTTTAAAAAAATAATCATCATGCAAATTGTGAGCGAACCCTCCAGTTTTGTTGGTGGGAATCGTGTGGTCGAAGCCGGCTTTGGTGCTTTCCTCGGGCTGCTCATCAAGGGGGGGGACTGTTCAGCGACTAGAAACAAAGGCTGCAGTGATGCTGATACAGGAGAAGAGAGAATCAGATGATTTTTGTGGGGCTGGAAAGAAGTCTTAAAGCAAATTGCTGTCCTCCAACTTCTCCACTTCTCAAAAAGCTCGTGCGACCTTGTTTTGAATTAATATTTCTCTTCCAGGTGTTGTAAGCATCACTTAAACTTGCTCACAGAAAGCAGCGAGGATGTCATTGCAATTAGCTTTGTGGGAAAATGAGCCCCCTTCCCCCCCCCTCTTTTTGAAAACAGATTTATGTCATCTTTGGTTTTCTTCCACTTTCCTTGTCCTTTAGATGTTTTCCGTCCTGCTGCCCTAAAATGGGATGCACTTACTGAATGTGAATATTCCTGTGGGAGAGCGTTCGTTGCAGGATGATGATGAATTCTGAGACTTTTTGTACCGAATGTTTCATTTGAATTTAAAAAAAAAAACAAACAAAAACATGGCTCTGATTAGAAATTGTTGTCACTTCGATGTGACACATTATTGTCTGTTCTCAGTAGTTTAAACTCCATTTTAAATGAAAGAGATTTGGGCCCATGAGAGGAACGAGGCAGGTGCTGAGGAGGCTACTTGTAATAATAAAAAAAAATAAGAAATCTGCCATCTAAAAAGGAAATTGCATCCCATGATTTGCTTCCACGCTATCTGATTTTAGGTTCGGGGCTGGGTTTTTCAAATCCCAGAAATTGGTACTGAGTTTTCCATCTTTTTTTTTTTTTTTTTAACTGTTAAATGAGCTGATGGGGCTTGGCTCCAAGCTGGAAAAGTTCCCTGTTGGGAGTTTGTGTGTTTGTTGCAGGTTCAGGGTCTGTGCTGGGGCCTCCAGATGCTCCGGGTGGGCAGAGGTGGCTTCTTTCATCTTAACAGAGTTGGGGAGGAAGCTCGGTGGGGGAAAAATAACCAGACCATTGTCTGAAAGCGTGTGTGAGTGATGCTCCGGTGTCACGTCCACCTCGTGCTGGTGATTTGCAGAAACGGGTCGCTAGGTGTGAAGACGGACACGGGGATTTTCTCACTGGTGTTGGAAGCTCTTTTGTGCCGAATTTGGGGGGGACAGACAACTTGTTTCGAGGCTATTTCCTAGGGCAATTTCTTCCCCATCCCTAATAGGACCCCATTTTTTTTTATGTTTCTTATGTGTTTCCTTATTCTAAATGATGTTGTTTTGGCTCAAATGCAAAATCTAATTTGGCTGTAGAGATCTCTAACATTCAGCTCACTCCGGAGGAAACCCTGGAGACTGGATGTGTGTTTCCCATTTGATATCTCGGTAACCTTGCGCTTGCTTGGTAAAAGAGTCACGCTGGTGCCTGCTGCCCAACACCAAATCGCTTAGAATTCTTCTTTTTCCTTTGTTTTAGTTCAAGCTTTTACCTTCCCCGTGCCATTGGACTGGAGGAAAGCTCTAATTAAGGACTTGGGTTTATCTCAGAATAGCCCAAGGGAGCACTCGGGACCTGGGGAGGGGGAAACACTGGTTCGACTAAAAATAGAACTGGTGATATTTCTTTTGCAAATTAGGCTTTTTTTTTTAAAAAAAAACTGTGCTGTTTGGCTGCTCAGCGCCACGGTTGCAGAAAGTGTTCAGAGCTGAAAGGTGTAGAATCACAGTTCCGTATCTCAAGATTTCTCCAGCCAAACTTTGTCGTGGAAAAAAAAAAAAAAAAGTGACTGCTCCTTTTCAGCTCCGGGGACTCCACCACCAATAGTTTTATTCCTGGTCTCCTGGCCAACACCTGGAGTGTACTTTGGAGGTCCCTTAGGTGGAAGGTAAGGTGTCCAGCTCCGATTTCCTGGCAGCAGACCCAGCTTCTCCTCCAGAGGATGATGTTTGGAAGAGGAGAGATGGGAAAGGAGAACGTGGTGGCTTCGTCGTGGGCCAAGAGAAGGGCTTGGGCTGAAATCCTGGACTCGCTGAAGCCGGTGGGAAGATGTTGTCAATGAATTCAGTGAGCTGGAGCTGCTACTGTGTGTTTAAGTTAGAATTCTACCCAGAATAGTTGACTTGATCTCAAAACTTGTGTGTCACCGAGGGGGAAGGCGATGCTGGGTTCAGCGTGAGCCGGGTGCCTGCTCCGGCAGAGAGGAGCCCAGCGGCCACGTCGGGGCTGTGAGCCCGCTCTTGGGTGGCTGCTCTTCTCTCCCAGCTTTAGTGACCGAGCTGTGCTCCCTCGAGTAGCCAAGGCTAATACAATTAAGGAGGATTTGTTCATTTTTAATCATTTTAAGAGAACACTGACCGCTCTGTAGCTCAAGAACGCTATTACTGTTAAAAATGTCTTGTTGCCCTAAGTTTTGGGCGGCACAGTTGTGTTTTGTGAGTCTATAGGGTTAAAGCCTACTAAAGCAAAGGTTGAAAAGTTCCATTTTTACTACTAATTGCCAGCAAAAGTGTAATTTTTGTCTTCCTGCTTCTAAACTGTGGTTTCCAGAAAGCATTTATGATTTGCGATACTTTTCCGGTGATACTCTTGTGTGGCTTACATGTAAGAATCTAGGGTTTTCTTTCAAGAGTGACCAGTGTCATTTGTGTCTGGGGTCATTCTCATTTTTCTTGGCGTAATTAATACTTGTGCACCCTTGGCTTTTTGTGCAATGGTGATACTGGTACCACCGGGAACCTCAGCTTTGATTTGCAAGAAGGGGTTTGTTATTTCTTTGCTCATCCAACTTTGGTACAGCTGGTTTTTTCACGATAGCGTGTTTGCTGTCCTGGGAGAAGACCACCTGAAAATGTCTTTTTTTTTTTTTTTTTAGGTCAATGTAGGAGTCAAACACACCCAAGTGTTAACACAATAAAGTGGTTGGTTTTTTTTCACAGCCTTCCCATCTCCAACAGCCTTAAGTCAGAGACCATTGATTGGGCAATTAGTGGGTGGTAGGTCCTTTCTGGCTCGCTTTGGGATCTCCCTGTTCCGATTGTGCAAGGAATCTGGGATTTAGACCTTCTTAGAGGGATGAGTTTTAATTAAAATGTGGCTTTCAGGCTCTGTCACTCACTGAATCCATGGTTGGTGTGGCCTCATGCATGCGGTTGGTGACGATGGTGGTGTTCTTGTTGGCTATTTTTACTATTACTGGTTCTAAAAGGTACTGTTGGAGGGGAGTTGCTAACTCACCCAGAAAATATCTCAGCAGAAGCTTGACATTTTTGCTTTTGTTTCTCATTAAGGACAAAATGTGAAGTTTATTCACGGTCCCCGCTAACTCCAGTAATGGTTTGCTCCTGGGCAGCTCGTTGCCCTGGTGTGGTCGGGATAAAACATCAGCTTTACACTCTGGTGCTTGACGTCTTACTGGTGGCACACTTGGAATATTGGGTGATGTAAGATCTCTGTGATAAATGTGCTTTGATACCCTGAGCCTTCTCTTCCATCTCCTCTCGCCTCTTGTCCTGCTCTGGAAATCAGAAGTAATTTCCAGGCTGAAAAATGGGCTGCACTTTAGAAAAATAACATGCAAGAGTTGACTGCTGTGAACAAGGAGTATTTTTAAGCAGCTCTTTGACAATTTAAACAGGTTTTGGGTGCAGTTGGCCGGTGGTTGCACTGTGTAATGTGTTCTTTTCTTGTTTGTAGCCGCTCTGGGCTGTGTCTTTTGCAGTTTTGCCCGTGTTGCAGGTGGGCACAGGGCAGGAGAACCCTGGTGCCAGGCTGGGCATTGTGCCGCGGTACCCGGGGCAGTGATGCTGGTTAAACCTTATGCTGTCTGCCTTACAGGGCTTACCTGGTACCAGCCTTGCATATAAATCAACACCCAGCCTGAGAGCAAAAAAAAAAAGTTATGTTTTAGACGGGGGAAAAACACATTTCAACTTTTAACAGACTGCCTTCTCCCCTTTTCCCTTGTTTGAGATCACTCAAACGGAGTATATCGTGTAAGAGAACTTCTTTTTCCTTGCAGCATCTTGATAGTTTAAAGTGTAATTGTGGGTTTCTAGCTGAACTTCTAAAATTTGATTGTACAGTTCTCCTTTTAACGTATTGTTCAGTATTCGTGTATAATTTCTTAAGGGGAACAACCCAGGAACAAGAAAATCAAACAAGAAAGTATTTACAAGAATCAGCCAGGCAAATTGCATCCTTACCTGCCTGTTCCAGCTGACTACTTTGCTGGCTTGCATAGTATCTTAATTTGATTTCTTGTAATAGGGAGCTGGATGAATTCTGTAAACCAAGATTTTTATATTATTTTTTAAAATATTTTTTCTTGAACTCTGTGAAGATTTCTCTCCCACTTCGACAGGTCAGAAGAGAAAAATCTATCATGTGTAAGCACCGGTATAGCCAGGCAGCAGGAAGGGAAGGTATGGTTGGTAGCAATTGCTTTCTTTTCTGTTTTTTATTTAATTTATATTGTTTTTATTCCGTGCCTGGTTGGCACAGCACCCAGACTTGTCTCGGATTGTGTTGCTGCTTTCCTTGTGCTCATGGCACACAAGAGCGAGGGGACGGGGTGTTTTGACACCCTTACGACCATTGGACCGTCGTAGAGAAATCTGAAGGGGCTGGACTGTCTGGCACTAATAATTGCTTTTTTCCTTTCAACTACAGGATTGAAAATATCATCATTTTAGGGATATTAAAATGGTGTATAAGGCACAAAGGTTGTGAAGCAACACGGATTTTTCTGTGCTGCTCGTTAACATCGTATCTCCGTTTATAGCTGATCCAGGCTCTGGCCTTGTAACTCATCAATGGAGCCTGCTCCGCTCCGGGTTGGTTTGTAGCTCTGGAATTATGTCTCTTGAGGTAGAAGATACTGGGAGGGAAGGAGAGATCCTCAGCTATTTTAACTCCAACTGAATCTGGTGGGGATAAGGATTCAGCTCCACAAAAGCAGGTGATTAGAAATATGAAGGTTTCAAGGCCTTTTGGCATTTTTGGTCTCAGCTGTTGCAATGAAAGGGTCAGAATTCCTCTCCCAGCTGATGTACTATTTTCTGCAGCTCATGCACGCCTCCTTGCTCCAGTCCATCTACCTGATGTCCAACAAATCTGATCACCAATTAGGTAAAATCATCAGAAAGGTTCTTCTTAGTTGAGAAGAATCATTCAGTCCCCTCACCTTGTAGTGGGATTACCAGCAGACTAGGCGTTTTCTCATGTTGTAAGATCAGTTTATAAAAGAAATAGCCTCCATTTTTTTGCTATTTCAGGGTCATCTTTAAGTCCTTTCCATCCTTTTTATCTATTGCCAGTAAAATGAGCTTTGCATCTTTATATCCCGTGGACTCACAACTCTAGATCTGCAAAGGATTTCTGTCTGTCCTGCGGTGGCACTTTCTGTAATGAAGGGTTCTTGAACGCACCTTTTACGTGGCTTATTCCACAGCCCATCATTCTGCCTTAATTATTCTCCGTTTATTATATTCCTGTTGGACTGGGATGTTATTGCTGCATCATCGCCGTGTTTTGGTTGAATTCCCGTCTGAAAGCTCGGTGCCCTTGTGTGACCAGTTCAGAGTGTTTGTGAACACAGTGATTACAGGAGCTATAGTCCAAGGACATTGTACTGGAAAATACTAATTCTGTTGTTTCTCTTCTAGCACTTGATAATGTCCGTACCTGACACTAGTTTAACCAGTAAGTTGAAGGTGATTTGCAGAGCTTGGATTATTTTGCTGTTTCTGGATGGCAAGTTTTGAGCAGTCCTGTAGTAGCTTTAGTATTTTATATGATTTCCAGAGCTTTCAGGGTCTCTGGAAGGCTTCTGCTTTCTCCTGAACCATCACCTCAGAGCACAGCTTTGTGTCCCAAACAAATTCACATGCCCTACGCCTCCTGCAGCCCCGTCTGGTGAGGCTTGGCTTTGAGCTGTTGGGTTTTTTTTGGTAGTTGATTCCTGTTTGGGTAAAACACTTCTTGCTCGCAGTGCCTTGATGTGTGAGATCGATTCTTGCACCTGAAGGTGGCTTCTTCTGCAAAGCTTGTGCCCTCACAGTTCTCTGTTACCTCTGTTAGAAAAGATGAGACCCAGAAATTTGGAAGCCAGCTTGTTTCACTGTGGCTACCTTGCTCGGTAGTGCAGTTGCCTGAATTTTTCTCCCTGGCCCATAAGACTCCTTACCTTCTGTTCCATGTCCTGAACGTGGTGGGAAGGGGCAATGCTGAAACTTTCTTTTTCCCTCCTCTGTAACCGAATGTAAATCAAGCAGGAGCATCTGTGTCCTGAAAAGCAGTTTTCGTTCAGATAAATTTGCAAATGAGCTGTTCTTCCTAGAGTTCAAAGGGAAAAAAAACAAAAAATATTACTTGGTTAAAACTCTCAGAAGAGTAGAAGGTGTGTTACTGGTTTTTGTGTGCTCCTCCAAAGTGGGGCCCTGCAGGGGTTATCCTGCTATCTAAACAAATCAAAACTAATCCCTCCCAACTCTAACAGCGCCGTTTAGAGGAGAGCCTGGTTCCGTAGCTCCAGCTCCTGCTCCCATCGTGTGGTGACAGCGCTTCCGATCTGCCCCGACCTCCCCAGACCCGCACGGGCAAAGAACTGGGGTGCCTGTTGCCCCACTTCGTAATTTTGAGCCGCAAAACGGCCCGTCTCCTTCTAAAATGACCATCGAGGGTGTAAGAAGTGTTTTTCAAATGAAATATGCGAAGTCCGATTCTGTTTGTTCTCTAGAACTTTATTCACGCCTAGAGATACCCGGATTGTAACGTTAATCCTAATAACGTGTAAAACATTGCTGTCCACAGCCAGAATCGCAGTGACCTTGGTCCCCACCCGGACTGTGTGCCCACACTATGGAAACGGGGAATACTGGTTTGCGTGGCAGGATTCCTTTCTCTCTATGATGTGTTATCGACGGGTAGAAGAGATTTTGGAGAGGTTTGGCTCATCCAAACGATGGCACATTTCCCGATGCCGTGTATCCAGCCCTGGTCCCGTGCGTGCGTTGTCCTTGCGGTTTCCTAATTTCCCGGTCGCTGCTCGTTAGGAAACGGCCAACCTTTGCCAACCCAAAAGCCCTCAAATGCATGAGGAATGTTCGGTTCTGCCAAAGAGAGGTTAGAAGGGTGCGATTGCTGAAGTGGGGTATATTGGCTGTGACATAAAAATAAAAAGGTGAAGAGAAACAGGAGTGACTCATTCTCCCGTTGTGGTAGGAAAGGTGTTGGTGCTGCTCCAGCCTCTCCTGTTTTATCCTCAGAACTGGAGGAGCACCTGCTTGCTGCAATTTTCCAGGCCCATCGGGCTCTGTCCTGCTGAGTCCTCCCATGGGGAGAGAGGCCTTTCTTGGGGTAGAATTCAGTAATTCATCCATTCCTAGGTATTACATCGCCAGGGATCTCTCGTTACTACTTCAACAGCATCAGTGGGGATTGAATTTGGGAACGGCTGCCTTAAATTTAGGAGAAATCAGTGATGGTATAGAGGCAATTTCTTCAAAACATGATTTATTGTTCCGAAAACTAGCTAACTTCTAAAGATTTATTTATTCTTTTTAATAAATGAGTGGGTTTTTTTGCAACTTCACCTTTCCTCAAGTACGGCTAGCAGGCTTCCCGTGCAAGAAAGAGTTGCCATAGTTTACAGCCTTGTGCACCTTCCCAGTTTGCCCACTTTTTCCCCTCCATCGATGGTCCAGTCCCCCTTGATTCCAGAAGCTGGATGCCTTGGGCCATCCTATCTCTGTTGTCGTTTTATTTTTCCCGTTTGTTCTGTAACAAACCTCCCCTTCTAATTGAATTATGTGTTCAGGTGAGTAATGCTGCGCTGAAGGTAACGACCGGCGCTGAAAGCAGAGATGATGCCCATTTTCACTGCATCTGTTTCATGCTTTAAAAATGAATAAATAAAAGTCTGTTGCGTTGTCAGACCTCTTTTTAATTTATTTTGTGGCTGTTGGTTTACACACAGGGGTTCTGCCAACATCTGGAAGTCCTGATGACACAGAAATGTAGAGGTTCGTCTTGGAGATTTCAGCCCTCCGTCTGTTCTCGGTGCCATTGGCCTCCGAGGTATAATTAGCTTCAGGACTGTTCACTTAAGACATGCCCTGTGTTAGAAAGCCAAACGCTACATTATCTTTTCTCTCTTAACAGAGAGCTAAACAAATGGCTGTCCTTACAGAGCTAAGCCTTGATAAAATTATGCACAAGTATTTGTTTGCACCCAACTAGAATATTGAAGAGTTTCTCAGCGGTTTCACCGCCCACTAAAGGGTATCGTGTTCCTCCTCTTTAAGCTCTTTGGGACAGAAACTGCCCTGTGTAACATTCCAGGTTATATATTGTCAGAACTAAGTTATGGGAAGTGTTAGTGTTAATTTGAAGTGTTTCTGCGGGTTGGGGAGTCGCTCTAAAGCGTTGAGCTGCAAAATGCCAGGGCTGAATCCTGACGGCAACCCTGTTCCGTCTGAGCTTGAAGACCGTTCATCTTGGAGAAAGAAATGAGAGCTCTTTATTGATTCCCCAAGAGATGCAGGGGGATGCCTGAAAATACGATGGCAATAAATGATTTGGAGACGTGCTGGAAGGATGTAGGTAGGTTTGTTTTCTCTGTTATTAGGAGGGGAAATGGAAATGGGCAATTTGTTGTTCAGATTCTCTTAACAAATGAGGGTGATGAGCCATGAGACCTTGATTTTTACGGTTACGAGTGCTTACGAGATGCATCTTCCAGGTCCTTGGCAGTTAATAGTTGCATCGCTGGGCTTAAAAGCTTTTTTATTTTTGGTTGAAATACCTGACATTCATCAAGTGACCTGAGGCATTCTCTGAGCTGTAGTCACTTAAAGCACCAGGGCCCCTTTGCTGTGATGCATCCTCATTGCACAGTCGCATTTGCTCAGCCGCGGTGTTTTGGAGCCCTGACTGCATTCTGCATCATCTTCCTCTCTGTTTCGCTGTGAAATCAGCAAGAATTGAGGAAAGCCGGCTAATTTCTACAGCTTGGAAGAGCAGAAGCTGACACACGCTATGCCATCGATATTCCTTAGACGTAAAATGTGGGAAAGAAAGGGAAAATAGATGATGGTCTCTTGCCTCCACCTGGAGGGGTTCAAGGCCAGGTTGGAGGGGGCTTGGAGCAACCTGGGCTGGTGGGAGGTGTCCCTGCCCAGGGCAG
>JAOXJK010000015.1:3801550-3813930 GCA_025774025.1 Xenus cinereus | reverse complement strand
CCAGATCCTTCTCCTCAGAAGTGCTTTCCAGCAGGTCCATCCCCAACCTCTACTGGTGCCTGGGGTTCTTCCTCCCCAGGTGCAGGACTCTACGCTTGCCCTTGTTGAACCTCATGAGGTTCTTTTCTGCCCAGCTCTCCAGTTGATCCTAAAAACTGTCCTGCGAGTAGGTAGCGAGTCTGGGAGCACAACTGAGGAATGTAATTTCTCCTTCCACGCTTTAAAAGTAGGCCGTGTCCCAGTTGAATGAAATGGCCAATAGCACAACTGAACTAAAAGTTGGATTATTTCTTCTTGGAAAAAAAAAATAAAAAAAGTTGCCCACCAGGCATTTATCTATGGGATAAATATTTTCCATAATTAATGCTACAATGAAAACATGCCCTTTGGCTAGGGAGGGAAGGGGCCTTCAGAAGGATATTTTTCTGCTGAGACTCTCAGTGCTCTTCATTACGTTGAAGGGTTCCTTGCTAATTCTGAATTTTAGAGTCTCAAATATTCATGAGAGATTTTAACAGTGTGAGAGCCTTTTCTTTTTTTTTTTTCTTGTTTCTTTTTTTTGTTATTGAATAGAAATCTGAATCAGTGACACCTTTAATTGTCCAGCCTCTTTGATCAGCAGATGTAAGAGCTGGCAAGAGTGAGAGTTTTAGCAAGGTTGTCCTTATATTGGTCCGAGGGAGCGGGGCTTTGCCTCAGGATAAGGACTGCAGGGTGCTGGTCGTAGCCAGCTACGGCTGCTCTTCAAACCCTACTCACCAGCCTGTCACTAAGCTTCTCCCTGTCAATTTAAACTTCAGAGGTTTGGGTTGAGAACAGTTTAAATTATTTTTCTTGCCAGTCTTCTCTTCTGCGCTACTTTTCCAAGTCTGCGTTAAGCTTTCCCCGCCAGTCCGGGGGTATTTCCAGTCTCTAGGCCACCTGTGTTCTCCATCTGAAGTAATCCCAGCATCTTTAGGAGCAGAGTGTGGACACCCCTTTGACCGTCAGGATGGAGATGTTGTTCCTTTGGGGTTTATCGCTGCTGTAGTTTGCTTTTTTTGCTTTTACGTAGACTACCCAGAATTGCAAAGCTGATGGCAGTCGTTTCAAATCCTCTTTTGAAGCGAAGGAGCTGTCGTGTAGCCTGCAAAGGAGCACCAGGCTTAAATGATCTGTTGCGTCACGAAAAGGCAACGTATTTTCTCTTTTATTGTTCTAATCCCTCCCTTTCTCTTTATTCTCTCTGTCCCCTGGTAGGTTTTATCCTGCTTAGTGCAGATAGCCTCTGTACGCAGATCCCTCTTCAACAATGCCGAAAGAGCAAAGTTTTTATCTCATCTCGTCGATGGAGTTAAACGAATACTGGAAAACCCACAGGTATTTCGGCTGCCGTCGGTGCAATTGGGTTTTTTGCTTTTCCTCCATCAGTTTTCTTCACCAAAAATCCTTTCTAATGGACACGTCCCACTTGTGGCCCTGGGGAGAAGGGGGCAACATCTCGCTGCTCTTTTCCTACCATCAACCTGTCCCTCGTGTAGATTCGCCACGTGTTGCAAAGTAGCGTTGTTTCTCAATTCTCCTCTTTTTCTCCTCTCAGAGTCTTTCAGACCCAAACAACTACCACGAGTTCTGCCGGTTGCTGGCCCGGTTGAAAAGCAATTACCAGCTGGGAGAACTGGTGAAGGTGGAGAACTACCCCGAGGTCATCCGACTCATTGCCAACTTCACCGTGACCAGCCTGCAGGTACAGAATGGTTTTACTTCCCCTTCCGTGGGTGTTTATGCCCCTTGTCTCCTCTTGAAACAAAATTATAACCCTCTTGTCTTGTTCTTTGCCCCTTAATTCGCCGTACGTTATTTTTACCAAAACCCCTGCAGACTCTGTGACGGAATCCTGCGGTGTAGCATTGATTTATTCTGAGAATTCCTACTGAATGGCACAGGAAGGCAGGGTTGCTATGCCTCCAGAGTCTTTCCATGTCCTAGCTCGGGGAGGGGGGAAAGAATAAAATCCCAACCTTGTTAAATACGGCTTATTTTTAGAATTATGTATCACTTCCCCATTAAAATGCAGTTGCAGGGATTGCTAGTAATATGAATATCATGCCATGTTCCCACTGAGTTTTCCACTGGTATATACAGCTTGGGACTACACCCCTGCACAGAATATAGTTTTAAAAAAAAGTATAGCTTATGTAATGCTTTTGTTTGTTAAATTTTAATATTTATCTGGAAACCAGCTTCAAACTGTACATTGTGTTTGGGGAGCTGCCTGCAGCAGGCTACAGTATGAGCTCAGTTTGGGACCAAAGGCTTTGGCTCAGCCACACAGCCAATAATATAAAAAAATATAAATACAATTACATGTGGCATGTGTATATATATGTATATAATATAAAAAATACATATATACAATATAAAAGGATAACTTGGGATTATCTTTCAGTCTTTACTGAATGCCCACTGAAATCAGGTGTGAACTGAAATCCATTGTTAAAATCGGCAACCAGATCATGAAAGCACTTAGATGTTGCCGTGTCTAGTGCTACATGAGTCAAAATAATATGGGTAATATAATCAAGGCTGTAATTTGCTGGTTTTCTTTCTATTTCTCTCTCTTGGCTCCTGGTAGCACTGGGAGTTTGCCCCCAACAGCGTTCACTATCTCCTAAGCCTGTGGCAGCGGCTGGCGGCGTCGGTGCCCTACGTGAAAGCCACAGAGCCTCACATGCTGGAAACCTACACCCCAGAAGTCACAAAAGCTTACATCACGTCCAGGCTGGAGTCCGTGCACATCATTCTGAGGTGAGAAAAGCGGAGAAACGGCAACGCTTCTTGTTGGCACCAGAATCTACCGCAGAAGGCTCTGGCATGTGCGTTTTCTGAGTTTTCTTTTAAAAATGGCCATGACTTGTGTGAGTCACCGAAGGATTTCGAAGGGAGGTTTGCCTAAATGGCATATTCTGTCTCATAAAAAGAAATTTATGGGTTTTCTTTTTTAAGCTGGGGTGTTTTTTTAAAGACCTTTCTCAATCTCTGATGTCTGAGATTGATCCGAGTGGTCTCCAACACGTTATGGGTAGAATTCATCTCACCCAGCACCATCCACCTGCAGCATAACGTTTACACTCCGAATTGCCATTGTAGCAGAGATGAAAAAGAGTGCAATTCACTTAATTTTTAGATCTTTACTGTAGGATGGCACAAATTACACCTAAAAATATCTTTTTTGGGTCTTCCTTTGAGTGTAGGGGAAGCCTCCAGGACTCTTCTGCGGTGTCTGAATTCATGTGGGATGAATTCCACCTCATGTGTGTTTGTATTTGATGAAAACAAATGGTCAAATATAGAAAAATAATGTCTTTCTTAAGGAAGACTGATCAGCTTATCCCTTTTTAGGTATCCAGCAATGCAAGGGAGGAACACTGGGTTTAGCTAGTTCTGGAGTTTGCAATAAGCTTAGTGTTGAGGTTGGTATGTTTAGGAGAAAAAGCAACTAAAACAGCAAGAAAGACAGAGAACTTCGTTATACAAAGGCAATCAGACACAGACCTTGTTCTTGACACTGCATGTTGTGTTCAAAGACCTGGATAAACATTAAAGATGTAAGAAGAGCTTACTTCTCCCAGGTCCTGATGGCCTTTCCACCTGAAATTCTACTGTTTTCCTGATTTAGGGCCAGAGTAACCGTCAGATGATTACGTTGGTCCATGTAGAGGCATGGAGGCAGGGATTTTAGTCTTTGGAATTGCTCTGTGCTGGGGAAAACGTCTTCTACCTGTGAGAAATAAGCTTGTGTTATGTGTTAGGCCATCTCTGCATTTTAATTCCTTTCATAATTTGCTTTCTTGTGGCTTAGGGATGGTTTGGAGGACCCGCTGGATGATACCGGCCTGGTGCAACAGCAGCTGGATCAGCTCTCCACAATCGGCCGGTGCGAGTATGAGAAGACCTGCGCTCTGCTGGTGCAGCTCTTCGACCAGTCAGCCCAGTCCTACCAGGAGCTGCTGCAGAGTGCCACCGCCAGCCCCATGGACGTCGCCGTACAGGAAGGTGAGCATGTTTGGAGAACTGTGGCCTTCAAGCTCTGCAGTAGGTTGTCCATTCTCAAAAATATCATTTCAGAAGCCTTCGTTCCCAGTGGAATCCGTAAACAGGGAGGCAAATCTCACAAACCTTCCCTTGGGGTCTGGTGTAGAATATTTTTGGCTGTGGACAGGCACTCCCAATGCACACAGAAGGGCTGGCTGAAGATATTGCCATCCTGCAACTGATTCCATTCTTTTTTAGGGGGAAATTTAGCACATCTCCTTGCCCAGTCTTTCAGAGATGAGTTATGAGGGTGTTCCCCCATCCACAGGCACCTTCATTCCTGGTGAAACCCATAAGTGGGAGGCAAATCTCACAAACCTTCCCTTGGGGAGGTGCCCCTGTGGTATAGAACATTTTTGGCTGTGGACAGACACTCCCAACACACACAGAAGTGCTGGCTGAAGCTATCTCCATCCTACAACTGACTCCATTCCTTTTTTGGGGGGGAAATTTAGTGCATCTCCTTGCCCAGTCTTTCAGAGATGAGTTATGAGGTTGTTCCATCATCCGTAGGTGGTCAGCACTGCTTGCCCCATCCCTCTTTTTGTCTGGGGCAGGATACGGAGTGTTCCTTTGAACCTCCCCACTTGGAGATGTGGCAGAAACCTCCAGCTGGTGGTTGGCAATGAGTAACTGGGAGTTGGGGTTTTCAACTGGTGTCACTGGTGTCTGTCCGCAGCGCTGGGTGGGTTCAGGGTGGAGGGTTTGTACTTGCCCAGCTGGTTGGGTCAGGAATTGCTTAACACTGGCCATAAAGAAGCAGTTCCTTTGGAGGTTGGGGTGTATCATGCCCCCTCTCTAATATAGAAACTTCCCCTTTGGAGGAGGAGTTGGGTTCATCAACACAAATTTGGGAACTTCTTCCTTCTGAAACAGTATTGTCTGATCTAACACAGTATATTGTTTTTTGTGTGTGGGCAAAACTCCATATGTTGTTGACTTCTCCACTGGCCACGTATACTTTGAGAGAATAAACGCTGCCTGCTGGCATCTGCACATGTTTAAATACATAGAATTTTAAAAGAAAGTGGCTTTCTGCAGTGGAACAGCTTTAAATAATGAAAATCTTCCAGGCAGACCTGACATTCTTATTTCTTTGTAAGTAAAGTCATGCCTGTTCTCCACCAAGTGGGCAATTGAGTAATTTTGGTAGAGATGGGTAGTAAAGCAAAGAGATACTCCTTGTGAATCCTGTCTTTGCCAACGTATAATGCAAATTATCTCGGCTTCCTCCGCGTGACGTGCTCGGTTCTGATGTCCTCTGTTGGTTTCAGGGCGCCTGACGTGGCTCGTCTATATAATCGGGGCAGTGATTGGTGGTAGGGTCTCGTTCGCCAGCACGGATGAGCAGGATGCGATGGATGGCGAGTTGGTTTGTCGGTAGGGATGTTTTTCTTTAGCTGCACCTCTCTTGAAGTCAACCAAAAGAATTGCTATTGCCAACCTGCCGTCATGTTCTTCCCCTCTTTTCACTGAAAAGACCGGTGTGGAATTGGCCATCCTGGAAGAAGAGATTGGAGGCCCTGGCTAGAGCCCGTCAGCAAACTTCTGCTGTGGCTTGGCTAAATTGGGAAATTTTGGGTTATAAGAAAGAGAATGAGAGGGGAAGAGCATGTAAGAGGGGAATTATACTGGACTTAAACGCTTGCACTGGAGTAGAACTAAATGCATGATGGTTCTTCGCTGTGGTGGGGGGAAAAGGCTTTTTTTCCTAGTTAATAAACCAAAGTGGGGTTTGTCCATAAATACTATGAATATTGTAGTTCCTCTACAACTGTTAATACTGTCTTTATACTTAGAACACGTGCTGGATTTGGGGGATTATGAATCCTTTCCGCCACAAGCTTTATTTGATGGATGTGAGAACATGCACTTAGTCTCATCTTACTCGTGAGCTTCACTCCTGAGTCTCACTGAACCCTTTGGGGTCCAGAGCCTAATTGCTCTGCTTGAAGCTGGGGCAGTACAGGAGCTATACTGGGAATGTATGGGAGCTGGCCTGTTGGTGAGCCAGTAAATAACATCAGACACTCACTTCCCACGTAGCTGATGAGTTACTGGAGAGAAAATGTATATATTTCATCTACCATATATATATTTCATATATTTCAGCTACCTTTAGCGCCAGCATATGTGGTAGACATTCATAGAAGTCTGTTTATGTCTTATCTTCTTTCCCACTCTGTTTTGTGACACTTGCCAAAAAGAATATCGTTGCTTTTGCCCCCCTTTTCTGCTAAATGCGTGGTACTTACCCTAAAATCCCCTCCAGCGAGGTCTGCTCCTTGAGCCCGTGCACCGGCAGCAGCGGTGTTTCCGCAGGGCTCACGGCAAAATCCACACTGAAATGGGAATGTCCTTTAGAGTCTGGCTTTTGTGAGAGGAGCAGGTAGTGGTTTTGCAGGTGGGTTTGAAAACAGGATGGACCAGTCACTGGGTAAGTGTGCTAAAGCACCCCAAAATCACTTCTGCAGCAAATTAAAACCTTGCATCCCTGTTAAAAGGGATATTGAAACCTTCTAATGGCCTTGCACAGAAGAGGAGTGTGCCCTAGTTGGTGTTTTGATATCACTTTTGTCAGTTCTTGACCCAAAACAGCAATGCCTCACAGAAAGTCAAAAAAAAATATCCTGTTACACACAGCCTGGAAACAGCACCACGTGCCAGAAATCCCTCATTTCTCCCAACGTCCGTCCCCAAAGCGTGGTTTTTTTCCCGTCCCTGCAGAGTGCTGCAGCTGATGAACCTGACGGACTCTCGGCTGGCGCAGGCTGGGAACGAGAAGCTGGAGCTCGCCATGCTGAGCTTCTTTGAGCAGTTCCGGAAGATCTATATTGGAGATCAGGTGCAGAAGTCTTCCAAGGTAATCAAGCCCCTTCGCTGCGGCTCTTTGCTGATACAAAGTCCAGTAAAGCTTCCCTTTTTAAATGAAATCGAGTGGCATTACTTGTTTTCTCTTCCTTATAGCTGAAAATATTTAAGGGACGTTTTTGTTGTGCTTTCTAGATTCAAATCCAGTGTTAACGTTGCAAACCCTGAGCTTTTTGAAATATATTTGTGAAATACGGTGTTCTGTATGCGTCAGGAAGGAAACAGTGACTATCACAGCCCGGAGCTTGAGACCTGGGATCAGTTTTGTTCCCTGCCAGGTTTCTGCTCTGACTTCAAATGAGTCCCTTAACCCTATAGACGTGTGAAAGTGTGCGAGTCGCACTACCTCGTGCAGCCGTGAGGAGCCTGAGCTTGGCATTTCAGTCTTGGCTTCCTCGGCTCTGAAGGGAAGATAAACGTCCATCCTCTTCATCACAAGGCAGTTGTAGATGTACAGGACTGACTGCCTTGAAGCATCTTTAGAAATGCAAAATACCTTTTTCAAATGAAAAAAATAAGTGGAAAGAATGGGAACATCATTACTCCAGAATTAAGTTCTCTTTCTTTCCAATAATGTATACCTTGGAGCATCTTTAGAGACGCAAAATACCTTTTTTAAATTAAAAAAAAAAAACAAATAGAAAGAATGGGAACATCATTACACCAGAATTAGGTTCTCTTCCTTCTTTCCCCACCCTGGAGACTTCAGAGAGGCGATGTGACGAGGGGCTTAGAATTCCAGACAAATTCACTATAAGGTACTGTTGGTGCAGGTGGAGGAGCACAGTTGTTATGTTCCCTTTCCCTTGGAAAAGCAAGTGTCCAGCTCCTGTGTGCCTGCTTTGACTTGCTATAGAGAAGAGGGAGCAGTGATTAGGCCAAGTATTGATCTGGATGAGATCACAAGCATCTCTGTGCGTTGTTTGACTGAACTGGGAAAGCCCAGAGCATACACCCTCCCGGGCCCGTGTGCCACAAAGGGAGAGAACGAGGGGAAAAACAGATAATCCTTGATCATTACTACTTTTGTTGACAGCTTTTAAACTGCTGTTATTTTTTTTTCCCCTCCAGCTGTACCGCCGGCTCTCAGAGGTCCTGGGGTTGAATGATGAGACTATGGTCCTGAGCGTCTTCATAGGAAAAATGTAAGTGTCCTTGCTCGCAGGCATCAGAGATTCCAGGGTGTTTATTTGAAGGTGTAACCAGCAAAACTGGAATATGAGGGAGTGTTGTGCAGTCTAAAACTAGGAACATCTGGCTACTTGAGAGAATTACAGGCTTTTATCAGGGCTTAAGTCACGTGCAGTATCCAGGATTGATTTATCCACCGTGGAGCCACAAAAATAAGCCGTACACCAAGAGAATGGATTCTCTTCCCAGTGCCTGCTTAGCAAAACCAGAGTCAGAGAGGGGACAGGCTCAAGCACTCGTGCCCTATCACTTGACTATTGGCAATCACCAGCCACGAAAGCTCTATGGGGAGGGCGCTGCTCCCTCAAAGGTTTTTCCTCTGCAAATCGTGCTGTTGGGTACCAGAGTAGCACAAATCCTTTCCTTAAAATCCTTCCGCTCTGGTAGGTGCCCTATCTGGCCTGTTCCTTGGCAGCTCTCCCCTGGACCAAACCCGTCCACTGGCTTTTTGTCATGTCTTTGGCAGCCTCCCTTGGCATTTTGAAGCAATTCAGTAGCTCCCGACGCTGACGCCCAGTGCCCTGCGCCTGGCGCCGTGCAGCCACTTAGGGTCCCCCCACGACTCCTTTAGCATCGCCCCCATCTTTGCCTGCCTGGGGCTTTGCTTTACCCTCACTTGCCCCAGCCGCGCATCATCCCCCCCAAGGGGTGAAATGGCTCTCCTGGAAAGAAGCAAGGGCTACTAGAATTCTGCAGCTGACAGTGGATGGTGCAGGTGCAGAATTGCATACGTCTGCATGTAGTCACTGCCGCAGAATTCTCTTACCCTTGCTGCAGAAACCAGCCCTGGAGTGCCACAGAATTCCAAGGGCCTGGGTATGGGCCAGTGTAGCTTGGGACCCAAGTAGTGAAGATTATCTGAAGGATAATTTTTCTAGTCAACCAAATGTAAGTACAGTAATTTTATACCAATATTTTGTGGCTTGTGATGTCTGTGGTTTCGGTGGAGGGTGGAGCTGATGATGTCGGGTGACTTTTTGAACTGCAAGAACCTGCCGCACAGCAAAGGGGAAGCTGAGCAAACCCCCTCTGATCCGTCCCTGTTGTCCTCTTCCCTAGCATCACCAACTTGAAGTACTGGGGTCGCTGCGAGCCGATCACCTCCAAGACGCTGCAGCTGCTCAATGACCTCTCCATCGGATATCCTTTGCGGAAGAGCTGGCGGGGTGCACGAGGACACTTAAAACCTCCAGATGGGGGGAAGAGTCACCCAGATTCTCGGCTGGAACGGGAGCGCTCTGCCTGTAACCGATTCCTCAACCGCTTCGTCTTCGGGGTAGTGAGAAGAGCAGAGCGCGAGCGCTTCGTCGAGGTGTTATCTAGGTGTTGAATTGCAGTAGATGGGTGTAATATTGTAGGGAGGGAGAGGTATTATTTTGGGTCATAATCGCTTTGTAGCTTCCTGTCCACAGTTTGTGGGTAGGATCACAGTCTCTCTTAGGGTTTTCTACTTACTCATCCTGGCAGAGTAAATAAAAATGGGCACTGCAGGTCTCTACCCCAGGGATGTCTGCAACTTGGAACAAGTTTGGCTCTTGAAACAAATGGAAGAGAGGCCAGAACATATTGAATAATATAGACCTAAGTCTCCTTCCAGTTTTGCCCTGGAAAGTGCTTTGCAAGAAGTTTTTCTGCTGACTCTGCTGCTTCCTTAACACCCCCTTTACATACAGCAGCGTTAGAAAGCTGGTGAAACTCAGCGCCGTACAGTTCATGCTGAACAATCACACGGTAAGTCCTCTCGCCTTCTGCTTTTCAAACTCCTCCGTCTGCCATTTGTGCAGCTGAGATAATCCCCTGATTTCAACACCTGGGCACACACTGGAAATTTACCCGTCTCCTGGATGCTTCCATGCTAGACGAGCCTCCAGAAAAACGTGATCTGTGTTGCATCTCTCTTTGTTCAAAGCCTGCCCTTCAGTTTTGAGGGGCTGTAATTATTTCATACCTTCCATCCCCAAAGGGTTCATGTGGGGGTCTCTATTGTCCCCTGAAGAAGCCACTTTCAGAGGGAAATGGGGGAGAGAGAGCCCACAGTGCTGCTTGTGCAGGCGGGCAGCAGCGAGCACTGTTTATGCGATTTAATGCAAAACACAACAGCATTTCAGCGCCCCCAGCTCTCACTCTAAAAGCGCCGATTTGGACGAAGTGCCACCGCTTGCAGGATGGCAGTCTTGCTCCTTGGTCACTGCCGGTACCGTACTCCCTGGGCCCATCTGTGGGATGCTGATTTGAAATCAAAAATGTTAGAATCAGCAACTTAGAAGCCCAGCAGCAAAATATCAGATTTCTGACTTGCCTCTGGGAAGATGCGGTCATTTGATGCTGCGATGCTGGAGCGATAGGGACTCCCGGCACCACATCCAGAAGGTTTCCATCGACTGGTTGAACGGGACGCTGTTTTCCTCAAGCTGGGGACTATTTTACAGGGAGTCCCACCTCCTGTGTTTGGCCCAGAAGCTGCGTTCAAACTGTGTTGGCTGGGGCTACTGTTTCTGTGGAGAATGTGGGGGATCTGTCAGGTTTTCAGCAACCTTAACGCCTGAAGGGTCCCCATGAGGAAGGAGGGGACAAATTGCTTCTGTGCTCCGGAGGCAAAGCAAGATTTCCTTGTTCTTCTGGTCCTGGGGAATTCCGAGATGAAAGATGAGAGCTGGTGTCTTTGCCAGCAGATAGGAGAGGCTGCTGCGGGGCCCACAGGCACGGTGCCTGTTGCCCTCTGGTGGCCCGTTCGCCGAGAAGGCTGGCAGATGGGAAGTTTGGAGTGATAACCCTGCGGCTCATCCTTGCGCAGGTGGAGAATTAGGGGAATGAGGGATCCTCAGCCCATTCAAGGTGGTGGTTCCTCTTTAGAATCATAGAATCGTCCTGGTTGGAAGGGACCTTTAAGATCATCAAGGTCTTGATGACCATCCGTCAACCATCAACCCAACGCTGCCTAAACCACCACTAAGCCGTGTCCCTCAGCACCACGTCTGCCCAGCTTTTAAATCCCTCCAGGGATGGCGACTCCACCACTGCCCTGGGCAGCCTCTTCCAGTGTTTGACAACCCTTTTGGTGAAGAAATTTTTTCCCAATATCCATCCTAAACCTCCCCTGACACAATTTGAGGCGGTTTCCTCTTGTCTCATCGCCTGTTCCTTGGGAGTAGAGATTGAACCCTCCTTTCAGGGAGTTGGAGAGAGCGAGAAGGTCTCCCCTCAGCCTCCTTTTCTCCGGGATGAACACCCCCAGCTCCCTCAGCTGCTCCTCACAAGACTTGTGCCCCAGACCCTTCACCAGTTGCCCTTCTCTGGACTCGCTCCAGCCCCTCAATGTCAGTGAGGGGCCCAAAACCTCTCTTTTAACCCATCTTTTCTCTTCCTTTTACAGAGTGAGCACTTTTCCTTCCTGGGCATTAACAATCAGTCCAACCTGACTGACATGAGATGTCGGACAACGTTCTACACTGCACTTGGGCGTCTTCTCATGGTGGATTTAGGTACTTGAGTCTTTTCCTGGAAACCACTGCAAAATGTGACTTTGTAGTTCAGATACTGGGACCTGCTGTTTAGGGAGCTCTAAGTTCCCACAGGAAAAGATGCTGGAATGGGAGAAGCCAGATGGGTTAAGAAAAAAGGAGGGGAGAGAAGCTCAGGAGCGGGTTTCATGCCATGTTGCTGGGTCCAGAGCTGCATACCACCAAGGCTGGGGCTAAATTTTGCTTTCATAATATTCCAAGTGTTTTCCTGAGGTGGCAGAGTTTTTACTAAGTCTTTTTTCTGAGTTGGATATTGGCAGTGATAGATCAAGCTGTGGTCTCTCGGCCTCTAGCTCTGTGGGTGAGCGATGGCTGAATGTCCAGTTCAGGCAGTACCGCAGGGATGTGCGGTCTTATTTCCTCCTGATTTTATTTATTTTTGTTCTTTCAGGGGAAGACGAGGATCAGTATGAGCAGTTCATGCTTCCCCTCACTGCTGCCTTTGAGACCGTGGCACAGATGTTCAGCACAAATACTTTCAATGAACAAGAGGCAAAAGTAAGTTGGGCAGGACCTTCCCTGTTACCCGTGCTCTCCCTGCTCTTTCCCTTGGGAGCTTTGACATTTTCAGTTCAGATGGGAGAGAACCAGTAACTCCTGCAGAGGGAGAGCCGATCTGCCCTCTGAACGAGATAAATAGATGCTGAGGCTGAGAGAGTTGGGGGGGTTCAGCCTGGAGAAGAGAAGGCTCCGGGGAGACCTTGGAGCCCCTTCCAGTCCCTC
>JAOXJK010000015.1:3239202-3250394 GCA_025774025.1 Xenus cinereus | reverse complement strand
CCCAGAACTGGTCCCAGTGCTGCAGCTGGGGCCTCCCCAGGGCAGAGCAGAGGGGCAGGATGACCTCCCTCCACCTGTTGCTCACACTCTTCCTGATGCCCCCCAGGATGCCCTTGGCCTTCTTGGCCACCAGGGCCCATTGCTGGCTCCCTCCTCCGTGTCTGCATGGGAGGGAGGTTTTGTGCTCGGCTGACCTGTGGTTACAGGGGCCACAAATTACACGATTAAGCTCACGGGTAAATTGCTGGTAACACCTATTCCTCTCCATCCAGGCCTCCTCCATTAGGCCCAAGTGGGGCTAAGGGGATTTTTTCCCCTGGATTCCTCAAGGCTGTCGAAGCTCCGAACGAAGTCTGCTGAAATAAAGGAAAAACACCCAAGAAAATTAAAAAACCAATGGAGGAAGACTCCGTGCCCTTGCAAGATGCCCTGGGAGAAGCTCTCCTCACCTGCCCGAGAGGAAGACGCGGCTGCAGCCCTTCGGCCCCGACATCCCCGAGGACTCCAGGCTGCTCTCCCTCCGCTTGCCTGGTGAGTAATTTAAACTTTTCTTATGTTTCCTCTGGTTTTGGTTCGCCTGCAAGTTGTCTGACTTCATTAAATGCTTATTTTGGGCCGCGTCCTACTGGTGCTGCAAATCAGGATGGAAAACGTGGCTGGTTATTGAGGGAAATAAAGAGATATTGTCCCTTAGGAGAGCCTGGGGTGGCTCCAGAACTGGGAACGCCTGAGCTGAGCCCCGGTTTTCCCAGCAGGAGAAGGGGATGGTTTTTCCCTGGGTGGAGAGGCTGGCTGAGATTACTAGAAAGGCTGAAGGACCTCTGCAAAACATCACGTCGATGGTTATCTCTTTCTCCCTCCTTTCTGCTTTAAACCTCTGGCATCTGCCTGGCTCGTGGAGGGCTGTGAAGTGGAAATGGGGAATTCCTGGAGCCGCCGAGCAGGACGGGACACGTCCCTGGGGCGTGGGTACCGAGAAGCAGGGGAGCAAGCAAATCCTGAGGGCATCTCCCCGGCTCCTCCGCCACCTCCAAACGCTCAGGTTGGCTCCCCAGGAGGAGGAATGAGCTGCTGGAGGTGCCACCTGTGGGCATGTGGCACTCACCAAGAGCCGCGACACAACGATGTCCCCATCTCCCTCCGGGCTGGGTGGCGTTTCGCCCTGGGAACGCATCTGAGTTTCTAAGTGACACTAATGGTTTCTTTGGAACCGGTACAGATTATTGTGTAAACATCTTTTCGAGAGTATTTTTTAATGCGCCTTATTTATCTGATGGACCATGGCAACTCCTGAAGCTTGCAGGGTTTCCTGCGGCGAAGACCTATAGGGTGGTGGGTGTTTGCTTTGCCGCGCTCCCCGCTTGTTGGTGCATTGAAGTCTTGGGTTGGGACCAACAAATAAATTCCCTTTTGCCGTGCAGTGCGTCTTTTACAAACTTCCCATCTGGTATTTTTCCTAGGGGGGCCTGTAAATATACAAGACAAGTGGAAAAGGGGACAAAAATTTAAGTAGTAACTGTGGTATCTTGTATGGGTGAAAGGAGAAACAGCAACCGAGGGCTTTGCCGGAGGATGGGAGGTGCACCCTGAGCATCGGTTGTGAGGACAGCAGGATGCCAGGGGACAGATGGACGGTGGTGATGGCCATGGCCACAGCCCCAGGACAGTGTCTGGGGGTGCCATCTGGGGGGACATTCCGTCAGAGACATCAGGGACGGCGGTGGGTGCCAGCACTCTGTTCCCCGTGGGACACGGGTGCTTTCCTGCGCCACCAGAGCCCCGGCGTTTGGATTTTTATTTAAGTCATTTGATTAATCCAGGATCCAGGCTGTGTTTGTTCACCGCATCTGATTATTATCTAGTTTGCCCGATTCTTTGTTTCTCTTCAAATATTGTTTCTGCTTTAAAGGGTAATGAACATAAAGGCAAATATCTCACCTTTTCCCTCTCGAAATTTCATTAAGCTGTGTGTTTGTCTTGGATGACAAGATGCAGCCCATGGAGTGAAAGGTTTTCCGGCCACACCTTCACCCGCGATCTAATTCTGCCACAATTGTCTACAAAGGGAATGAAAACATTTGTATTTATCCACGAGATTTAATTCCTTTTAAAAGACAAGAGATCCGTTTGTAGAACAGGTAAGTGTTTTCCGCCGAACTCTGCAGGTGTAAATTCGTCGTGGAGCATTGCAGCGTGGCTCTGGAGGAGGTGGATGTGATTCCAGCCCAAAATAATGCCAATTTTGGACCATAAGCCTTTAGCTCTGGGTCCCGGGTCCCATACCATTAAGCAGGTCCCATACCCACAATATACATTCTCAGTGTATCCTCCTTTGCTCGGCTTACCGGCTGTCCTGCTGCTGGCACGGAGGCCCCAGTGTTAGTATTTTGGGGGGGAGAAGAAAATTCAGGCTTTTCCCCCGTTTTCTTTTTCACCTGCTACGATTTGCAGAGCAAAAGTCTGTTTGTCGTTGCCTGGAAGAACGTGAACCCTCCAAAAAAACTGCTCAGAGATGCAGGTCTGCAACAGCCGGCACAGCCCAGACCCAACCACTGATGGATGAAATCCTCCAAGTACATTAATCACCTTCTTATAACATTTTCACATATTTTATTTGCTTTAAAGCTTTGGCCCCCGCGAAGTTTTTAGCAAGTGGTAGGAGAAGCTTGATTGATGCGCCCGGGGCTGCTTTGCAAAGGAGATGAACGGTCTCCTGGTGAAAGAGAGTGTGGTAGACAAATACTGCAGTAATTCCTCCTTTCACCAGGGCAAACAGAGGATGAGGAGGGTTGATGTGTTGTTGACACCCAGCGAAAAGCCGCTTGGCAAGGAGGGGTGAAATATTGGTCATTTGCTAACTAATGCCCGGAGGTTGTTGGGGCTGGGAACGGGGGGGACCTTTGGGAAAGCTGCAGAGAGCAAAGGGTGCCCCCATCCCTCGCTGATCGCAAAATCCGGGTGAAAATTGGGTAGACGTTGGTGTCACAAATAAAATTAGTGCCTCGGTCCTTCTTCTGAAGCCTGAGAGCTCCAGACCCTGGGTTAGACCTTGGCCTGGTACTTTCCTTGCTGTTTAGTGCCCGGGCATGGGCTGCCTTGTGATGATTCCAACCTCGTGAAGCCTCCTTGAAGGCTCCCCAGGTCCTGCTGCAGGATTTTTGCCCTAAAATTCTCCATTTGCTTATTATTTGGGGTGAAAACCCCAGTGTTTCCATGTTGCCTGTGCTGATGGGGACAAGGCCGTGGCTTTGGGGCGCACTCCTGGGTCTGGGAAGTTTTGCTGCTGGCTTTAGTGGTGACCATCACCATCTCCTCGTTTAATTGGGCTGAGCGGCTGGCTCTCGAGATGGACAACAACCCGAATCGTTCTGGATTTGGTACTTCTTTGTGCTCATGTCATCAAATATATCATGTTTTGGGGGAACTGAGCTCTTGTGGTGGGTTTATAAGGATGCTGAGGGCTTCCTGGGGACCTGCCACAGTGCAGAATTGGTGCCGGCTTGTGGGTTTGCCTCCATTCCTCCTTTTTTAAAGGGCGAAAAGGGTAAAGCCAGTAATGTGGAAGTGCCATTCTAGGGGGGCACAGTTGATGCGAGTAGCTATTCGTGGTGAAACAGCACGGATATTCAGACTCAAACACTGGTATTTCAGAAAAACTCAGTTTCATCACGGAAACTTGCCTGGGAGCTGAGCAATCTGCATCCCCCCGCCTGGTACGTGACGATACCTAGCAGCAAACAAATCCCATAGGTGCTGGCAGAGCTCCCGGCCGCCGCAACGCTCCGAGTCTAGAAAAAGGATTAATATTATCTAGCTGGTCCAAAAGGGGAGCCCACGTTCCGCTTGCTCCAGACCCGGCTGGGACGGGGAAACATCTGCACGTGCTCGAGGGGAACATCTGGCGTTTGCTGCAGCTTCTGGGCTGCTCTGCTCCAAAAGCCCCAACCCTTGGGGGGAGCTTCGCCCTGGGCTCCGACCGAGCGGCGCAGCCGTTGGGACGATGTTTGTAAAGCATTTGGACATCCTTCTGCAGAGGAAGTTGTTCTGGGTGGACCCCAGAGCCGCTCTGTCCTGTGTAAATCCTGCAAATCTCCAACCCAGAAGCCCGGGCGCTGCCAGCCCCCATGAGAAAGTGGCTCCGAATGAATAATTGCTCCGCCAGAGCTCAGCCGGTGCCTTTTTCCCGGTTAACCCAGCCATTTATTCTCAGGGGAGTGGCGAGGAGCCCTGGGTGCCCCCACCCAAGCTCTGTTTGCAGAGAGACTTGTGCTAATCCCTTTGCTTTCCGGCGCGGCGTGAGCAGGACCCCGTTGTGCCGCCTGGGCTGGGCCGTTCACCGACCGGTGGAAAAGTACCGTGGGAGGCTTTGCCAAAGAGCCCATAGCCCTGCTTTTACCCCCCCTCGGAAACACGGGGGCTTCAGGATGGGTTCCCCCTCTCCTCCTTGGCACTGTCACTGCTGAGAGCCCTGATCCAGCCTCGCCAGGCTCAGGTGATGCAAAAACTGCCGGACACAGAGGATGTAAAATCATGTTGTGTTGGAAACTCAGCCTTAAAAGCTGGAAATATCATAGAATGGTTTGGGTTGGAAGGGACCTTAAAGCTCATCCAGTCCCTGGGGACACCTCCCACCAGCGCAGGTTGCTCCAAGCCCCCTCCAACCTGCCCTTGAACCCCTCCAGGGATGGGGCAGCCACAGCTTCTCGGGGCAACCAGTCCTCAGATGCTGGGATGGCAACAGGCACCAAGGCCCTTCAGACACCCCACCTCTCCAAGGTGGCCTTTGGTGGCCCACAGACAAACTGTATTTATCAAGGGGAGGCACTGGGTTTTGTCCCAAAAGCAGGTTTTTAAAAATGGGCTCTATGACATGAAAACCCGACCACCCTTTGGGGACTGGCAGAGGGACGGATGCCACGGTGGAATGGTGGGAGAAGACGGACTGCAGCACGGCACCAAGGGGAGATCAGGCCACGGGCACGCACATGTGGAACAGAGGGACCATGGATGGGGTAGGTACCACCACCACGGCAGCTTCTGGCTGGCTTCGTCCCAGAGCTAACCATGGCTGTTGATACTTTAAGGCAGATCTCATCAGGAGAAACTCCCGATTGCACAAACCCAACTGAGCAGGAGTCCTCATCAACAGACAAGACTCACCCACTGGGGTCACGTGAGGTGGACCCATCACAGCCACAACAGAGCCCCACACTCTGCTCCCTCGGGGTGTAACACCTCCCCCCCAGCTCCCTGCTCTCCCACCCACCCCTGTGTCCCACCACCGGGGCTTGGGGTCAGGTTTTCTTTGGTGACTTCCTCTTAGGACATCGTGATCAATGACAACGCATCTTGTATCACAGGACCTTCTGCGGGTTACACCTATTGCCAGACCTAGAACTGGTATAACTGGGGCTGAATTTATAGGTTTGGTTTCATCACCATCACCATCATGCTCAATCTCCTCCTTCTACCTTGTTTAGTTTTGGGAAAACAAAAACCAGGAGAAAACATGAACCAGTTGAGCTTGGGAAAGACCATGCCCACGGTACGTCCCTGCAGCAGGACACTCTAAGAAGCCACATGCTGCTTTATTTCCAAACGCAAAGGTCCAACCACTTCTACCAAATTACATCAAAAGCCATTCCCTCTCTCTCCAGTCCAAATTACCCCCCACACCCATCCCTGCTCTTCCTTCCTCTCCTGGCTTTGGTTTAAAGAAATAAAAAATTACCCAGAACTGAGTAAATCAGATTTTTTCAAGTTTCCCTTAGAGAGCACCACACGTAAAATGTTTGTAAGAAACAGAAGAATTAATTAAAGGTCATAAAAGAAGCGGTTCCTCCCTCTGCTGACAAGCTGCTGGACATGGAGCTGCATCCCCACACCAGGTCCCACGACCAAACCAGGGTCTGGAGAAGACCCTTCCCATGAGGTCCAGCTCGGCAAAGGCTGCGCTTGGGGCACGAGGCTCCATCTGAAGTTTTGGGGTTCAGCATTCGTTAGCTGAAGAAAAATAAGTGCTGGAACATGCTGCTGCTCCTGATAGATATGAAAAGATGAGTTGGGTGATGATGGAGATGCTTGTGTGTTCCTGAAGAGGCTGGGCTGGTGTCCTGCTGCTTCACAAACCTTGGGAAGTTTGTTCTGCATTAATTCATTGCCATCTCTACAGCCGGGAGAGCCCAGCAGCCCTGCAAACTGGTGGCCCAAACCAGTGACGGGGGGCTGAGAAAGCCTCCCTCTCTCCTCTGCACTGTCCATGGCCACCTGCCATGAAGCCAGGGGAGATAAAGGCCACCTGGGCCCACGGAACCTGTGCTTTGACCTGGGAAAAACGTCTGGAACATCAACAGACGGCAGCAGAAGCCAGGGACGCCGTGGTGGGCAGGGCGTGAGGAACGGTGGAAGTTCAGGAGGTGAAGTCAGTGTTTCCCTGCTGGGGTGTGCCAGGAAGCCTCCCTCCTTCCATGACACCTCTGGGGACAACAGAAGGCGGAAGGTGACTAACGGCACCGCGCAGCGCGGCACAACATCGTCTGGGCACTGCACAGAAACCCATGCGAAACAGTTTTTCATTTGTCTAACTTCTCTTGATTTAAATTGGCAGGGGAGAGGAACTTGACAGAATTATTTTAAATATTATTGGATGCCTTTGCGTTGATTTGTACAGATTTGGGTTTTCCTCTCCCACCCTGCAAGGGTTTTCTTCGCGGTTATTGCAGAATTAGCTCAGAGCTTTGGGCTGGGCCTTTTTCTGCAGTAATTTGTCATGACGGGGAGCAAGGACACGGGATGGTCACCGGATTCACCTTGCCTTTGGGCTCCACTTCAGAAGGGAAAATGGAATCAGGCTACAAGATAACTCCCCAAAAATTACGCGATCGTCTTGTTCTGAGCCTGTGCTTGTTATCACAGCAATGAACCCACCAACGCTCTGGCAAAGATAAAATTATAGGAAGGGAAGGTCGTGTTATTATAAAACAAGAGGGATTTTATTCATATTAATGCTCTCACCACCACACAACCCCAAACCATGGCTGTCCATGGGGTCCCTTCCAGGGTTCAGACACGGGAATTGAAGATATCTTGCCCAGATTTCTCCCCGCCCCAAGGACATCCCGTGGGCATTTGTAACACAAAGACCAAGGATGGGGCCCGACCATGCCAGCAGCAGGAGGAGCAATAAAGCTCTGGCTTTGGGAATGGCATGTGTTGATCACCGAGCCCATAATTAACGGCAATCAAGCTAGTAAATAGCCAGGAATTTACTGTTTGCCTCAAGGCCAGAAAAAAAAGAAGCCCGAATAAGGACACAAGTGATTTAATCAGCAGAAGACCCTGGGCTGATAAAAGAATGGTCATGAGGTTCCACCAGAGGGCACGGGCCATTCCCCATTATCTCCACGGGAAAACAGGCTGCAGCTGGAAAAATACCCAAAATGAAGAAACAAAGAGCAGGGGCAGGAACCTTGCCCAAGATTTATGGGAGATTAAGCAAAAAATAACACTTGTCTCCTTAAAGGGAGACAAAAAAAGACCTATCCAAAAGCTGGGTCATCTCTTGGGTTCCTCGTGACCGGTTGATAATGTAAATGAGGGCTTAATAGCCAACATGCCTTGTCCTCCGTGTCACACGCAATGACACTCCACGTTACTCAGATACAACCTGTGGCACCTCCAGTGAGTGAAAACCTTGACATGAAAATGAAATTGGTTTTGTTTAATTAAGATCTTCCTCCTCCAGAAGGTCTTGCATGGAGTTTGCTACAGCAGTTTCTACAAAAGAAGCTCTCTGGTCCTCATCACTTGTCTCAGCTTTTAGGGGACTGTCCCAGTTTTTAGGGGGCAGAGCACATCGCGGGTGGGGGGTGAGGGGTATAACTGCTGGATCCCTTGGGAGCTGACACCAACATCTTTAGGACCCTCCCATCCCACTTTCTCGAGTCATCAGGAGTCTTTTGTATCCGCATCCTGCTGGTTTGTGCCTCCAGCCCTGCTCTTTATCTCCCCACCTTAACCTCTTAACAGCTACACTCTGTCCTTGCTCTCAGAACAAAGAGTCCCTTCCAACCCATCCATGTCCTGACAGACAGCGATGATGGTCTGGGCCCTATCAACACATGCCATCTCCACATCCCTGCTCCTGCCATTGTTCTGGATTCACCCCTCAGGGCTCCCTCTCCCCCACGAAAGGCATTTTGCAATCTCCTTTGAGCAGGTGGCCACAGATGGACCTTGCTGCCATCCCCATGGGTGCCAATGCCTGGGACGTCACCAACAGACACTTAAGCCTAAGTACTAGAGTAGACCAGGCAGGGCTGGAGTGACATCTACCAGGAAAAGCAGTTTGATGGTTTTATGAACAGATTAAAAACACGTCTTATGAAATGTCTTAGGAGACACGATACTTTCCAGTCCCACACCTTCTCCTGCTGCAAACCAGCAGGAGAACAAGCTGTCCAGAGAGGTGGTGGAGTCTCCTTCTCTGGAGACATTCAAAACCTGCCTGGACAAGTTCCTGTGTGACCTGCTCTGGGTGGACCCGCTTTGGCGGGGGGGTTGGACTAGATGATCTCCGGAGGTCCCTTCCAACCACATATCATTCTATGATTCTATAACCCCCTCGCTCCGAAAGGACAAGAGGCAGCAACACAAACTGGAACACATGAAATCCAACTTCAACATCAGAAAAGCCATTTGACTCGAAGGGAGGACAAAAGACCGGCCACAGGTTGCGCAGAGAGGGCGAGGAGTCTCCATCCATGGAGACAATCGAAACTCAACTGGAAACGTCCCTGAACAACCAGCTCTGGGTGACCCTGCCTGAGCAGGGCCAGAAAGGACCATCTCCAGAGGTCCCTGCCAGCCCAGCCCCAGCGACTTTCGGAACATCCAAGTATTTTATTTCCTTTCTCATGGGAGATTCTTTCTAATGAGAATTCTGTTTGTTTAATTTCAGGTTCTCTCAATTTTCTTTTGTACCAGCTCCCGTTATCTTCAGGAACGCTGAAAAGCTGTGCTAAGGCCATCGCCGCCAACTGTCCCCAGTAGCTTCATAACAAGAGCAGCCATTGGGACAGGCTTAGACAGCAGTTTAATTATAAGAGCAGTCATTTACATAACTTGCTTTTATAAACACCGGAATGGCAGCCAAAAAGCCTTACATTTGTGGAAAAAAGAATTGTTTACATATTTCACTAATAGAAACAAGGACTCAGCTTGACTTCCTTGCTCCAAAACCTCTGGTTTTCAAATAAAAAAGCGCCAAGGGCAACTTCATATAAGCATGAAAGGGGTCTGTAAGGGCCATACACAGAGATTACCGCTCCCCCTTGAGGGGCAAGGAAAATGAAAGGGAATGGGGAAATTTTGCGAGGCTACAGAACAAGGCAGAGAGGGCAGAGCAACCATCAATTTTCCAGCTCTAATTAAACCAAACAACGGAGCCCATCAAGTTATGAGTGTATTTAACTATTGCCACTGTCATAAAAGTACTCAGGGTATTTGTATTATACAGGTTTACACCGTACAGCTGGGTAATATTTACCATATAGAGAACGCTCAGCCACTACTCCATGTTGAACACGTAATACATGTTCACAAATCCATGTGAAAATTCACATATAAATAGAAACGCTTTTTTTTTTTAAAAAAAAAAAGGTCAACGTGTCAAATAGAACTTGGATTTTAACGTTTCCCTATTCCTATTTCACTACTTCCTGTGGCAGAATAATTCCTTCCCTGGGAGGTGCGAGGCAGGGCACGACGTTTCCCTGTGGCAAGCAGCATCGTGTGACTCTGGTCACATCAGGGAGATACGCATCATGTGGTGGCATCGCCAACACCCACCTTATCCATCTTTTCACCTCATACATCTTCCCACCTCATCCATCCTCCCTCCTTATCCATCTTCCCACCACCCTTGGGGCCCAGGAACTCCATCCACTTGTTTTCAGAACGGTTTTCATTGGTAGAAGATTCCGGCTGAAGGGAGTTCCATCAGGAACATTCCAGCCAGTGTCTACGCTCAACACCACTAAATTATTCACCTCCTAAATGCTACGTTGAATTATCATCACCTCTGAAACAGCGGGGTCTGTAGCTGACAGTGAAATAGAAATCCCCTGGAGACAGCCAGTTTTACACTTCTTTTTACACGAGGGGCTGCAAACAGCTTCTGCGGCACAGATGGGTGAAGATCCCCGTTTTAGTTTTAGTAACCCAACCAGTGAGTCTTCCTAGAAAACCATCAGCTACTAAGTACAAATCAGCAGGAGTTCAAAGATATAATTTTTTCCTTTGATGAAACTTCTTTCACGATGCAAAAAAACCCAACCCTGTACCTAACTCAAATTAAACAGTCTAGAAAAAATGTAAATACAAGCAGAGATTGGGCCATTTGATCTCTGATACCCTTTGAGAGGAAGTAACAATGCCCTCGGGTGCCTCTGCTGGAAGGTCCAACTGCAAATGTACCCAAACCAGCTAATAATAGTGTTCAGAGAAACCGGCCATGCAGAATTCACGGGGCCAAAGCCATCTCCATCTCCCCTGCTCTGATGGAACTACCGGTTCCTGGAAAACCCCATCGTCTCTCAGAAGCGACATGGTAAAGCTGCATGAGGTGGAACAGAGGCAGGAGGAAGCCCTCGGTGATCAATCTATGGACACACTCGTCTCTTCAGGTCACCACCATCGGATTAAGATAGGTCCAGGAAGGAATTAATCAGCAAAGTGACACTGCTGTACAGCCCCCAGCTCTTATTCAATTAAAAATTAAATATTTTTTCCACAGATGGACATCTCTCCTTAGCAAAAGCTCAGCATTTGTTTACTACAATTAATTGCCTCATCACCGATTGCAATTAGCCTGCTTCATCTTTTCCGTGCAACAGTTTACTGATTTAATACCAGCAAAGCTTCATCCCATTTCTTCCAAACACCCTCATTTTTCCCTGAAACCAGCACCAAAGTGCATTTTAACCCTTATTTCCACCAGTCCCCTCCAGCACAAACCTCTAGTGTCCAACTCTTATAGACTGGTTTGGGTGGGAAGGGACCTTCAAGATCATCGAGTTCCATCCAGGGACACCTCCCACCAGAGCAGGTTGCCCAAAGCCCCCTCCAACCTGGCCTTGAACCCCTCCAGGGATGGGGCAGCCACAGCTTCTCAGGGCAACCTGGGCCAGGCT
>JAOXJK010000015.1:3196857-3219366 GCA_025774025.1 Xenus cinereus | reverse complement strand
CCATCCCTGGAGGGATTTAAGAAACGTGTAGACGTGGCACTTGAGGGCATGCTCTAGTGCCCGAGATTGTTGGGTTGTGTCCGTTTGTGGTTTGTTTGTGTGGGTTTCTTTTTTTTTTCTTTTCTTTTTTTTTTGGTGGTTGGACTCGATGATCTCAAAGGTCCCTTCCAACCATGAGGATTCTGTGATTCTGTGTCGGCAGCGCCCGGGCTGAAGATGCTGAGCGAGAGCAGAGTCTCCCTGCGGAGGTTTCACAGCCTCTGAGCTGCCCCTTCCCATCGTTTGGACTCGGCAGGGTCAGGTTTACGGTTGGACGCAATGACCTTCAAGGTCTTTTTTCCAACCTAAATGACTCTATGATTCCGAATCCGGAGATTTTGGCCAGACCGTTCCCGTTTCCACCTTCTTTCCACCTGCAAAAACAGGTCTGAAAGCAGCCGGGGTGCTGCCGTGCCCCGTCCCACTCAGTGGCCGTAGGGATGATGACCAAGGAGCAGAATTGGCTCCTCTTTGGATTTTCTGGGCTTTAGCCAAATTCCCAGGGATGCTTTCAGGTGCGGGTTGGGCAGGGGGCGGTGGGGGAGTGAGGAGAGGGCAGGAGGCAGCTGGGGGGCTGCTGGAGGGGAGAGGGTGGGTAAGGGCAGGGCAAGCGGGTGGTGGGTGCTGGATGGTGGGTGCTGCGCCGTGGTGGGGCCACCCTTTGGTCGGCAGATGGCACAAGAGCCGTGGCTGAGCCTCGGGCAGGGAGCAGAGCTGCTGGGAAAACATAACTGGGGTGGTGGTGGGGGGAAATAAAAGAAATGCATCGCCCTGGAGCTGGCTGAAGAGTAAGGGCAGAGCAGGAGGCACCACGGGCGACCTCCTCCACAGCTCCCAGTGAGTCCCAGCAGGAGCCCACAGTCCATCGTCTCTCCCACCAGCAGCTCCCTTAGGGTTGGAGCATCCCAAACTCGTCCTCTGGCTTCCCGCAGCTGCATCCCGCTGCTTCCTCGGGCAGCGAGGCTGCTGAGCTCCCGGCTGGGCTATTTGGGAAGGAGCCAAGGGGCTATTTATCTCCCCCCCACCCCAGGAGCCGGGGAGGGGGGCTGAGGGGGCTTGTGAGCATGGTGGAAGCCAAAAAAAACCCTGGCTATGGCAAGGAAAATAGGGGTGAGATGTGGTGGGAAATGTATGGGGTGTTTGGGAGGCGAATGCTCCCTGGGGAAGGGGGGATTTGGGCTGTGCCTCTTTGATGCTCAGTTGTGCAAAGCAGCTGGTGGCCCCCCCAACTCCTCCAGCAGTGCAAGTGGGGTGTAAACCCCCCCCCCCCACATCCTCTGAGCCACACGGGAGAGGGGTTTTGAAAATCCCCATGTGCTGGATGGGGGTAAAATTGAGCTCGGTTCTCTCCCGACCTCCCAATTCCACCTCCCCGAACCCCAAACCTCCACATCGTCCTTTAAAAAAAGGGGGGGGGAGAAGATGGGGGGGTTCCTCCATCACCCCGCTCTCTCTGCCCGTCCCCAGCACGAGCTGCCCCGCGGTTTGCAAACATCAAGCGAAGCACAAGTGTTCTTTATTACTGGTTTTGACAGGCTGGGTTAAGTGGGCGGCCGGGGCCTGGCAGACGTGCCTGGGTTTGCTTTCTGCTTTGGAACAACTCTGGGGCTCGCCACATCTGTTGGGTTTGTGTTTTGTTTTGTTTTGCTTATTTTATTTTATTTTTTTTAATGGGAGACATTTATTTAGATTGAAGAAAGATCGCTTGGATACCGGGCCAAAAACGTAACTTAAAATATCTGGACTAAACAAGCTCCTAAAATAAGGAGAATTGCTTAATTTTTCTCTCTGATGTCATCTCTGGCTGCCGCACGCTGAAACCCTGGGCATGATAATATTTAAATACAACGCAGCCTCAAATAATTCACAGGGCAGGGGGAAATGCATCATGTGTTGTCAGCTATTACATGTCATAGATTTCCTATTTGTCAATCTACCCACCCTTAAAATATATAAAAAAAAAAAATCCTGGCTGTGAGCAACTTCCTGAACCCGAGTGAAATACGTGCCCCAGCAACTGGAGGTCAACCTGAGCAGCCCGTTTGGTGCTCGCGTCTGTGGTGTCCTCTTTGGCATTTAATTTAAGGAAAAAAAAAAACCCCAAACAATTTAAAAAAAAAAAATCGTGATTAATGATACGGCCACCAGCTCCGAGGGCGAGCCGTGCAATTTTTCCGCCTTCGACTACGAGGTTGCCAAAAGGAAGAGCCTCCTTAAAAGCACAAGTGTGTGAATTGTGCATCTTGAGGGTTAGAAAGTCCTCCACGGGACGTGGCGGGAGAGATGGAGCCCCCAGAGAGCCAGGTCCCCCCAACCCGGACGGATATTCCGGCAGGTCGTGGCCGTGCCCACCCTCCGCTTCTCCCGGGGGGCACAAATCCCCGCCGTTCGCCTCCTTCCACCCTTTCTCCCTCTCTTCGCAGAGAGAGCAGCTCTTATTCCACTCCGGGAGGATTTGCCCTCGTCTCTTTTCACGTCACGGCAATAAATTTCGCCCTGGTTTGGCCTTTAGCAGCAACGGCACGCCGCAGGCATCCAGTCCAACAACCACAGGCATCTGCTGCCCGCGGGCACCAGCCTCGCTCCCTCTGCCCGGGGCCAGAAGGCGGCACGTTTTGGTGGCCCACGTTGCCGTGTTTTCCCCCCTCCTCCAGCCCCAACCCAGACCCTTTTGTGCTGGACGCTCGCTGGTTTTATATCCAAAAAAACCCCCCAAAAAATGGGATTTACACCGTACCCACTCCCCTTTGGGGGCAGAGACCCCCCGAGCAGCGCTCGGCAGGAGCCTGCGCTGTGTCGGAGGGTTTTATTTTCAGGCTGGGAGCAGCAGAGCTAAGGTTTCACTCCATTATTCAGTTGATGGGGGGATGAGGTTACCGAGTGGAGGGACGGCGACGCTGTGGGGACCGTGGGGCTCCTCCCAAGGGGTACCCCAAGAGCTCTTGACCCCCGGCGACGCTGCCGGGACCGTCGGGCTTCTGCTGAGGAGTGCCTGGGGAGCTCTGACCTCCGGCGGTGCTGTGGGGACTTTGGGGTTCCCACTGAGGGGTACCCAGGGAGCTCTGACCCCTGGTGATGCTGTGGGGACCATGGGACTCCCAAGGAGGGGTACCCCAGGGGCTCTGACCTCCGGCAATGCTGTGGGGACTTTGGGGTTCCCACCAAGGGGTACCCAGTGAGCTCTGACCCCCGGTGATGCTGTGGCGACTTTGGGGTTCCCAACAGGGAGTTCTGACCTCCAGTGATGCTGTGGGGACTTTGGGGCTCCCACCAAGGGGTACCCCAGGAGCTCTGACCTCCGCGCCGGCCCTGCCTCTGCCGTGCCACGCTGGCCAGATGTGGCGACCGGCGGCTGCATCTGGTTTCCACCGCCGCCGGGTTCACAATATTTCTTTTTGCCTTTCGCAGGTTTCACGGGCTGCTGCCGCGCTTGGGAGCCATTCCGTCGGCTTAAACGTGGCCCCAGGATCCGGCGCTGGCCGGAGGAAAGACCCAGATCTCGTCTTATTTCCTTTTGTGCCGTGAAAGGCGCCGGCAGAGGTGGCAGCGGGACACTGTCCCCTCTCAGAGCCCGTCCCGAGGCTGGTGGCCGTGCCACGTGGAGCCAGGGTGTGTGTGGGGGTGTCAGCGTGGGGAAGACCTCGGGTACCACCCCACTGCCCCACGGGGACGTATTTGCTCTGTTCGATGCTACTTTGGGCATCTCACCGGGTTTTCCTTGAAACCAGATGGCTTTTTTTTTTGAGAGGCCGCTGCTCTAAACTGTCCCCGGAGGGGGGTCAGGACACCTCCACAAACCAGCCACCACCCTCCCTTGGGGATGGAGACGTGTCCTCCAGCCCACGCCACTGGGAGAGCTGGCTTTGAGGAATCAGGGTGACAACACGGGACCCTTCAGGGCCACCACATCGCTCAGCACATGGCTTGGAGCCGGGGAGGGGTGCAAGAGAAGAGGAGGGGGTGCTTGGCTCACTTAAAAGGCTTTTAAAAATACGGCAAAGTTTCTTTACATTATTTAAAAGCCTCTTTAAAGAGCAGCTGCCTCCTATTAATACCGCTCGGGCTGATAATCTTCGCTGGGATCTATCTTTAGAGCTCTGCCAGCAGAAACGGGGGCTGGAGGTGCAGCGCGGGGGGGTGACGTCAGGCTGAAGCCGGACCAGCTGAAAACACATCGCAGCCTCCCGGGGCCGGGGGGGGACGGAGGAGAGCCAATACCCTTGGCTTTTTTTGGAGGGGTGGGTTTGGAGAAACCAACTTTTGGGTTGCCCGTTTGCTCCCAAACGCCTCTTTTTTTGTGAGACTGGAGAGCACTGGGACGCGGCCGGGCTGCGCTCCCCCGGCCGGGATGGGGATGCGGATCACGACGCGCGGAGACGAGGGTTGATTTTCTTGCTTCCCAGGGCAATCCCCGTTGTGATACTGGGAAACACGCTGTGTTAGAGGCGGCAGCGACTGAACAAACCACCCAAGGGTTCGCGGAGATGCGGCTCTGCCCCACATCAGCCCCCACATCTTTTTGCCTCGAATCCGGGTGGGAATGGAGACGACTCCTCGTTTTTCAGGTGCCGTCCTTTGACGCAAGCGTGGCTTCAAAGGGGACCCTGAATAATCCCACTCTGTGGCGTCAGCGCCGTGGGGGGGAAGAGGGTGAGCGGGATCAAAACTCTTTGACTTGCTTTTATTTCCTTTGCTTTCTTAATCGCTTCCTGACAGCCCCGGAGCTGCATGAGAAACCCTCCGGCGTGATGCTGTGCAAGGGCTGACGCAGCTTTCGCCCCGTTCCCAGCAGAGCAGCCAGGATGGGGGTGTGTGTGTGTGTGTTTCAGTAGGGATTAACCCCGAGCTTCAGCTTTGCCGTGATGACCGAATCCCAAACTTTGTGAAATTTCATCAACAATTATCTTAAAATCAAAATGCAGCTGAGCTGGAAGCCCCAGACGCCTCTCCAGAAGAGAGCATCTCCATCTCTTCTTTCCTGTCATTGCTCAAACTTGAATCCATCCCAAGTTTGGGTTGATTTGACTTTTCCCGGGGCAAACAGGACTTTTTGGGAGCTCAAATCTGGGCCGGGCGTTGGGATATCAAAGGGGGCAGTAAGCTGGGACACTTGGCTCACTTCATTTAAGGCACCTGGGGGCAAGGAACGTGGCTAACGGCTCACTCGGCGTGCGAGAAGCTTATTACTGCATTAAAACAACATTTACGACCTCGGTAGGAAACTGGCCTCTGCGTGAGAAGCCGCCAGAGCACATCAGACCTCTGTGACCACACGTGTAATTTAGAGAAACCACTGTATTATTCATTCCCTCATATTGTGCCCATCAGCTGAATATCAGGGGATGCTGAGAAAAAAACCTAACGCTCATCTTGCCAGAGCCTGGCAAGAGGGACTTGTGCTGCTCTCGCTGGCCTTTTTGGTCAGTCTCTGCTTGGCAAATTGTGGGAAATTCAACTTAAAGGGAAGATTTTGCTCTCTATCAGGCAAACGATGAGCTTTTTCTAGCAGTTCAAATCTCAGAGCAGAGGGGTATTTGCTCCTGCGCCGTCGGTTCCTGCAAAATTGAGCAGGAGATGGTGAAGCCGAGATTTCCGCGGCACCAATGTGACTATTTTTGAGCCGTGCTTGGATGTGAAGTTTGGGAGGTGGCAGGGCCAGGTGCTCCTGGCAGCTCAGTTGCACATAAAGGGGTTGTGGGTGGTGGCCGGGGCTGGTGTTTGGAGCGGGGTTGTCTCAGCTGGAGCCGAGCTGCTTTCTCAGCCCTGCTCAAACCCCGGGGCTGCGTCACGGTGTCCCGAGGAGCCCCAAAAGCGGACACTGGGAAAACCTCAGGTTTTTGTGGAAAATTCCTCTGGATGCTGATCTTCCCCAGAGGGCCCAGGGCCCCCAAGGCTTGAAGCAAAAGGTCCCTGGTACTTGACTCCCATTAGTGACTAACGAAGGGGTGAGCACCAGGCTCCGTGAACTCCAAATCCACCCCTCGGAAGAATAAAGCCGCACAATGCTGGGAGCCGAGCAGAATGCCTTTCCACACCCGAGGAAAAACCAATATTGTCCTTCTGGTAATCTCATTTTTTCGGCCAGAACGTACCACTCCCCATCCTTAAGGGAAGTTTGCTCCCTGACCTGGGAATCCAGCTCCGGGGCTGGTGCATCTCCCTGGGGGCCCCGTGGGTGGATCTGCCCGGAGCCCTTTCCTCTGATGCAGCGATAAAACATCTGCCCTCTCCAGCTCCATCAATCAAAGCTTTAACGGTGGCAGCGGGGGCTCGGGTGTCCGTCCCCGCCGGCACCCGGGCGAGTGACGAGGAGGAAAAGGCTCGTGCGTCGTTGGGACTCCCTTGACTCACCGATGGCGGCTCCACCTAGAGAGTCACGCACTTTTCCCTGCGCCGCCGGGACACGCAGCCTCCTCCTTCCTTCTTCCTGAGGAGGGTGGCTTTGCCCAGAGGAAGGAAAGATTTACCTCGGGCAGGAAAGATTCGCCGCCGCGTGGAAGGAGCGTGGGGACGGCGAAGGGGGAGGTTGTTGGGGCAGGGAGCTGGGCGATGCTGGTGGAAACTGGTGCACGGGAGCACTGGAGTGAGCAAACGTGATGGAGGAGCGAGAAACCCAAGAAAACATCTGTATTCATCTCCTATTGTTGAGATTAATTTAAAATTTTTTTAGTATTTTCAGGCTTGCAGCTTCTCTGTGAGTCCACCCTAAGGGTGGCCATGCTCTTCGCTGGGGCTGCGGGGATAAAGGTGTGTTTAGGAAAAGATCAAAGCGACCTTTTTCAGATAATTAGCCACGAATGTGAGCTCAAATCCCACAGACGGACACCTCATTCCCATGAAAATCATGGCCAGCAAATAAAAGTGATTCTAAGAAACACATGCGAAGCAATTAAGCAAACAACAGCTCAGAAAAAGATTTTTCAAGTCCTGAAAAAAACTTCTAGGATTAATTATCAAGCACAGTAATAAAAATAAATAGCTGGGCTCTCTCTGCTGGGTTCAGACTGTCAAAATTCCCCAGCTGAGAGCAAAATCGTGCTAGGGTTTCGGCACGACTGGCTGGAGATGGCTGATGATTTTATTGAGCCCGGTTGATTACTCCAAGCCAAACAGCACATCGAGAGAGGAGCAGGGATTTGTTTTCGCAGCACAAAACGCTCCAAGGCTGCAGATGAAAAATAACCCCGAAGGAAATTCAAAGGAACCAACTGGAATTTTCTCCCTGCTCGAGAATACAGGGAACACAGTTTCCATAAAATGATTTTTTTTTTTTTTCTTTTTAAAATAACCATTACGAGCGGCTTGGTTTTGTGTGCCGGGACCCACAGCATCCGGGAAAGGCTGGAGAGGGGAGCGGGAAGGTGCAGGTGATGGGGCTCATCCTTTGTAGCCCCAAACTGGGCTGCCCTGGCATTTCAGTCAGCTGAAAAATAAAAACCAAAGAGGGGAAAAAAAAAAAAGAGAAAAAAATCCCGTCTGTGTGAAAATAATTACATTTCCCCCCCCCATGAGCTCATACAGGTTTTACTAGTTTTTCCAGCTGGCGTCTGGAATAAAACTCCCAGTGTCTCTCGCGGGCATTTTCTGCCCCAGGTTCTCCAGCCGCTCGCAGCCGGGATCCCTCTCCATCGCCCAGGTAAGGGGGGGTTACAGCTGAAATGGTCTGACATTCTCTCTAACGCCCAACTTGGCCCTTTCGAGGAGGAACCCAGCCTTTGAAAAGACAGGTTTGTATTCTGGGAATGAGGCGAGGAAGAGTTTTCTCCTTGGAAAAATTCTGATTTATTGAAAGAAAGCAATTTTTTTGTCAGTGGTTTGTGCTCTCGGACAATATTGTCCGTAAGATTTCCGTACGTGCTGTGTCCCTCTCTGCCACCAGGCCTTGGGAAGAGAGGGATTTCAAGCAGTGTTACCCCCAAAAAATCTATCAGCATAAGTCTTGAACATTGCTTTACACTGGAATACATGGAAAAAAAAAAATCCTGATTGCATTTGTATAACTCGATGCCCTGTGACTGTGCGGTCCCTGGGTTATAACATGGCAAAGTCCACATCCATCGTGTTCCTTCTGCCCTTTCCTTCTGCGTCTCGCCCATCGAACCTCGCACGATGGGAACGACCACTGCGGAGGCAATTTATTTGCACTTTGATTATATTTTTAGCCTCCCACTTCACTTCTTTTTTTTTTTTTAAAAAAAAAACCTTCTTTCATATTCCCGGTCGTACTGGCTGAATCACGGTGGCGAAGACAATGTCCTTTATTATATTGTGGAAGGGTTTTTTTGGTTTGGTTTTTTTTTTTCTGCTTTTTATTTTTCTAAGTTCACGGGAGGCAGGAAGCGGAGTCTGTTCCCAAATTTCCCTCCCGGCCGTTTTGCCCGGTGTCATTGGAAGTGCCAAAGATCACACTCCTCCTCGCCCGCTCTCGCTCCTTCTCTCTCTCTCCCCGCTTTGCTCAGAACAGCAAAGCAAAAGCGAGCAGGAAGGGTGAGGACCGGGAAAGTCTGAAATGATTTTTCCCCTTGTTTTGTCATGAAACTTTAAAAAAAAAAAAAAAAAGAAAAGGACAAGACAAGAACATCAGTCAATCATGTACTTTGGGCCTCGGCCAAATCAAATTAACTCCTGGTCTGTTTGTTCCATTTGAAGATGATAACCAGGACTTTAATGCACTCCCAGCTCTGCGCCGTCACCCAGCCGAGATTTCCTTTTCCAGGAGCTGGGTCCTTCCCACCGGGAAGACCCTTTCCATCAGCCCCCGGCTGCTGCCGGAGCTTCGACATCAAACCCCTGGTTATTGGCCCTGGTCTGAATGCGCCCTTTGTTTTTCTAACTCTTGAGGAGTTGTTGCACTTCAGAAATATTGTCGTGGTTGGGGACACCGGGTAAAAATTTATAATAATAATGATGATAATAATAATAATAATACCCTCCAAACAGTCTGATTAATACCTTTGTTCTTTTTAAAGACCTTCGCTCATCTCCTCTTGCCGGCTTTATGTGCCATGTAACTAAATTATTGACATTTTTATCTATAGATACATAATCCCCACCACGAGGTCAGTCTTGAAATTGGGAGGAGAAGGGAAAAACTTGTATTGTAATAAATACACTCAATATAATTCATATAACCCTGTATTATGCTGCCCTTTCGGGTGGTGCACGGTTATCTTGCTGGGGAGTCCTCGTGTCATTTTACCCCTTTCGTTTTGGGGTTGAGTTTTAACACCTGGGGAAGCCGGGGGGGAGAAAGAAAAAAAACCCATCCCAGAATTAGCAGTGTTTCAAACATCATTTGTTGTGTAGAAAAGAAAAGTCTAGAAAAGGCCAGATTTCAAAGTAACTCCACGCGTTGGGGTGAGGCGCTTTGGGTCGGTGAAATCCCCAAACCCTCCAGGAGCAATTTCATTTCAGGGCTGTATTTTTGCTGACGAGGGAGCCGAGCAGGCTGAGATTTATGAGGATTTCATAAGAATAAGTACATTGTATTGACAGTAATTATTTTATAGTGGTTATTAATTACTAAGTAGCCGCGAAAGCCAGCTTTTGGAGCGTGGCGTCTGCAGTATTTCCAAGGCACTCTCTCTGCAGGAGCAGGAATGGAAGCTGGTGGCGTTTCTAGCAGCGTATAATTCTCTGTTTTTTTGGTCATTTCTAATTGAAATGACTCTGCTCCCTTTGCTGCTTCGGCTCCCAAAAAGTGGGGTGTGCGGGGGGGTGTTATTTACAGGTCGGGGAGTGGGTGGTCTGCAGGTGATTTGGGGATTCCAGTTGATGGAAAACCAAATGAAAAATCAGTGGGTGACACCGATTTCCGAGGCCTCTGTCACTTGGGGTGACTCGGTGGCACCTGCAGACAGACGGGAATGGGTCCGAGTTCCTCCCGTGAAGCTGATTTGGTGCTCGGTTATGGGAGTGATGTTGCTATTTCTGAGTAATTCTTTTTGCTCTTACCTTTTTCACTTGGGGAAAGGATTTTATGAGACACCTGATCAAAGTGGCGGTACAGCCAAGTGCTTCAGATGATGTATGTCATTGCCCCTTCTGCCTTTTCCTGAGATACTACCTCAACTCCCGCTGGAGCAGCAAACTCACCTGGAGCCAGGAATGGGGGGGGGGGATTCCCCAAATGGTATCAAGGTGAGTGGGTTGGGGGGGGGCCTTGTCAAAATAACAGCAAATGGGAGCTCCAGGAATCAAGCTCTCAATGCTGTCACCAAGAGAGGCTTATTTGTTTGCAAAGAACGATAAATTCTGATTTTAGTAACTTACTGTACCTTATTATGAGCTTTGTTCTCGACTAAAAAGGGATTTCAGCAAAAGCAAAGGTTTAAGAGTCCCTGTTGAAAGCCATTCCTAAGTTGCTGGACAAAACAAGAAGGAAGAAGAGCTATTTTTTTTTATCCACCGTATTGCTAAGATTTACACTTTGGCTTTCTTTGACAAGTCTTACCCTAAGTGTCGGGGGAAATAATCGTTTTTTAAACTTCGCAGCAGCTTTTGCAGCAATAACTCTGAATTAGTCCCGTCGGTCTTCCTCTGATGAGTATTAAACTTTTTTTTTGGTCTTCCACTGGAAATCAGAGATTTCCTGAATGAAGTGTAAATGCACATTTCCATGTACATCAAAGCCAAAATCAAGGTATTTTCTTTTTCCTGCCATGCTGTTATGGATGAATTCATTCAAATTAATTTTGTAATCCGTCTAAATAAGACATAATTTACAAGGTCAGGCCACTGTCAAAGAGAACGTTGAGAAAGAGCCTTATTAGCCCCAGGATTCACCGCTGCTCTTGGATGTTGTGGGACCTGGGAGCAGAGGTTTTGGTCAAAGCAAATGTATCTGAGGGATTTTTCTAGTGATTCTTGGCACGGTGGATAGTAGATGTGCCGAAAGGCTACTTCGGGAACCATTTACCCCCTTCTACCTATTTTTCTCCAGCCTCAATGCCAGAGCCTGGGTGAGATGAACCTCCCCATCCCCGACAGGGCAGGAGCTGATCCCAGGATATTCAGCATCCGGAGGAGACGTAAAATCTCCGCTGCTCAGTCCAAGGCACGTGCAACGACTTGCTGCTCAGTAGGATGGGAATCAGCGGCCACAGTAAGGTTCAATGAAAGAGCCAGACACTAAAAACCCTTAAATTTGACATTTTATTTCATCGCAGAAGAAAATCCAACATAGGCCTCATTATGTTATGCATCTTTAATTATAAAAATAAGCAAAGAAAATAACTTGCATCTTTCTCATTACTATGATATGTTTCAAATAACCTTTATATGAACACACTGAGCTTTAAAAATGTAATTTAAACAATAAATAATGACATATACCAGATATGCTCACTGTTTATTCCAGTACTCAGCAAAAAAAACCCTAAAAACAAAAAACCCAAACTCTCTCCCCCTTCTAAGTATCTTTAAATTATAAATACATAATGCAAATTTATAATGGCACAAAACATCTAAAGTGCAAACAAATCACAATGAGAATCATGCAAACAGTTCTAGAGAAGCCCCTCCCCGCCCCCAAGAAAAAAATCATTCTGCCACGAACGCAAGATTAAAAAAATAAAGCGTTAGAGATTAAATAAAAGGTGAAATAGCTGGACTTAATATCGAGAATCATTCCCCATCCCCGGGGGGATCTCTCTCACCTAAGTCACACCATCTAAAACCGGGCGATGGGAAGTGTCACCTCCCGTCCCCGTGTCCCCTCCCTGGAGAAGAGAGAGCTTGAAGTGACCAGCTCAGGCTGGATGGCAAAAGTTAGGCAAGGTGAACCCCGGGCCTTTGATTTTAGGGGGAAAAAAAACCACAAGAAGTGACATTAAAGCAGCTCAAAAATCTCACGATGTAGCCGGGGCTCTCCCCGGCATGGGGCATCCGGCCAGACCCCGGAGAGGCCGAGCTTTGGTTTGCACAGGGGACATCTTCCTGTGACACCAGAGCAAATCCAACCAGGGGAAATTATTTTCCCAGTGTCTTCCCACCCGTATTAAAGGGACAAGTTTGAATTCCTACTGGGAAAAGAAAGCTAATTATTACAACCAAGATGATGATAGGGTTCGGGGTAATCTAACCCTCCGCCCCATCCCCAAATCAACTTTATAAACCTTCTTTGGGTTTCCATAGAAAGGGATGCACAAAGCAACAGACAAGCCACTTGCCATGAGGAGCATCTCCATGGAAAATGGTGGCCGAGCAGCATCTCCATGGAAAATGGTGGCTGAGGAGCACCTCCATGGAAAATGGTGGCTGCTGGATGTCCTCGTGAGGAGCATCTCCATGGAAAATCATGACTGGTAGATGTCCTCATGAGGAGCATCTCCATGGAAAATGGTGGCTGCCAGATGTCCTCGTGAGGAGCATCTCCATGGAAAATCGTGACTGGTAGATGTCCTCGTAAGGAGCATCTCCATGGAAAATGGTGGCTGCTAGGTGTCCTCAGCAAGCTGGTGCCAGCCCTGGGGCCTCGCATATCCAGAGCGGGATCCCCTTGGCACAGCCCAAAGCTGGGCTGGTAGCACCAGTGCATCCACCCCGGCGGATGCAGGGACGCCACCTCCAGCCAGAAAGAGACCTTTCTGTAACTTATTTCCCCAAATCGCGATCCGCAGGTGATGCACAGACCCCAGAGGACTCCCCAGTGAGTGGTACCCGTCTCCCAGCAGGAGGTGGGACGCTGTCAGGGGGTGGGGTGGGTGGGGGGTCTCACACACACAGTTCTGGGGTCGCTTCCTAAGCGTTAAGTCAAACTTTTAGGGTCAGGATATTCAAGGAGCCTTTGGTTTTCACCTTGCAAAACTTCTTTGTGTTGGACTCTCTATACCTGACTGTGATTTAAGAACGAGCAATATTGCATCTCGCTTGCCCTGGACGGCACGATTCAGAGTATTAAAAAAAAATAAAATAATAAAATAACAACCCTCTACCATCAGCAACATTTTTTGCTGCTTACAATTTTATGACAGCACTTTTGGGCTACATTTAATGAAGACAGCAATATTAGCAATGCTGCCACTGCATCTGGTTTCAATATATTAGCAGCAAGTTATTGTTTAAAGGCTTTGTGGTTTAAAAAAAAAAAAAGAAATAGAAGTTATATTGCTTTAGATTTTGAAAAGAAAAATAGATCCCTCCTTTATTAGCTCTCTAACTAGTTGAGCAAGAGTCATCCACCCCGCAGACGGACTCTAATGGGGTGGATTTGGAGCGTGGAACTGGCCTTGTTGATCGCATGCCACCATGTGGCTTTTTTTTTTTTGGCTCCCCAGAGCCCGGCCGGGCTACTGTGCGGAGAGAGGCGAGGGGGGGCCCAGCCACGGTGGCCACCGGCTGCTCCCGGGGGCAGAGCCCGCCCGAGGGGGGGCTGGAGGGAAGGCAGATCCGAGAGCACGAACGCCTGCGTCCTCTGAACGGCGGGCACATCCCTTTGCTTCTGAAGCTCAAGAGAATCTAAAGGATTTTTCCTGCCTCTCCCCGGAAATCAACTTTCCAAAAGGAAGTTTTACCCTGTGGCAGCTCTGAGAGCCCAAAGCAGCTTTTTGTCAGCCATCTGATAATTCAATTCCCCAAATAGCTCTCCAGCAGCACTCGTGCCTCGGGTATGACTACGTCTCACAGCAGCTCTGGGAGATAGGACTGGCCGGGCTGAACTCTTCTTTTTTCCTTTTTTTTTTCTCTTTTTCCCCCCCCTCCATTTTCACTATGAGAAGAGAGGCTTGTTTCTGGCCCTGTAATTTCTGTCCTAAGCATTTTCTCTCTTTCATTATAAAAAGGCCACAGAGTAGAATGTGAACTCTTGAATACGACAGAGATACTGTTTCCAGGAAGAAAAAAGAAATAGCTAACTTACAAAACTAAGTTTATGCAATAAAGTTATTATATTCTGCTCCTTTTAAGCAGACTCTCGTGGAATTTATGTACAGTACATGACAGATTTTAAAACTATTTATACCACAGTTAGAGCAAGACCTTTAATACTCTAGTCTTAAGACAGGGTTTGTTTTTGTTAGATTTCTTTTAAAGCTTTAGACAGTTAAATACAGTACATAGATGTTAGCTTTTAAATACAATGCAAGATTATGTAACCTTCTGACTAGCTTCAACCATCGACTGGCACCTCTTTTAATCATTTCCGTAGTACAAAATGTTCCTTTCCTGATTCGGTGTGTGTCGGGGGAGGAGGGGTGGGTAGTTTTAACTCATTTTGCACTGTGGTGCCAGGTCACGGGGACTAGACTCATCCACAGCTAGTGAGTTGGGTAAATCAAGGGGTTAAGGGAGCTGCATTGGAAGGATTAGGACTGTATGACACTAAGAGACCAGGAATATGACATTCATATTCGTCCATGGCCAGCACAGATTCATAACACGAATTCCATTGACATCTTTAGGATGTGCAATAGTTATTAGTGCATCTATCGTCGCCTACCAGCTTAATACAAGAGAGAATAAGCCATTCTCCTTGGTGCCAAATCTTCAGACCTCAATGGTGTTAGCGCTACAGTACATTTAGAGTTTGGTGTCTGAAGGCCTGACTACTGTACGGTTATATTTAAGACTAAGATTGTTCGGGGTATATTTTTGTGGGGAAGAAAAGAGATGGAGACATTTTGACGGCGGGAAAGCTGAGACACTGAACACAGACCCATGCAAAAGTTTTGTCGGAGAGGAATAGAAAATATTCATGAACTAAACCTAAAACCAGTTCCTAGTCGTTATTAAAACTAGCTACAGTACACTTGGGTTGGGTGCATTACTCTTCTAGAAGAGAGACGTCAGCTTTGGTAGTGCTTAGCATCCCTTACACACCCATGGCGGCTCCCCCGCGGCGTCACGCGCTTTCGGCGGAGCTGCGCTTCGCGTGGGCCGGGACGGACCCCTCACCTCGGAGGTTCCTGAAGTAGAGTTTTAGCTTCTGGGGCTCGGTGATACGTCTCCTGGCGAAGTCGGCGCGCGGGTGGCCTTGGGCGCAGTGGTCTGTCTGCAGCAGGTGGAAGAGGCTTGCCATGTTGGGGCCGATCTTCTCCATCAAGCTGTCCTTGATGGTGCTGACAGTCTCTTCGTCGCACTCCAATAAGCTTCTCACCAGCTTGTTGTAATACCTGCACAAGAGTTACCGGTCGTTATTCCAAGGCATCCCCCAGCAAGACGAAAGAAACAAGGTAAGAGCTCATCTCAACCAGTACAAGCGACAAAACTATGAGAAGCAGAATTTTTAAGTCATTTGGGGTGTGTTTGAAATTGATTCCTGACAGTGCACAACGTACATATTCTCACTGCATCCCCGGCCCTGGAGATGTTGTGCCCATGGCATACACGAGGAACACAACCCGTCAAACTGCTCCTTTGGTCCTCATAAATGAGCGGCTGCTCCAGCTTTTTGAGGCACGAGTGATTTTGGTGTTACCCCGGTGGATTGGGAAGAAGGTAAGAGCCCTTGCTCTTGCTAGACGATGGTCTAGTAACTGGCTTAAGTGTGTGTTTACCGTCCACTAAACAACCTGAGTTTCTAGAGCTTTAGGAAGAAAAATAATTGCATGTTTCTAATGGACAGATACTGCCCATCAGCGGGCAGGACAACAGGCTAAACAGACCACTGGTCTGAGCCAGTTCGACCCTTCCTACCAACACATCCATCCCTGCTGCTCCATTCCGTTTCATCCCTCCCCCTTCTGCAAGGGACCGGGAGAGGGAGAAGCGAGCTCAGCCCAAGCCAGAGCCTGGCAGATCCATGTCTTCCCCGGGGACGGATCTTTAGGACACGCAATCGGTTGTCACTTCCCACAAGCCGAGCGTGAACTAAATCACAAGCGGGGACCTTACGCTTTGCCCTGTTGGGTCTCTGCCTCCTCCGCAGCCTGCTGCTGCCTTTTCGCCTCCCGGCAGCCCCCCGAACGCGTGCTTTGCTCGAGGAGGGAGCCAGGAAATTGTGCTGATCTGCTTCCCCGGCGCTGCTGGAGCCCAGCGGAGAAGAGAGCTCAAAGGAAAGATCCTCCGAGGGACTAAGGCAGAATCAGCACGGCCCTGGGAGCACTTGGGCAGGGAGAGCAAACCTGGCCAGTGGGACCCCACTGTCCCAGAGAACACCTTCCTAGGGAGAAAAAGTTGGGAAAAGAGGAGGAGAGCCATATTTGCTGGGCTACTTCTGCCTGAAAGGACGTCGGGGAACTTATTTTAAGCCTTTAAGGTCACCGTGACATTTTTCCACAGGAGCAGAGAAGAGAATAACCTGCAGGTGGAGGAGGGGAAGGAAGAGGGAAATGAGAGTTCGCATTCAAACTCCTTTCCCAACTCTCAGCTTTGGCCTTTAGAGCCGCCAGCGGAGGTCAGGTGAGGTTAAAGTTTCTGCTGCATCTGAAGTACAAAAGGACCGGGCTTTGGCACGGTGGAGCACAACTCCGCAGTGTCGATATTAGGGTCTGAAGCGTGCACGGCAGCTGATGATGGACGCAGCTGTGCGAGCCACGCACCCAGCGCAAACCCGTCCCGCTCCATCAGGATGGGAGGAACTGATCCTGCCTCCCTTCCTCCGCTCTTACACCTCCTTCACACAAACACAGCCTGGGGGTTTCCATAGCCGGGGCTGCAATCAAACAGCTCGCCGGTGCCTTTCGGTAGCCAGGCTGCAAGCAAAGGCAACAAGGCTTTCCTCTCCTCCCGCTCCTGCCATGAGATTAAATCACAGGAAGATGCTATGACCTTTAACTACTTCCTCTCGGCGTCCCCGGCCAAGTGGCACATTCTTATTCTGTGGCTATGTTGGGACAGGGGCTGGGAAAGCAGGATGCTTTAGGAGACCTCAATGTAAACTATTAGCTGGGAAATCCTGCTGCTTTTGTTACTCAACATGTCATAATATCCTTTGGCTTCGGCAAGGCTTGGCGGCTGTGGGGGAGGAGTTCCCCCCCGCCTCGGGAGACGGCGGCTCCGCTTCAGGCTCAGTCCTCTGGAGAGGAACATCCCCAACACGTAGAACGTCGCCGCTGCCATCACCGCATCCTCCCTCGCTCAAGTGTCCACACGTCCCTCCTTCACCCCGATGCCCTGTTCTATTCTCCAACCCATCGAATTAACCCAAACTGCTCTTTCAGCTGGTAAAACACTGATGCCGCAGCCCTGACGGCTCCTCATCCCAGCCCTCAGAGGAACGCTCAAGCAAACCTCTTCCAAATTTGCTTAGGGGAAGAGGGGAAAGACACACAAGTATAATTTTCACCTGCCCACAAGTATAATTTTCTGGATATAATATCTACAATAGAGTTTTCTATAGTAAATTTATGCCGGTCAGAGACGCAACATCTATCCATCAGTTGCATACCTGTCCTAGGATAGGTCTGGAGGTTTGAGATGCTTCCAGATCAAGTCCAACAGCCACCCCAGAGGAGCTGTGGCACTCGCTGCAGCCAGCCAACATGTTAAACTGCAGCTTGGTCTGTTTGCGCTCAAATTCTAGAGCATATTTACTCAAACTGTTCAAAAAGATCCCTTTTATCCCAATCACAAGACTCAGCACTGATTGTTCCAGGATTTAGAGGAAGAAATCCCTGCCCTTGCAGCGTGACTGCGCAGAACTGCAGTAGCTCCCTGAAGCTTCTCTCTGTCCCTTGTCCTTGGAGGATGGGGACAGGCCAGTTCTGCGCTCAGACAAAGGTGCCAGAGAGCAGCGTGACGTGCCCATTCCTGCAGGCAGCCGTCACTATCGGGAAGGAAAAGGGGTGAAAACCCAAAACGAGACCCTCAAGAGCACCAGACTATCCCTAGAAAAAGGAACTACTGGATCGTGGCAGAATAAGGTTAGAGGAGCTGGTTCCCTTTAAGCTTTCCTAGTTCTTCATATTTCCACGGTAAGGCCTCGTTTGCTAATTGTCATATGAACCCAAAGAAGGGGATGGCAGCAGTCTGAAAAAGTGACCGGAGCTGCAATGGGTTGAGAAACTCTTAAGTGCTCAATATGCCAGAGATTCTACATTAATCAAACTGGTTTGGTATTTAAAAGCTCCGTTCACCACTCCGTTCAGACTAAAAGAACTAACATTTAAACAAACTCCAGGCTTTGAAGTAATGTACGTCTAGTTAATTTTATGATTCTCCCCTGGAGATGTCTATAAGTTTATTTACCAAAAGGAGAAGGAAAAGAATGCTGGTAAAACACAACAGGGATTTGAAAAGGCAGAGAGCGGTACTTAGGCTAAGCTACGTTAGGACTTGCAAGAAGTCAGTCAACTTGGTTCCTCTCATTTCTGTCCCCGAGCTTCCCATTTTTGCATTTGATGCATTTCAGCTGAGGAAAGCTCCACGTACCGGTTCGAGAACTGATTTGGAAGCTGGACGACCTCCGTGATGGCTTCGGGATTGCGTTTGGCAATGCCGCACATGTCCAGCTTGCTGTAGCACTCCTCTTGCACTTCGGAGATCATTCTTTGGAACGTGGAGCACCTCCGGATGGCAAGGAACACCTTGGACGTAACCCCGTTTGCAATGCATTTCAAGCTTTCTTTCACAAAAGCTTTTCCCTGGAAACAGAAGCAAAACCTTAAACTGCATCAGATTTCACAGAAAGGGATGAGTCCACAGTGCGGGGAGAACAGCGAGCTCCTGTTCCCCAAAGATTTGGGCAATGGAAATCTTGGCGTGCTGGGAGTGCCAGCACCAGAGATGGGCCAATTCTGCCCACGGGGAGGGGGTTGGACCACCCGCTGCTGCTTCCCCAGGACCTCAAGATGCTTTAAGAGCTTTTAAGTTTGTCCTTGGGAGGGAAAGCTCAGGGAAGGAGGGGGCGTGCATCATTTTGGGAAGAAAGTAGGAAGGAAAAGGACCCTTGGCAGAGCCACAGTCCTCTGATATTATCCTATTTATTCTGCCCCGAGCGACTGCAGCTCCGGAGAGGCTGATCTGGCCGTGCATTCCCAGGCCCGGAGACTTCCAATTCAAATCCCAGCCCTGTGCCAGGTCACACAGTCAGAAGACTTACTTTGTTAGAAGAACGTTTATATTTCCTCCTGAAGAGGAAACTCAGCTCTCCGCCCCACAAAACGCGCCTTGCCAAGTCCTCACACATAGCATACAGTATGTGGAAAATGTACTGTAGAAAATAGCCCTGAAGGATGCATTTGTGGCCAAAAAACCAAAATCACGGTTCAGAGGAGTAGCTGAGCAGCAGGAAGGGCTGCAAGAAAGGAAGGGTTAAGCCTGCCCAGACCCCATCTCCATGAGGACACAGAAATTAAGGCATCCATTCAGCAAAGCATTTAAGCACGTGCTTTAGTGCCGCAGGACTTGTAAAAGCACTTTATTGAACCGGGGCATGAAAAGGGAGCTCTAACGGCGAGGTATTATTCTTGTCCCCTTTCTACTGGTACCTTACCTGAGTGTCAAATTTAGCAGCGCTGTAGAGGAAGGACTTGCAGATGTCGTACATGCCGTCCGTGTCGCACGTGGAGTTCTCCAGGCAGGCGAAGGCCCCGCAGCCCACCTGGAGGGCACTGTTCAGGCAGCGAACCACCTCGGCTGCGGAGAGAGACACGGCCACAACGTTACACACGCACCCCTCCCCGACGATGACGCCCAACGCCACGGAGCCCTCCTCCAGCGCAACATCAAGTCACGCTCAACTGGAGTCAAGCAGTAGCCTCATTGCTTCTCGGGACTGGAGGGAGAGGTAACGAGGAGAGGCCAAAGGGGGTAATTAGCTGAAGTCATGCAACAGATCACCAGCAAATCAAGGAACAGAAACGGCAATTATCGAAACCTTCAATTGGTTGCACACAGATTAACAGAGAGGCAACATCTGATAGTCTCCGGCTGGCTGGAGACGTACAGGTCCATCCCAACCTAACTCTGGCTGCATGAATTTACAGCCTTCTTCAGAGTTCCTCCAGAGAAGGCAGAAGGAATGAGGACGGGCCCGTGAAGAGCACTAGGAGCTGAGGTCTCCCCAAGGTCTCAGACCGAAGGGAGGTCAGAGCAGCTCGGCAGCACCCGGCTCCCAACCCTCGCTTGAAAATGAGACCGAAGCGATGGCGATTGCCAATAAGCTGGCGTGAAATTCGCACTTACTGCGAGGAAGCGCCGGTTTTGCCAGCACTGGAGCCACTTGTGCTTTTCTGAAAAGCATAAAGTCTCTCGAAATAAGATTTCAGTTTGCGTGTCAATTATCAGAACTACAAAGGACTCGAACGGGCAGCTTGGTGCTAAATACCGACCTGGTACCCAGCAGTTTGCCAGCAGAGCCAAGAAAGGTCAAGATTCGCAAAGAGAAGGGATATTTGGGCAGAGAAAGTTAAGGAAATGGGGCTGACCGTGTAGAATTAAAATCGTTGAGGCAGCATTGAGTCTGAACAGGAGGGTATCCATGTCATCCCATCTTTTTTAGAGCAGATACTATGCATTTTAACAATGAATCAGCAGTATTGCCACATGATTGCCCTGAAATTAGGAGGGATTAACCTTTTTTTGGTAAGCTGAACATCTGTCCCCTTATGTGTCTGAGCAAGGCATATTCATTACTTTTGCAGATCATGTTACGAGACATTCTTTAGGAAGAAATGCAAACCCAGTGTCTCCCATCGAGATCCTAGGTGTGGGAAAAGTGAGGGTTTGCATTTAGTGGAAGAGAACACGCCTTATTAAGAGCCAAGTTGTAGCCTAAAGACGCATCTACGTAACTGGGATCTTTGCAGAAAAGAGAAGGGAAAAAAATATTTTTTAAAAAATCCCCCAATTAACCCCTCCTCATTCTCCGTTCTTGCTTACGTGCCTGAAGGGAGAAATATTTGGTAAGATCATCCTCTCCCCAGTTCATAACCTCGCCGTCGCACAAGCCATTCCCATAATTATGTTTCCACAGGTTCAAATTATAACTTTGCTTTCAGCAGACTTAGTATGCATTAAGCTTTTATTGTTTTAGGCACGGTGCAATAGTGAGACCCTATGTTTCTATAGCAACCAAATACAAAAGGAAATTGAGCAAACACCCTAGTATAATGCTGCAGAGCCTTGCAGATCTAAAATAAGACATCTGTTAATGAGCTCCAAATTAGAGACCTAATATCTTTTCAGTATAGTAGAAGACAGATTTTTAATTCCCATTGTTCAAGACAATGTGTCCAACTTATCTAAGCATCTATAGTGCACAAAGTAGAGACATCCAGAGCTGACTTAGCCAGCAATTTTTTTTTTTTTATCCATTGTAAAAGCAAGTTTGCTAAATGTCACAATTGTATTTTTATGGTACCATCTAAGTGATAGCAATCAGTTTTTGAAAATAAATGCTAGCAGTGGACAGTTTCTAGGTTACAGCATTCTTCAAAGTCGCAGATCTCTCTCCCCCTCTTTGAATAGACAGATGTTTGGCAGAACAATGGTTCAGTCAAATTTCCACGGATTTTATCAACTTCCTAAAAAGCAAGGAATTTAACACCGAAGTATGATTGCAACTGGAGAAGAGAGAAAGATACATGCAAGCAGGAGGAGAGAAAAGAAAAAAAAAAAAAAAAGGAAAAAAAAGTACATGGAACTCATTTAGTAGATGGGGGAGGAGGAGAGAGAAGGGATTGCATCCTGCAAGCAGATCACACACCGGTTCCCTGCCCCAGCTCCTGAAAGGAGAAGATTTTCTTCTCCAGCTATGCACCACCATCCTCCTCAACCAGACCCTTAAATTAATCTTTGTTCCTAACAGTCATTAAGTTTATAAGCACAAAAAAGAAAAAGAAAAAAAAAAAAAAGGAAAAAAAAAAAGAGAAAAACCAGCAGTAGAGATAACTGAAACAGTTTAACACGTCAGGGTTCAGGCTCAAAGCCCTCCTTGCTGGGTGTTACCTGAGTTCTGGGCTGCAACCCTGGGTTTCCTGGGGCTCACAGAGTCATTCTGTTCAGCTTCATAGGATGCAGATGCACTGATCACCAGCAGCAGGAGAAAACCAGACTTTAGGAGCATTCTCTGACAAGTTTCCGCTAAGTGTGGTTTTTTGGGTGGGATTTTTTTTTTTTTTGGTTGGCTTTTTTTTTTGGTTGATTTTTTTTTTCTCTTTTTTTTTTTTGGTGTGTGTGTGTGTCTCTCTCTCTCTCTCTCTCTCTCTCTCTCCTCTTCCACTTCGGCTTGAGCAAAGATGTGGATCTGGATACGCGCTCCCAGGGAGAGAGAAAGGAATCTGCCGAGGCTCGGGGGTCTCGCCGCTGCCGATCTCTGCTTGGACCCTCCGGCTTCTGCTCGCTGGGGGACCGGGAGCAGCGTTGAGGGCTTTTATAGCCGCCCTTATCGGTCCCCCCCGCGGGCTGTCGAGCCAATGGGGAGGCGCTGGGCAGAGCCAATGGCAGACTGGACTCATTCAAGCCCCAGAAAAACTGCAACTTCACAGGAAGAATATTTTCCAGCCAATTAAAAGTACCTGCCAAACAACAATAACCAAAAAGTTAATCTTCGGAGAGGCGGTGGGAAAGGGGAGGGGGGGGTGTGTGTGT
>JAOXJK010000015.1:3175582-3185735 GCA_025774025.1 Xenus cinereus | reverse complement strand
TCCCCCCCCCCCAGGCAGCCTTTTAGCCTCAGCTTCCTCATTAAAACAGCTGAATAGAGCTGCACTTGTTACAGGGTTCTGCCTGCAAAGGCAGCACCAGGCTCAGCATCCAGGCAGCCCCTCTCCCTTCCCAAATTTATCCGCGGGCCCTTTACCTGCAAGAGAAAAAGGCTTCTCATTGCAGCAAAGGCAGTCACTCATCTTCGGGTGGATGGAACCCAGAGTGAAGCACATCCTAACGCCTACGGGTACCACCAACCGCGGGAACCTGGGCACGGGCCGGGCACGGGTGTCCTCACCAGAAATAAATCCTGGAAAATCTACAGATTTACACTCAGTGCCAGGGTATTGTGTTGGCGAGCTGCTCTCTGCACTAACTGCATTTTTTATTTTTAACGGGAAGCGAACTGGTGCCAGCCTGCCCAGGACAGGGGGCCGCCAGGTACTCTCTGGGTGGGCAGTGAGAGGCAGAAAGAAGAGAACACACTCGCTCTCACAAATTGTGAAATAAAGCCAGTTTTTCAGCGCAGTTACGGACAGAAACGAGCAGCACTAGAACAGGCTGTGAATTTCTGGGCGAGAGATGCCTCGCATAAAGTTTTTCTTGCAATATATTATGGAGCTGCCTGAAGCCTCTACGGGTTATATTAGAGCCCTAGACAGTTGTCTGACAAATTCCTGGTAAACAAAGAAGAGAAAGCTGGAACTCAAGCTATGTGCAAGTCTATTTATGTTTGTTAGTTGCAAGTTATTTCTTTAGTAAACGTTTCCTGTTTAAGAAACATATAGATTTTTAGTTGGAGATGCCGGCAACAAAATGGCCCGGGACCCCTAGTCCGAAAAAGCAATTGTCACTTCCCAGGTTAAGCTGGTCAGACCCACCCTTCTCCCATACGAGAGGTTTAAAAGGTATCTTCAAGAGATTTTTATCTTCAACAGCTTCTTTTTTTCTTTTTTCTTTTCTTTTTTTTTAAATAAAAGGGGGCTAACCAGGAGTTCCTGCCTTGAACATGTTTCCAGGAAATTGAAAGCATTCAACACGGCAAAGTTAATCTCCCCGAGCACAACCCCTTTCCAATTAAGTTATTATATAAATGCACAGTATGACGGACAGCAGCTACTTAAACACACATTAAGCTATATGATATGGTAAGCACATGTTGCTGCTGAACATGCAATAAAATTGGATTTTCCCCTATTTACATCCGTGTGTTGATTCAGTTTGCCTTTTGATTTCTAAGAGGATAAACACAAGCCCAACTGACAAGTTAATCTTAACCACGCAGTGAAAAACCTGCGTGAACACAAGAAATGAAAAGGACGGTACATTTTCTCCCCCCAGCACTCGAGTTTACTTCATTAATGATGTCTCACAAACTTTTTTTTCAAGGAGAAGCCTTCTGTCCTCATTCTACAGAGCAGAAAAACGATGCACAGACGTAACCAGAATAAGACGGGGACCCAGGCAGTCAGTGAAAACCCTTTTCTAGAGGCACGAACAGAACCCCACAGCCCCGTTCCCAGTCACTCCTACTTAATCCCTGCCTCCCGTTTTCTCCCAGCCCTTTGGCATCCCAACCTCCGGTCTCCTTCCCCCCTCGCCCTCATGACAGCGCTCCCCGTTGCCCTGCGAAGCGCCAGCTGCCTCGGCCTTATCAATTCCAAAAATCATTGCCGGTGACATTATAACAAAGCCCTTTGCCTTCGCATCCTCCAGCAGATAAGACGCAACCCCTCCCACACTCTCTCTTGTTCCAAGCCGGCCGATATCGGGGAGGAGAGACAGCTCTTTAGCCTCCCACCCAGCGTGTTTCTGCGGTTCCTGCTTCCTCCCCGACGTAAGGGCATGAAAGGAGCCGGGCGGCAGCTCCGCTCTCTGCCTCCTCGCTCAAAGGCCGGGCGACTCCGGTGTCAGCAGAGCTGCGGCGAGCCACATACCGCCGCTCCAGTTCAAAGCATCCTTCCCGGGAGGAGGGCCAGCAACAGCCCAAATTGAAACCACACACTTGATAGCTAGCGCCCTGATCAGCTGCATCGCCGACTTAGCACATATCAGCTTGTTAAAAAAAAAAAAAAAAGAAAATTCTATAGAAAGTCGATGAGGCTCCTTCCTTGGGGGCCCAGTTTGGCAGGTAGTTGAGTGCATGCCTAGATTTATTGTCAGGTGGAAACCAACCGCTTCCCAAGGGCCAGGCTTGCAGCATAGCATGGAGCATCCTGCTTTCTACCAACATGTGGGTCTGGAGAGTCCACGTCCCTCACCAGAAGACGCCCACAGTAGGAAAAGATCTCTCCATACACGGCTTCAAGTCTTCTCCCTCTTGGGCAGGGCAGATTTTGGCAGTCAGGCCAGCGAGCAGCACATGTGTGGTGTATTAAGGATGGAGCTTTTTTCACCTACTCAGTTCTAGAAATTTTCTCAATAAAACATAAAAGCCTCTCTCATTTTTATCCGAGGCCTTAGGGAAATGTGCCAACAGAGGACAAAACACAGGTGGCACACAGCAAACTCTCTGAGAAATGACTTCTGATTTATGAGGTATTTCTTAATGGAGCCAGGTGATGCGGATACACCACACAATGTACTGTCCTCTCCTCTTCAAATATAGTGGGGCTGAAGCCGAACAGCCCGTTCCTCAGATGCTGGGAGAGCAGCAACCTGGGTAGATATCCTTCAGGCAGAAGGAAGAGGGGCTTGGAGAAGCGATCTGGGAGGTAGAAGCACACCAGCTGTGAATCTGAATGGATCTGCTTTGCAAGAGAGCAGAACGCTGCTGCTATATTTGGCTAGTCCCTGAGAGATTTTGCCGGGAAGGAGCATCTGTTTCATTTGATGCAGCGCCCATCACCCCCTAAAAGACAGCATCTTGCCACCAGCCACCACCAAGGGCAGTACAAAAGGGGACAACCTGTGGGCAGCCTAAGGGAGATGACTGGGACCACCCCTTGGGGATGACTGGGACCACCTCTTGGGGAATGGGGATGCTCTTGACAAGATGGGGAGGCTCTTGTGGAAGCCCCCCCTTCCACCTACGTGAGCTGGGGGGGTCACTACGCTCCATCACCCCGGCAGCACCCACCGGGCAGGGTGGAAAACGCTGAACTGTGCCTCAGTCCTCACCTGGACAAAGACGTGACCTAACAGCAAAACCTGTTTTTCCATTAGCTCCGTGTTGCGATGAACACGTGAGCGATACCATTCCCTGCTCTACCTATTTCATCTTGGGGCAGATCCAAGGTGCTAAGTGTCTTTAAATTACAGCAGGGGAGAAAGGAGCAGACAACCACCTACAGACACCTGATAGCCGCTTGCCACAGTTGTAAACCTGCCGGCCAGGGCACCCCGTGCTGCCAGGAGAGCAGCACACCCACGGAGAGGCTCTCCCTCTCCAGAGGTCACAGGTTTCTTTCCAGTCACCCCCCACCTTTTTTTTTTTCCTTCTCAAAATCCATCTAAAATAGCAAGGCAGGACCAGTGCAAGGGACCAGATGTTTTGGTAACATTCAAATTTAAGGTTTCTTGCTTCCAAATACTTTTTGTGCATCCGAGACTTGTTACAGTCACAGGGGCCACTCATTTCAGCATAAAAGCATTACACCACTAAATTAAGGATTATGGAAGTATATATGTAAGTTTTCAAGGCCAGGCTGGATGGGGCTTTGAACAACCTGGTCTGGTGGGAGGTGTCCCCGCCCAGGGCAGGGGGATGGAATGAGATGGTCTTTAAGGTCCTTTCCAACCCCAACCATTCCATGATTCTATGATTACCAAGTGATTCTGGTGCTGCCTGAGTCCAAACTGTGCCACCAACACTTGGGAGTCCAGGAGAGCAATTTGGGGCTACCACATGATTCACAAAGGTACAAGGAGAGCAATGTGTGTAGAAAGGGTATGCCCTAAAATCCTCCAGGTTGAAGATCTCACGTCGAGGCGGTCACGGCACAGCAGTACCCCCAAGCCCATAGCAGCTGGGGCTGGAAGTCCCACGCTCTTCCCGAAACGCGGCTCCGCGGGGGGAAAATCGGGGTGAGAACGAGCCGATTCCTCCCAATAGATGGCAGCAATGCATGGAGACACAGGCACTTCTCCCAGCCCTGGTCCAGCCTCAGGCTCAGGTGAGCCCCCGGGCAGAGGCGGCCGCATCGGGGTGCAGAGCTGGACCCCGGGCACCACCAACCCCTGGACCACCCTGCCTTCCCACCACGCTGCCGCTTCTTTATTCCTGCACTTGAATACAAGCTTCCTCCCCCCCGATTCCATCCTCCGCTACTTTTGTTGGCCGGTGGAGGCTATTAAATGCCGAGCGAGGAAGAGGCCCGTAGCAGCGAGCACAAGCACTAGATGTACTCTGAAAATAGACCATGTCAATGGAGCTGGGGTTTTGTTACTAAGTGTCCCTAATCGAACTCTTTGTGACTTAATCACGCTTTTGGCAGCGGCGTAAGAAGCAAGTAATGAATCAAGTTATTGTATTTCCTGGATTTTACTCTGCTATTGTAATGTGCGACCCCAATGAATATGCCGATTCCACTTCTTCCCCTGGGTTAATTCCTCCATCCCTCCAAGCCCGGCCAAAAGGGCTTTTTTGGAAAGAGCGGTTTCGCTAACGCTATGCAGTATATAATGGTTTAAAAAAAAATCTCATCTAGAACTGTTAAATCTCTGCAGAAGGAGCAGGGGCAAGAGCAGAAAGGGAAAACGGAAAGGGTTCAGTCATGTTGGGAGCCGGGAAACCGGGGAAAGAAAAAGCAGTAAGAAGTTGCTTTACAAATACAGGCCTCCTACTTTGTTAACACATTTAAGTAATGTTAATTGCAGTGCACTGCAGTATAAAGAGGCATTTGTAATTGATTAATCTATGTTTGCCATTTTCTAATTAAAGAGAAAAGAAACCCTAATTATTCCGCTCCGTACTAGGCAGCGGAACAGTCATTATGGAATAAGGAATTTTCCCTCCTCAGACCCTGGGTTCCCCTATTCTCCCACGTTACATAAACACACACCCCCCCTCAGCAGGGCCCATTTCTGCTCGTTAGGCACCCCCAGCACCGCCGAGCTCCACAGCATCCCACCGCGCGGGAGCAGACCCCAAGCTTCAGCTCAAACTCCAAATCTGCCAGGTTTTCCAGGCCCCATGGAAAGTAAGATGGGAAAGAAAGATGAATTTTGGGTCCCAATCCCATCACTACGTCTGTACTGATGGTAGATTAGAAAGAAACCAAAAAGGGCATTGGGAAGAATAGAAGGCCTAACAGAGGGCCTGTGTCAGGTGGAAAGAGATGACACCAAGATGACACCAAGCCTGAGCTGCTGCTGCTTTGTTCTGCCTCACTTGGACATCAGAGAAAGGCAGAGAGAGCATTTGCTGTCCTCAGGGTGCAAATCGCAACCTGTGGTCCAGGGTGATGGGCTCAGCCCCAGCTGCTGTCACAGCTCCTGAAATTCGCTCAAGAAAGTTAAAAAAAAAGACTCCAGCTCCCAGTGCTGGCCCCTCCAAATTGCTCCATGTCCTCTCCCATTCCTGGATGACTGGAACATCTCCCCTTGCTTGGGGAGGGCAGGCTGTGGTCCAAGAGGAGCAGACCCAGGAAGAGCCTCCAGCAGTGTTGGAAACCTTCCAGCAGTGAAAGGCTGATGTCTACAATAAAGTTGGTCAAGATAAATCCAGAGCCAGGTAAACTTGCTCAGTGACGCAGAGGCCAGCTGATGGAGAAAGATGGGAGGAAAACAGGCTCCCCTTTCCCTGGCTTAGATGAGGCAGGATGGAATATTTTCTCTTTAATTTGGAAGACAAGCTGGTAACGCGGTTCCTGCTGATCCCACGCCATTGCCTGACTCCAGAAACAGGGAAAACTACAGTACGTTCACACACCTGGCACACAAGATGTTGTCACTTCAGAGCTGGTCTCCAGAAATAGTGAAATTGTACCACTTTGTGGTTAAATCAAGTGTTCGGGGCATGGTGATGAGAGTCCCTGGTCTTCTTATTTGGTGTTTCTGCCTCTGGTTTCTGTGAAGGAGCAGTCAGACAAGCTGCTGAGAGAGAAGGATGCTGATCACACGCAGCCCAACTCGGAGCAGAGTTTGGAGCTCCTACAGCAGAGGTACTGTGGGGTTGGATCGTAACTTTTTCACTTTTCATGATTTAAAAAAAGCCTTAAGAGAAAAAAAAATTTCATAATTAGACAGCGGGACTCATTATTCCAAGATATTGTTGAAGACACGTAGGAGGATTTTTAAACAGAGCTTAGACACGAATAAAGATAAAGAATATGCAGTTTTAAGTCAGGCAAGGGTTTAAAGGAGAACATAAAACCCTCATTCTTCAAATTGAGACCCATTTTTAATAATTGGAGGTTGAGAGGAGTATTATTTTCTGCCAAGTGCCAATGTTCTCCTCCTTCCTAGCACATCTTAACTCGAGTTGTTCTCCATCTCACATGGAATGGTTACTCCCAGCCTCCAAGCAGCCCCAATGCCATCACACAAAGCCAGCAGAAGGGGCAGAACGGGAGGGGTTTAAGGTAGAGCCCTTTCAGGGTAAATGAATAAAATGAGGTGAGACTTTCTGCCCCTTGGCTGGAGCAGATCCTAAAAAATGAAGCGTGAGAGACCCCAGAGGTGCAGGGAGATGACAAGGGAGGAAACAGCACAGATTAAATGCTCGTTATAACAGAGGCCCCAGATAATCGCCAGGATCCCTTGTGCTAGGTGCCAATACAGCCCCCAAGACATGCTGATAAGATTATTTTGGTATTTACTATGCCATAAAGTTACACGAGCAGGGAGGTGCTTCCAAGTTAGCAATTCACACACAGGAGACCAAGGACCCAGCTCCCCACATCCATACATGTGTATTTAATTTTAAGCGCTAGCTATCCTTTAAATCAGAGACTTTAAGGAACCACTCAGGCTTAAAATTAAGCACACATGTGGATGTTTGCAGGGTCAGGTCTGGAAGATCATTTGCCTCAGTTTCCACCTGTTAGGGGACAGTCCCTTCTCACATTGCCATTTTTACCTTTTTTCCCCCAGTTTCAGCCACACATTGTCCTATCCGGGTCTGTGTTCAGTACAGCAGTTTAAGGACATGCTGGTCCTTATGCTGGGGTCTTGAAAGGGTTTGTTGGTGTTTTTTTTTTTATACAAGTAATAAAATTAGTCTGTGATCAGAAATCTCCCGAAGAAGCAAAAAATAAAATGGAAAATGCAGAAAGTTAACCAAATATAACCTCTGGCGTTCTTATTCAATGCCAAGGGAGCTCAGAGATGAGCAGTGTGTTTTTCCCCCCCAGCAGCCGGATTTATCTTTCTTGTGCCCAGATGGAACGATGGCATCAACCCACAGATGAGGACAGAGCAAGACACAGGTAAATGGGTAAAACATTAAGTTGAGAATTAGAGATACGTGGCCTATTTTTAACTGCACAACCCTGGGCCAGTTATATCATTTTTCCCCTCCTTTCCTTTGTTTTGTCTGTTCACAGTTTAAGCTGTTCAGGAGACAAACGTATTATAACAATTCTTAGAGATCCCACCTGAGCTCAGGGCTAAATTATACCAGATCCCAGGCAAAGCAGCAACCAGGAGAAGCACCATCCAGCTGCTCTGGGGCTGACAGTCCTTCACAGCAACAGGAGACCCAAACAAAGACCACGAACAAGTTCTTTTGGAAATCATCATTTTCCTTATGTGAATCCAACCATTCAGTGTCCCAAACACACAGCAAATCAGATGCACCTGAAAACCTCACACAGAGCTTTGCATATCACACAAAACCACTTCAAATAGTTACTTTTGGGAGCCTACCTTCTTCTTTAGGATAAAAAGGAGAAGAACAATCATGAAAAATACCAGAAACCCCCCAAACTTACCAGTTAGAAGGGATGTAAGCCTACAGGAACCAGGTGGCAAACAGCCACCCCAGCAGAAACACCTTTTCTTCCTTTCCCACCTCAATTTAAAGGGCCAGAGGCAGGTAAACTGGGAACTGCAACTATTTCTGTAATGAGAACAAAAACAATAAAATGCAAAATTACGAGTGTGGTAGATCTTTCACTCCACGTTGTGAGACTATACATTCCTATTTTGCCCAGGGAGCACAAGACACGTTGAAGTGTGATAGATACGTGGCTAACAAATCTGAGTAACATAAGCGAAGGAGGAAGACTTTATAATAACGGTATATGTCAATAAAGAAGACCCTGGAGATAATTTTCTTATATGACACTTCTTTTAGTGTTTAGGTAAATGCATGTAGACACTGCTCTGGTCTGGTGAGACATTATATTGAACCTGGAGAATCAATTACTGACACCACCATGGCTTGGGTCCAGCAAATCCTTCAACAGAGATGGTAGACATCTGTCAGTCCTGCCCAGGTGGACACATCCTCCTGTCTTTCTAGTGGAAGTTGTTCTTCAACCTCTGGACAAAATGCTTCTAAACCTTTTTAGAAATGAAAGACATTTCCTTCATCCCAGTGTCACACCAGAGCTAGATGTGTTGGGATGTGTGATGGAAATTCATCCTTGTTCTGTGCCCAGTTTGTTCTTTTTACTGCGCTCGCTCCAGGAGAATCTCCCTGTCCTTCCCTCATCCCCATGTTAAAGATAAGAGGATGCAGGAACGGGGGGGGGAAAATAACGGAATTAATGTCTTTTTAATGATTTGGAGAAAGAGCTAAGCTGTTGAAATCCTCCCATTGTTAAATCAGGTGATTCATCCCTTATCCACCATCACATTAAATTTCAGGAGGATTTTCTCCTACCTGGTGTTTACGTCCAGTCCGATGACCTGACGGTCCTCCCGAGCAGATGCAATCCCCAGGTACAGCAGTGCGAGCGGTTGCTCTCAGCGGGATCTGTCCGTGACTCTATTTCATAGCCCTGAAATGTCACCAGAACATAGTTCTCTGCAGAGGGAACTAAGTGAAGGAAACCACCAAGAATTTGGCTCCACATTATCACCCAAATCACTAGTAAATTATCTACTTTGTTTTAAGAAAAGATTACTTGGAGCAAAGAAAGACAAGGAAGTTCATCCAAACCCCTTGATCTGAATCCCCTTTGGGCACAATAAAAATACGTTCTGGCTTTCTATTCTGTTATAGATTGTAGGCAATGAAAGCTTCAAGTTCACCAACCCTCCACAGTGCTTGGCTTCAGTCAGCAGAGATGGTATCTGGGGCTTTTGGAAAAAAATTAAAAGGGTTGGAAGATGTCTGCAGCTCCGACACGATTATTTATGGGCCTTCAATGAGTGTTGGCTGGAAAAATAATCAAGAGTGGGAACTGAGGGGAAAAACAAGACAATGAAGCTCAATAGGCTTCTTTTTGCTACTATAGAACCCCACAACATAAAGGGGCTTCTGAAAATCTCTAGGTGTCCACAGGATTTGCTATAAGATCGTTGCAAGAGTTTAAATGTACAAATAGACAGGGCCCAACATCTGACCAAATGGGAAGATCTCAAGCAAAAAAAAAAAAACAAAATCACTGGTCACATTTGGAGAACAGTCACCGGAGGCAGCGTGGCTGAAAGCCCTGAGCGCACGTGTGTGCACAAACCAAACTGCCTGTGACTTCCAATTTAGATGCTTTATAGCCCAAAATGATAGAAAGGGGTTTATCAGCTATAGAATTGAAACTAGTACTTTTACAGCTGCCTTCAGCTCTGCAAGGGAGTAGCAGGGGAGAAGACTGATCCGTATTATCCCTGGTTTGGTGCAGCCAGAGGTCTGGCCAGGCCAACATCACCTTTGTTAAGAGCGAGTTTGAGCAATGGGAATGTCCAGCAGAAGCCCCACCTAAAGCGGGGCTGAAAGGGGACAGAGACAGCCTTGTGCTGTTCTTCACCCCAGAGATGCACCTACCCATAGAGAGAAGGGCACTCAAAACAGCAGAAGGAACCTTCCGGTGGTCTCATAGCAGATTGGTTGTGGAGGAACAAATTAAAAAATCAGATTTATGGCCTCTGCTCCAGCAGCTCTTCGGTGACTTCTTGTTGAGTCCCAGGGAAACTTATAGAATCAGAGAATCATTGAATGGTTTGGGTGGGAAGGGACCTTAAAGACCATCCAGTGCCACCCCCTGCCCTGGGATGGACACCTCCCACCAGCCCAGGTTGCTCCAAGCCCCCTCCAACCTGCCC
>JAOXJK010000015.1:3153124-3175482 GCA_025774025.1 Xenus cinereus | reverse complement strand
CCAGCCGAGGGGCTCCAGCCCTCCCAGCATCTCCGGGGCCCTACTTGTTCTGGGATCATGCGAGGGTGCTCGGAGCAGCCTCACTCATCAGGGAGACTGACCAGAGAGGACAGCACAGACCCAGGTAGAGTGACAGAAGCCGAGACTGCTACCAACAGGATCCTCAGAGCCTCCAGAGAAGGTGGGGCTGACAGTCCTTCCAGAAAACTGAAAAGGCTTTGGCAAAATAAACAAACAGTAGTTATTCACTTTTTGGGAGAGACTTAAATGAGATTCAAGAGTTTTCTCATGGTTCCACAAACAACTGTCGTTATCCATAGCTCATCTCTGTGTCAAACTGAGCTTTCACCTCCCACTCCCCCCAACATGTTGAAAGAAGAAGTGAAAAGGTTACACATTTATCTTATTTCTCCGTCTCCCAGGACTCGTCTTTACTTTTCTCCTATTTCCTTAACGCGGAGGGAGAGAGGGAGAAAGAGAGAAAAAGGAAACAAAAAAGTTCTCCATGGAGAATTCAATTCAGCAGAATTACACAGCTCTTACGTCCGCTGCGAGGCTCTCTCCCACGCACAGCCGGTGGCTTCCAGCACAATCTCTGCTCAGCCCCAGCACTGTGTCAGCTTTGATAAGAGCCCCTGTGTAATCAGCGCGGTACCAGTTATCCGGCTACAATACTGTACGATTTCCTCTTGTGGCTTCTTCATTCCTGTTTATAATTAAAGAAGGACTTCTTGCCATGCCAAAGGCTATGTAAAAATAAGTAATAAGTAATAAAGTGATGGCGCCGAGCCAAGAGCTTGCTGCCGCCGCTCTTAAGTCTTGCAACACAGTAATATCCAGCAGTGGTTAATAGCATTAAGGTTTTGGTGTTTGATTCAAGTATTTGCATTTAGCGGTTACAGGAGGATGCAGGCAGCCTAGGTGAAGAAAAGGCCTGATGTGGTTTAGGATTACTGGGTATTTAGCCTTTATATTTAGCAAAAAGTTGAATCATTTGCTGGGTTTTCTTCACCGCATTGTGTTCGCTCTGCTGCAATCAAATTGGCCTAAAGTCATAAGCAGGGCAGGTGGTTAGAAGCTCAACCCTGGAGCCAGAACTTGTTCCATCCATTAATTATTTGTGTTGGATAATTAGCACAAGCGCTATGGAAATCATGGCCCCATTGTGTAAATACATATGGTGCCCCCAAGAGCTTCAGATTTAAATAGACGGGAGAGACAATGGGCAAATTAGCCAGTGCTACACAACAGGTCACCGAGAGCCAGCGGTCCCACCCCGACTTCCCATTTTCCAGGACAAACTGTTCTCTTCATTAGCCCATGCAACTTCAAAGTGCTCCAAATCGCAGCCCCAAGCTTAAAAATTCCTTATCTCCCTCCAAGTGCCTTCGGTCCCTGTCCCTCAGTCAAAGGCAGGTAGGGATAAGGAGGACGTCTCCTGTGTAGCTGTGTTTCTTTTCCCTGCTCGTGGAGAAGCTGTGTCATACAATCTCCCACACAAACCAAACAATCTTGCTCTGTTGCATGTGGGAGAGAAATTCTCTTCCTAACCATGTACATTTGTGGGGCGTAACTATTGAGCAACGGACTGTTATTTAGTCTTTGTTCTTAAGTAACTTAAGAAGGCTCTGTGAAACCAGCAGAGGGCTGGGGACCGCAGACACCCGGGGCAAGTCACTTCTCCAGGGACACTTGCAGGTGTTGCCATTTGACAAACGAGGGTCTGGGATGGAAGGACTCGAGTCACGCAGGGTGTCTGTGGACGAAGAGGGTCCTGGAATAGCTAGAACTGTAACCACAAGGCCATTTGATTGCATTCAGCCTCCTCTCGCTGGTAAGAGGACCAAGCTGGGAGCAGACACGGCACAGGACTAATCCAAACAGTACTAAAGAAGCATTTAAAAACACAAGTGTTGAAAAGTCAGAGTGATTTCTTCACCTGTCTCCGATATGTTTTACCCGCTGACCTCACTGGGATGAACTCACTTAGGGAGTTGCAAAGGTTCCCAAACAAAGGCTCCTACCCATTCCGGATTCCGCATGAAAAACATTGCTCCCCGTCACTCTGAGTCACTCCTGGGCGGCCGAGCCAAGCCCAACCAAACCCAACCAGCCCAGCAGCCTGGGGAGGGGGCTCCTGCCTTTGATGTCTTTGGCTAGAAACAGGCTTACCCTTTCTTACACCTGAGAAAACATTCTGCAAAGAACCTCCTTTCCCCTGGCTTTGATGCTGTCTTTCACACTCTCTGTTCTTCCTTCACTTCATCTGCTTTCCTTAAGGAGAATGTAAATAAGGTACCGCTGTGGAACTCTGAGGATCTCAAAATACTTAATGAAGATGGATCAATTAAACACACAGTCCTGAGAGAGAGAAGCAGGGAAGTCCTCTGAAACAGAGCTATTTCTCGTGTGCCTTAGGCATTATGTGGGTAACAGAGAGCCCTCAAACGTGGCCCATCTCAGCTGTACCTCAGTGCCCTCCTCTCATGAAGTCGCCCTTTATCTAGAACTTGGGGGGTGTAACACACCCAGAAAATTTTCACCTTCCTTTGCAACTGTTTCATACGATCACCACAAAAAAAAAAAAAAAGTACTTTCTAGGTAGATTCCCTTTTTTAAAGGAATTACAGTCATCCAGGGTGAACAGCAGGCAGAAAGGACTGGGTGGAACTGGTAACAGTTTGGATCATGCCTTTAGGATGGCTCTTATTTTATTACCATTATTATCCCTCTACTTCTGTGTTTAGGAGGCTCTGGAGTATCAGGTTGCTTAGAAAAGTTTCCGTCATTAGGCCTGATTTACTACTCATTTAGTAAGACACAATGCTGAGATTGTTGGAGCTCCACTTCTGCAAACCCTTCTGGAAAGGCAATTCAAAGCCCAGTTGTGGTCACGGCCTCGTCCGCTGAAACCCACTGATTTCAGCCGCATTAGACCAGATGAGTAAGAATCTGCCCTGGCTTTCCCTTACAGGACTTTGAAGCCCCATTTGACCACTTGTTTCTTGTCCTGGATTCATCCTGATGTTCACATGCGTTAAAGTGCCCAGCACCTCACTGGTCAACCCTGTCCTCCTCAGTGCAGTGGTGGAAATAGAGGCAGTTCCCTGCCACTGGCAGACCCCGTGGGGAAGCTATCGGGCCAGGCTGTTCCTAATTTCTGCACTTCGAGCAAGGTTTCTACTCCAGTGGATCCAGCTTGGGTTGAGAAGATAGATCTTAGCCACAGAGCCTCCTTTTTGTGGTTTCCTGAATGCTTTGGTTTAAAACTCCTTTTCCTCCTTCCCTCCCCCCCCCGGCCCCTACCATAGATGCACTTTTATTCTGGAGATACGGAAATTTGCAGTGCAAGCTTGTTAAAATACCAGATGGTTTTGGGTGGTGATGGTGGCAGAGCAGAACAGATACTTACAGGCTTGACTGAAGGTTTCCCAACTAAAGCCTGCCACAAATATGCAGTTGCCTTCCTGTGAGAGTGATCTGAGCAAGCCTGGATGTGTGGGTCTGGCCACCGAACTCCCTGGACACAGGGCTCATTCACTGGTCAATCCTAAACAGAAATTACATACTTGGTCGCCCACTTCTCACTTGTGTTTACTCTCCACTTCTCTCCCAGCCATAGGGCAGGTGATGACCAGATCCAAACCTCAGTGAAAGGAAGAGGAACCGTTCCCTGGATTTCACTGGCCTTTGGATCAGGACACAGTGGTTTTTTTTACTAGCTATTTTATTCTGTTTCCCACTTTAACCTGAGGAATCCAGCACATCCTTGAAAGGGGTTGTTGTAATGAAAATAACAACCCAAAGCTCCAGGTGGGATTTATCTGCCACGTGGATTTACAGACCTGCCAGGCTTTAGCCATATCTATCCTCACATCACCCACGCTAAGGCTGTGAGTGCCTGGAATTGCCTCCCAGAGAGGCTTGAGGTCAAACCTGCTCCTTGTTGCTTACCTGCTGCTCACCTTCGGATCTGGTTCTGGGGTGTCTCCGCTGCCGTCTCCGAGTGGAAAAGCCTCAGCAATGCCTTTGCACAGGTCCCCAAACTCTACTTGTGGTTCTGAGTAGTCGGGAGTGAGCGTTGCCATGTCACGTCCTCCTGCAGGTATTCTCAGTTTAGCTCCTCCTAAACATCAAAAGGACGCAGAAAGACAGAGTTATGGCAAGACAAACTGCCAGCAAAGACAAAGAGCGTGTGGGTCACTGGGTGGGAAGAAACACACTCCTGAGCTTTCTCTTGCCACTAAAATTTAGGCATAACCAGAGAGTCTTGGCAGATAAAGTAGGAGTCCAATGACATACTGCTGTTTGCGTCGAGGAGCAGTAATAGCGTGGAACTGTAAGTGCATTTCAGCAAGACAAGCTCTGCAAGACAGCGTGATGAAAGCTGTGTCAGGTGAAGCTACACTGGCCTTAGGCATTTTGACTAATGCCAAGGTGAAGACATGTACTTGTCTTTTGACCCAGTTCCTTTAAGTCCCATCCAGCTGCGCAGATAAAGATGATTTATGGAACATTTCATTACTGATATCACTTATCTCATACTCGGAGAGATGATACCGTGTTATCTTAAGCCTTTTTTCATACCTGATCACTACATCTTTCAAACAGATGAACTCATGAAGAGGCTGAGGCTGATGGATAAGTGCAGTGGGCACCGCCTGACTCAGGGAAGTATAGAAGAAGCAATAATACCAGAATACAGGTGGCAATTTTGTACTTTGTTTCAAAAAGAGACATATTTTATTAAAAAAAAAAAAAAGGAATTGCCTGGAAAAAGAAGAGCAAGTGGGTTTGTCACCATTTGCACTGCTTAGTAATAGCATTTTGGAAAGACTAGAGGAGAGGCTTGACTCTTTTTATCATGGAATGCCTTCCATGGACCTCCGATTCCAACACTATGTTTTCAGTGATGATGAAACCAAGTGTTCCTAACCAGAAGAAAACAGATTACTGTGGGGCAGGACTATCTACTCTGGGTCTTGCGCAAGTACAAACAAAATCTGAACATCTGCTACGTTAACCCTGAGCGCTGTGGAGGCATTTTAATGACAAACATCACGTCTCGCTCTAGCACTGCAATACGTATGAAAACCTGAGAGGAGGATGAAAGACATAAGACAAATCTGACTCTTCAAGACAAGTGAGGTGGGCTAGAAAGGCCTGTTTAGTTCTTTTGTATTAAACATGAAGCAAAGTGCCACTTATATATCACCCTGACAGAAATTAATTACAGCTTCCTCCGGCACGATCGCAAAAGAATCTAAATCACAACAAGGTCCCACATTACAAAGCGACTTTATGTCTCACGTGTGATGTTACAAATTACTTCAAGTGATGGTATGACAAAGTGGTAATTAATTTGATGAGTTTAAATTACATTCTGTAGAGGAAGAACCCATGTTCTTACACATCAGACATTTTTATATACTATCTCCTATGGGAAAAGCCTCATATAAAAAGAAACCTAGTTGTGTCTGGCTTTTATTATTTATTGAACAATGCTCCATTGATTCACAGATCCTCTCCAGACAGCTCATAAACAAGGCCTGTAGTGCAAAGTTTAGACAAGGACAACAATTTCTGAACTCTTAAGCATAACCCAAAGCTCTGTGATTACCCACACCAGAAGGAATTGATGAGCTGGAACTTATAAGGGAGAAATACAAGAAATGCAAAGATACTTTGCTGAAGGAAAAAGTCAGATTTCCATGAAAATTGCAGTTTCATGGCTTTTCCCCTCTGTAAGATGCTTTTGGGTACGCTCGTTCCAGAAACATTTCTACCAAACTCATTAACTACTAGTTCCTCCGAAACTTCTTGCCTCAAGAAGATTTATTTTGGGCAAGGACGCATTTTTCCCAGGCCTTTGGATGAAAGCTCTACCTTCTTAAAGTGCAGAGAAACAAGGGGGGTTTAATGCAGGTTAGAACAAAAAGCTCCCTAGACCACTGCCCTGTTTCACTGAGGCCTAAAATGGTCCCCAGAGCATCTCCCCAGCAGTTCAAATGAAAGTGAAGTGTGAGTATGACAAAATCAATGTCATCAAAGACATCTTAAAACCACCCCTGGGTGCGTGGTGGGGCTGGCTCTATCTCCCTTGTTCAAAGGGGCCTTAAGAAGATAAACTGTCCCAAACTGGTGCTCCCACCAGTTCTGGGGTTCCCACAGACACCATATATAATTTCATAAATTGGCTCAATTTCTTGGAAACCAGTCCGTCCCCTAAAACCGATGGAACAACTTTAGTGGCAGTCACAGCTCCTTATATCCAGCTGTTAAATCATTTAAAGGCAGCTAAAGCCGCATTCAATTCTCTCCCATTACCGTCACTTCCCACGTAAGCAACTGCTGCAGCTCTCTCTCTTTCCATCGAAAGGAGAGGTGGGGTCCGTGGGATCATGTTCTCAGCAGAGAATCTTGGTATTAAAACATCATCCACCCTATGAAAAGGGTTGAGAACCCCTTGGCCTCCGTGAACCCTGGAGGAGCGTTTCCAGCGCTGTCAGAGGGGCTCCCTCTGTTATTGCAGGCAGCCCTGTCCTACCCTGGCTCTCATTCTTGTTGATGATTGTCATTTCTAATCTTTTGGCAACACACACGGTCCAAAAAAAAAAAAAAAAAGAAAAGAAAAAAAAACCAAAACAACAAAAAAAGTTCCTCTGAGTTGGCTGCATCTCAGCTTCCTGGCTTGAGGGATGAACTGCTCTGCCCCAGATCCAGCTCTTCTTAATATCCAAAATATGCTGCAAGAAAGGTCATTGGAAGGGAGTGGGCTAATTCAAGGCACAATTGTATCACACTTAAAAAAACCCCCTGAGCCTGATGAACCTATTTTCCACCTGAGGAGCAGCACCCGGAGTTTGTGCAAGTATTCCAGTCCCGCTGAGGATTCAACACAGAGACCTCATAAACTTAATGACATGTAATTTATATGTCAAAATTAAGACTTAATATTCCAATTTTTTTCTATGCCGCTGATATTTTCCATTCCAGCCTGGGTATTTCACCCTCTGGTGCCACCCAGCCACGTTCTCAGCTGGCACGAGCAAACACAGACCCGTTGACTCCCACGGTGTCACCCACCACGAGACCCTGGCTGACAAACGTGGCTCGTTAAAATGGAAGCTCCTGGCTGATGGGACATAAGGCACACAGGGAGCGAGAGGCATTTGGTTTAATTGCTCTGTTGCATAAGTTTCCTACTTCTGATCAGGGTTTATAATTAGAAGCAAATACATTCCCTTTGAAATCCCAGTAGTTTCTGTGAAATCCGCAAGGTAATTCCTTTATATGACACTGAGAAGTCTGGTGTCATCTTCATTTCAGACCAACCAATGTTCTACCCTCATGTGTTGGGCTATGAAAGATACGGTCAGAAGCAGCAGGACCTTCATTTCATGCCCTGACAAATCCAGAAGAGACTGTTGAAAAGCCTTCAGGGCCAAAGATTTCTTTCATATCAAGTAATAACACCAGGATGTGATGATATCCGAACCCAGGGCATCTATTTCACTTCCTCTCAAATGCAAAATGGACTGTGGTCATATCTGTAATTGATGAAATTATAAAAACTTCCCAGTTATCCACTCTTTGAGCATTATTTGGAAATTATTTCAGCTACTTTTCCATCACTGGATTCAGAACATTCTGGTTTCTCAGCTAAAACTATAATACCGAATCCTACCAGAGTCTAGAATTCACATTAGCATCTGGGTTGTGTTTGGGTTTTGGCTTTCCTTAATAGAACAGCAAAGAGCAGCCGGGAGGAGAAGGAAAATCATTGGGATTCATCTCTTGCTTCAAGACAATGAAGTTACATAATAAAATAGGAGAAACCCGTGTGATTTTGCAGGCAAGTTGAGAGGAGGAGAAAATCAGTTTTACTGCTAAAATCTCTGCAGAGGGCAAGAGGCAGATATAACAAAAATAGCAAAAATGTGGTGTCACGCCTTTGGGTCCCCTCGCTGCCTTAGCTCCGTGGACGTAAATCTGCCAAAGATCTCACCCATCGCCGCTGATTCATCGCTATTAATTAAAGCTGAGACACATCCCTCATTCTTCCTCCTCGTGACATCCACCACGGCACTGGCTCTGGGTCCCTTTTCCCCCTCACCAAGGACAACCTCCCTCTGTATTTCCCACCCCATTCAGATTTGGCGAGAGCTCCAGTAAAGGAATCAACCCCAAGGGGAAGACGAGGGAGAAATTTCCCTGCTGTAGCAACAACGTATTTTCTAGTTTGGGAAACACAGTCCTTTCTGGAGAAAACTGTTGTCCAATAGAGACTGTAAAGACACTTGCAAATCCCAGAGCAGAGAATTCAGCCACGGGCCTATTATTTTTAAGAAGCTGTGGATGGACTCTTATGATTCTTGCCTAAATATTATCCCTAAGAGGATCATCTTCCACTATGTGGGATTAAAACAGGAGGGTTTTTTATGCTGCAACAACATAAATACTTCGGATGTAACTACAATGGGTATGTCTTCTATTCTCACATCTATTTATTTATCTATGTAGGAAACAACTTCCACTGAGACTGGAAACTGAGTGTTTGGGGTTTGGTTTTTTTTAATTTCCTTTCAAAAGGCAAAAAAGCAGATCACAGAAACCAAATGTTTAAGAGGCATCCCATTAGCTGCACTCCTTTAGAACTGGAGGAGAACTATGTCCCCATGGTTAAAGCAGATGGTCAGTACACCGCATTGCTGAGTTAGAACACCAGCACGGGGAAAACAGTATGTCCCAGCAGCTCTTGACGAACGCAAAGTCCAAGAAACTGTCTAAGAGCCTTCCCTGGACCACAATCTGAGGAGGGACATGAGGATTCCTTCAGGAGAACAAGCTGCATTGTCACCACGCAAGAGAAATATGTCTTTAATTTGGGGGATCTGGCATATGGCAGTTACTGTAGGTGGGACACGCTGTCTAAAACCTAAACTATTCCCATATGCTCGGGAATAGTTCCTGGGAGAATATTCGGAGCCTGGGTGTAGGTATGAGGGAGTGCGTGTGGCCTCTGCCTCCCCATCCAGAGGTGACTATGACACCTCCAGCCAGAAAAAAGAGGATTTGCCATCTCCCAGCTGCTGTTTTCTGTTCCTCTTGTAAGCATTTGTTGCCATCTTTATAGAATTTAATTCAGAAAGTTTATATTCACCCAGCTACTTTGGTGCCCAGAGGTGTTATCCTGCTTGGAGTGGTATCCATGGCAAAATTCCCACTCTATTAGGTGAAATATATATTTATGCAGGGAGCTTAAATGAATCGTTTAAAGCTACAAGGAAAGGAGTTAATTAGGACATACAGGGCTTGTGTTGACTAGCCGGTTTTAATTCTTCCAATGTAGAAAGGATAATATGTAATGGGAATTTTTCATTTAGTTTTTTAAAGCTTTGAAAAATGTTAGAATAGTGGTGCTATTAATGCCGTTTCACAGTCCAAAAAAATGTCATCTCCACTTCTACTGCTAAAATAAAACAATCTGCTGCTGAAATAAAGCTATATTTAGGGGCATAATCTGGTATAAGGACTTAAGCTAACGTGTAACAAGGGAGTCTGGGAAGGAAATTCCCTGAAGGTGGATTATTTCAGAGCTGCTTGCGGCAGAACTCACTCTCTTCCGAAGCAGCTGGTACCAGCCATTACAGGAGAGAGCCCAGGAGAGCAGTTGGGCCACTCAACCAGCCTGGCCCTTTCTCTGGGCTATTTATACATTTATCTGCCTTGGCAGACCTTGAGAGGCTGAAGGACTTTGCTCATGTGCATCTCACTGTGAGATGAAGGTTTCTTTAGCTCACACGTGGACCTGCTCCGTGGCGTGAGCCTGCTCCCGGTGCTCGTTATCGAGCCTCTCTCATGCTAAATGTCCCGCAGGAACCGAACTTTCCACGGAAGGTTCTTGCGACGGCGCCTTTCTCATGCGCTGAACCCTATGCCCTCCCCAAAAGAATGGCTTTTACGGGCACTGCTCCTTTCACCTTCAGGACTGTGTATTTGGAGATATAACCAGTTAAGAATTTCCTTATTGCATATTAATGCCCTTTAATGCGCTTTGAACCTTTTCATTTTAATTACATTAGTTGCCATTCTATTTAAAGTTCCTACAATCTGGTTACTCTTATTCAAATCAGGTTTCCGATTCTCCACACTTAGCTGCTGTTTTTCCGCTTTGCTAAATGTGGAGCTCTTTTTCCTGCGACCTTAAAATCAGCATTAGCACCTTGCAAAGGACAAACAGGCAAAGACGAGCCCCCCTTCTTTGCAGCCACAGGAGCCGACCTTATTCCCACTCAAGCAAAGCAGGTGAGCAAAGGATTTTTCCCTCATCCATTTTGTTTTAATTTTCATTTTCCTGCTCTACAGGCGCTCCTCTGGACGGGTGAGCTTGAGGCAAGGATAAGTCGATAACCTGGTGGGAGCCAACGCAGTCATCTGTCCCTGCCTCAGTTTCCCGGTGGCAGGACCTAAGATCACAGATCACCTGGGTTTTATCCTGCTGCTCCAACCTTATATTGGATGCGATAGAAGAAAATGCAATTAAATAGGATCAGCTGCAATTAAGCAGGATTGAAATAGTTCCCCTCCCATTTAAACAAGCAAATTAAGGGCAAATTTTTTGCATGTGCCCGTTTATCAGCCATTTCTATGGTAACGCTTGTTTTTCTTAATACTGTGTCTCATTTGTGTCATGGTAACACCCTGTAATCCTGGTCCCATTGTCCTGGGTTCAGTGGAAATGTGTAAAAAAGAGAGTCTTTTCCTCTAAAGATCTCACTGTCTGCTTACAGACCTGCACGTTGGTTATCTTCAACTGACACAAACTCACAGTGGTCACTTTGATTTTGGTGGCAGTGGCTTATCCCAGCACGGGCTGAATATTCTCCTTCTGTGCTTCAACTGAACTGAAGCAAATCTGGTTGACGTTGAAGAATCAGTGTTTGCTCAGCAATTTGCCACCCTTTAACTAAACTGGTTTAAAATCACAACTTCAATAAACCACTTTAACTCCCTTGAGTGGACTGAGGCTATTCCTCACTGTCGGAAACATTGTGGGCTTTAATATTGAAATGCCTCTTTTGGTGTTAAATTCCAGCAGTCATAAGACCTTGTTATTTTTACCTGGATGCAAATAAAAAATATTTGCCATTGCAGAGCTGCACCATCCTGTCTGATCTACTCGTTTCCATAACATTCAAGTTTATCATTTTCTGCTTTTTGTTACAAACCTTGCATTTGTTGCAGGCTGGTTTGTGGTGTGTGATGAACGACCTGGAGATGCTGCAGGGCCTTCTCCACCAGGAGCTGCTGCATGGTTGCCTTCAAGCTGTGTCATTGAGTCTTTCTGTGAGATTGACTCTCACGGTTGATCTTGTCTCATCACCGAGAAGTGAAAACTACTCGTTCCTTGAAAAAAATAGGATTTTGCATTGAGGAGAGTCTCTGCTGAACTAATATTCTTGTTTCTTTTTCCCAGACAAAAGGATTTCAAAGCATTTCTGCAGAACTCTAGCAAAGTTGGTTTGTCATTCTTTGGAAATGTGGGTCCTGTTGACTTACCCATCCAGCCCATAATTCAAAGCAGGAGCCACTACCACCAAGAACGACCTTCCTTGAAACTCTCTCAGGCTCTTCGAAGCACCCAGGGATACCTGGGTATGTCCTAAGGACAGATCTCATTAATGTTTAAAGGTGTCTAATCTGCTATACACTTCCTGAAGATTAACGGAGGATTGAAGGCCATGTACATTGATGTTTCCTGTTAGCATCTCTCAGTGAAATTAATAGCACAACAAAGATTACACGGATGCTTTCAAATGACAATTAATTATATTCAGAGGCCAGAAATAGCTCCGCGCTATTTCTACTGCAGTCTGCCTTTGATCTGCTCTAGCGAACGTATAAAAGTTTGCGGAGTCTCTGACAAGGAACCTGCATCTCCAAACTTTTTCCCATGCCAGGGGTTGAACATCTCCTGGCAAAGTCCAGAGGCCAGTTTTTGCAGCTCAGGACTGTCCGCGTGGGTAAAGATTTGCAGAATCAGGCCCTTTGTGGCCTCTGCTCCCTGCTTAATTTGCCATTATTTGTTTAGCTCCGGTGCAACAGAGGTTTCCTTAGCAACTGCTGTATCCTTTTACAAGTCATTGTTAATGACACCCATTGACGTCGGCTGTGTACGAGGATGCTAAAAAGGATGGCACCCAATAAAAAATAACCTTTGTGATTACCCGGTTTCCTTAAGTAAACACCACTATTATCCATCGGGAACTTGCTAGAGGGACTTCTCTTTTGAACAAGAATGTATGTTGCCTTTAGCATTACCAATGGGAGCCCTTTTTAAAGCTTGCAAAGGTCAATAGGAAAATCTCTTGTCCTTTTCTCTTTGTGCCTAATGCCAACACTTACTGGCATATGTCTGACCAGAAGAGAGGCAGTTGCTCTCTAGCGTGTCTTGCTTCTAAAGACCGAGATCCAATTTCCTGCGCAGAGAAAATATCACTTTGTTGTTAAGAGATGGGAGGTGGCAGAGATCTGGGCCCCGTTCTCAGCTTTCCTCGCACACTTCCCGCCTGATGCTCTGCGAGTCCCTCTGCTTCAGATTCCCCAAACCAGGGACACTGCCTGCTCCTCCTCACAAAGCAAGAAGAACCGGTGGCTCATTTCTTCTGCAGATTCTCTGCATTGAAGAAGACACAGAGAAGAGGTCAGGTGCAGAATAAACCCCAACAGGGTGAAAATCACAAGTTTTCTTCACCCCCAGTGCTCCCCATCCAACTCCATCTAACATCTGGTACTGAAGACAGAATGGGACATGATTAACTAATCTTATTATTGAGTTCATTAATGTTCTTCTGAAGATATTGGCCAGAGGCACAGGAAAAGATGGCTCAGAGCCATTGTCCAACATGGTATTAATAGGAGCTTGTGCGTGGAGCCGATTTCTGCTGGAGAAGTGGGTAGAGTAGTCCATGTTGAGTTCATGCTGCCAGTACTAGACTCTTACTGGTACCGGAGCGAGCCAGTTTAAACCTTGCCTGTATCTGTTTTATTCATCTAGAATGCTGACATGCCCTGAAATGGAATTTGGAGGTTTTCCCATGGAAAATTATGACTTTGCATCAAAAACTTATTATTTTCCAGTTTGCGATTATTATTTTTTGACAAAAAGTTGACGCTATTTGTTTGCAGATAGAACTGGATTTGCTGTTTTCTGGTGGAAATATGAAAAAATTGAGGCAAACATGCTTTCCGTGAATGTTTTCAATTTAGTTTGAAACCTCAAGTTTCTGCAAGAAAATGAGAGAAGAAAGTTCCAAAGGGATTTTCTACCAGTCCCGAAGCCTTGACTTCTCTGGTTTAGCCCATTCCTTGGGTGGGGAACAGCTTGATTTGAAACTGGATCCAGGTTAGGAGACCAGGCTCAGATCTGGGGGTTTGATTCAGGCTTACCCAAGCAGGAATTTCAGCCACAGGCTCATGACATGCAATGTCCTCTTGCTTGTCCCTCCAAATTCAACAGAATTTCGGATTCAGTGGGAAAGAGGCTGTAGTTGGTAACAGAGAGACAGTCTCTAACTTATCCGAGCTGAGAATCTCACCAGCATCCCCAGCACTGTGACTAATGGCTGAAACCCAGTTCAAAACCAACAGCATTTTCTTAATTTCAAGTTCTTGAATACCAAACGATGCTAAAACTGGAGGAAGACAGTGACTGTAAACTCAAAATGAAACAAAATTTGTTATTGCAATCAGTCTTTATCTTGGGCTCCAGTTATTTTCAGATGAGTGGGAACCACTAATACTGCAAGGACCAATACTCCCTTCTAATTCTTAATTGCTCAGTGCATAGGGTTTGCATTTTCAATTATTTTCTGAAAGTGACCAAAAAACTCATAAGGAATAAAATAGATTTTATTGGCTTGGAAAAAAATGGCGTGGGCCAAAGCATTTCTTGTGTTTCAGCAGCTCCTTTCTGCTGTCTCAGTGCAAACTGCCTGAAGCTGGTGCGAGCCGGTGCTGCACAACTGCTGCACACTATCCATCATGTACAGGTGAAATGGCCCAGAAAAAAGCATTCCTCTGGCTATACATGGGCATTCTGATCCATACGAGGAGATTTTGAGGGTCTGGGAGAGAAGATAAGTTGGTCTGGACGAGCTGGTCTACTCTGGAACTGCAGGTAAAGATTCCTTTCAAATGCATCTGAAGAAATGCAGGAAAGCCTGGAACTGAGAGGCAGAAAAAGCCTGTCATGAATCCATTATTTACTTTTCATTTTGTTGTTGTTCTTTTCCCTCTTTTTTTGCTTGCCCCCACAGAGAAGAGACCTAAGTTCTACTTGCAGTTTTGCTTCATGACGTTGGACATGGCCTTTCACTGCTCCCTGTCTTCGTTTCCCATGTCTAAAGTGGGGATATTCATAGAAGCAGGGTCAGAAGGGAACTCCAGGTCAACGTCCAGTCCCCTCTTCCGAGACAGGAGCAGTTTTGCCCATGTCATTTCCAAAAGCAGTTTTTTGTTAGGCCTGTTCATAAGAACTGCTCGGGCTGGAAACTGCTCTTAAAAAGCAATAAATTCTTTGTAAACTTATGTGAAGTTTAAGCTCTTTTGAAAGCTTTGCTCCTTTATTGCTAGGATGTTTACCCTAGTATTTAACCTGAGTCACTCTTGCTGCAGTGTGAGCCTTCCTCTTCCCACTTTGGGCACCGTGTCCCTGAAGAACAGAGGTCTAGGGCAGTGATTTGTTTAAGGACTTCAAATGTGATACCAAACACTTTGAAAAATACTTGCAGGAAGCAGTATCTAAGATCAAGGTATTATCATGACTATTATTATTTTGTCATCAAAAGGCAGCTTTCCATACAAACATTCAAAGGATACTCAAACAAACAACGTGCCTAATCTAAGGGATTGGAGAGCACAGCTCCCAGAACTAGAAAACAAAACCCATTTAACGTCAAAGCAGGATGTGATTAGAGACCGATGGCATCTCTATGACCACAAACTTAATTGAAATTTAAGTACTCACTGCGGAGCAAAGCTGCCCATGATGGTGAATTCTGATTTCTTCTACCTTTTTATTGAGCGGGCAGGTGAGTGCCTTGTCGTTAACCTCTGGCAGAAACCATGATGTCAGGCTTAGGAACACCAAGCGTGGACAACTTCTACTCTAATTATAAGGCAGCAGTTTTCATGAGTACTAATGACTCTGTGCAGCATAAAACAATGGAAAAGCAGGTTCTTTTGGAGGTAAACACGAGGAGGAACTTCTTTACTTTGAGGGTGGCAGAGCCCTGGAAGAGGCTGCCCAGGGAGGTGGTGGAGTCTCCTTCTCTGGAGACATTCAAACCCACCTGGACACGTTCCTGTGGGACCTGCTCTGGGTGGCCCTGCTTTGGCAGGGGGTTGGACTAGATGATGTCCAGAGGTCCCTTCCAACCCCAGAGCATTCTGTGATTTTGGGGCTCCAAAAAGCAGCAGAGGAGCCACCCACATGGGGGGCGTTTCTCAATGGCACATCCCCAGTGCAAGCGATGGCCTCTCTGGGTCCTGTGCCCCCCCTGCACTGTGTTGGCTTTGCCGTCCCTCGTGTTTCCCAAACACGCTGTATTTTATTGGAAATCATACCCAAAACGCTGCCTCTGCCCCCCGTGTCGCTGCTGGTTTTGCAGCAGGGGCTCTGTGCGTTCAAGCTCTGCTCTTGCGAGGAGGGGAGGGGGGAACTCTGCCAGGGGGTACGCGGCCAGATCCTGCCGGTTTCTCAAAAATTAAAAGGAATTGGAATGAATTCATTCTTAATTAATTAACGGGGACTTCAACGTTGGGAGACACAGGATGCGGAGGAGAAGAAAAAAGAAAAAAAAAAAAAAAAAAAGGCCAAAATCCCTGGTTGTTGGACGTGGTAGAAAAGCTTTTTAGGAGATTAAAAAAGTCACGTTCAGGTGATTTGGGAAGAAGGCAGTGAGGGCTGGCTGGAGCCCGGGGGGTGCAGCCTCCAGCCCCACATGTCCCTCACCGGAGGGACATCTCCTGCCATCCAAGGAGCAGCACCGGAGCGAGCCACCCGCAGAAGTCCCCAGGGCTTGCCGGGGGGGTGAGAAAATATCAAACCTGTCTGGAAATCAAACAGCAGCGTCGCAACGGAGGGAGGAACAGAAAGAGAAATGAAACCAAAGCTGACACCCTTTGTAATTGAAAACATCCAATACGGAGAATCGTGTCGTCCCCCACCACCACCCCCCTGCTGCGGGTGGCTCGGGGGACGACACGCTTTCTCCTCACCCCTCGAGGCGGCATCGGGTGATGGAAATCATCCATCCAAATCATCCAAGGCGACTCCGACCCCGGAGCGGCTCCCCCAAGCCGCTGCCGGCTGTCAGAGAGGGCCCAAGGTGACGATGGCCACCGTGCCGTGGCTGGGGGCTTCTGGCAGCAAGCTCCGAGGCGAGCAGACGCGGCGCCCGTAATTAAAAAGCTCGTTTGCCGGGGATGTGAAGGACATGGAGCTCCCGTCGGGGTGGGCAGCCCCTGGGCTCTCCCACCGGCAGCAGCAGCCAGATGAACATCTCCCTGCGTAAAAATAGCCCCACTGCTGGAAGAAATCATCCCCGCCAGTACCGAAAAAAGCCCCGATGGAGCCCAAACCTCGTGCTTCAGCCTGGTGACGCCGTCCCTTCCAGCCCCCTGGAGCCCCAGCATGCTCACGGCGATGAGCAAGGACCCAAAAAACCTCAGAGTCAGCCCGGAGCAGCCACCAACTACGCAGGGATGAAAACCAGACACACGCAAAACAAAATACAACCCATGAGGATGCAGATTTCATGGTACGCTAATACTTCATTTAAAAGCATTACATTATCCTCAACGTTAATGGAAGCCACCTCAAAAAAAAAAAAAAAAAAAGGTGTTAAAATTGGAAAGGGGATGCTCATCTCTGCCCATCGCCGCAGTGATCTCTTGCTGATCTCCAAGTGGAAGCCGTACTTTAAATATATTCACATGCGCACGTCGGGGGGGCACTGTGAAAGCAGGACCTCCAGCAATCTGCACTTCCATCAATTAAAAATCCATGCAGGAGCGGGGAATGGCAGGCAGCAGAAAGCATTCGCAGTCCAGCTGGAAAGGCCAAGGCAGGTAGAAACGGGAAGGGAGGAAGGAGGGAACCGGGCACAGGATGGATGCTCGTGTCCCTGGAGGCTCCCTATCCCAGTCTGACCAGTTTGGGGCAGGCACCTCCAATGTGGCATCCCTGGAGCACACGAAAAGGGACCTCCCGAAGGCTTCCCAAGCCCAGGAAGGAAAAGGATGGGAGATTTTATGTGTGACGTGGGATTTTCCACCCTCACCCATCAGCGACACGTACCCGGAGGGTTCACTGCCGGCCTGGACCCCAGCGCAAGGAGCTGGCTGCGAGGGAGGGGTTCACAGCCACTGTCCCCAAGCCACGGCCACCAGGGCTCTGTCCCCACGGCCACCGCTATGGCGTGGGCGAGGAGGGAGGACGCGCTGCGGGCACCCACGGGAGCTGGCGCCTCGTCCTCCCTCCCCAGCTCCGTCCCAGGCAAGACAGTGGAATTAAGCGCAAGTTATAATTAAGACTGGATGTTTGAAGAGAAACATAATCTCCGTTCCGTGGGATTCGCCGGCACAACAGTAATTAACGTCTCATTAACATTCGCCTAATTAAGCAGTTTATGAAAGTGGATAGATTTGCATACTGCTCCACTTCAGCTTCAGTGCATCCAGCTACATCCAGGCACCAGAATTAACCCTTCCAGGACGTTCCCAGCCCCCCGCAAGACTTCCCAGCCCTGCAGGGCCACGAGCAGCCGTGACTGCGCATCTCACCGCGTGCTGCTACCCAAAACCGGGTAAAAACATCTCTTTCTCCATCGCCTCTTTTCCAGACAAACCCATCCAAAGCCCTTCAAACACTGGTCATCTATTTTTAAAGCCCTCAGCTGGCTGCGATGCTTTGCCCCGGATTCTCAACGTGTGCATCGGAGAAGCAAAAAAGCCTTGTCAGAGCTTCTGAAGACGGGGAGAAACGTCTCCTAACACATCTCATGCTTATATGCATTTCCAAATATTCTTTAATGTTTAAAAACAATGACTTAGAGATTAAAGAGACGCTCCAAATTCCAAACACCAGCTTAAATGAGGGATGCAACAAGATCGCTCGGCAGCTTCCAAAAAAGTTGTGACACGGAGACCACGTCCCCTCTCTTCTAGGGTCTTCCCCTTGTCGGGAGGAAAGGAAAACCATCAAGAGCAGTGACAGTCCCAAGGCCCCCAGCTGATGTCCTGTCCCTCTTGGGGACGGTAGGGACCAGGACCACCATTCCCAGGCGGATCCTGGAGCGGCGAGGGATGCATAAGGCATCCATCAAATAAGCCCATCAAATAAGACGCATCCCACAAGCAGCCCCTTGGCGATAAGTCACTTGAAGCGCTGGACATAACGTTTTCCGCTGTTAATACCGGCTTTCTCTTCTGGTGTTGGATTATTAAAGCCGCTGCATCCATCATGCGCTTAAAAAGACCACGTGCAACCTTGCCTCCCCCCAGCACCTCCTGGGCAGGGAGGGTAGGGGCGAGGGGGGGTTGGAAATGAGCTCTCTAGTTAGTGGCTGGAGTCAAGATGCAACTTTGCAGCAAATACAGTGGGAGAGAAAAATTCATGACGCAGCCTTTCATTGAAAATCGATAAAGCCCAGACCTGCCTGTGATCTACACGCTCCATTTATTCCCCGCCTGGCTTGCTGCATCTTCACCACCGGCCCGCTCGGGTTGGTCCAGGTCCTCACTGGAGGACGCAGTGCCCCCTGCCCACCTCTCTTCTCTCTGGGTCACGGCAGCGATGCCACCAGAGCCACGTTAGAGTGGGATTGTCACCTCCCTGAGCCTGGCAGTCCCAGGCTGGTGGCCCCGTGCCCCTGGCTGCAGCAAGCCGTGCTCCCAGGGATGCGACCCAGCACCCAGGAGGCAGCCGGGAGCGGGAGCCCAGCCCTGCCCTCGCCTGGAAAAGGCAATTTCAAAGTTTTCTTCCATCTCACGCCGGGTGCCTACAGCTACAGCAAAATGCCACGCTGGGCTCCGCCGGGGAAACGCTCCCGATTTACACTTGAAACACCTCCGTTCTTGAAAGTACATCTTCATTTTCTCCTCGCCCCAGCAACCACCAAACCTGACTGGAAGTGGTGATGGACCCAGCCATCCTCCTGAGCCAAGCCGGGGCATCCTCCAGCCCCGCCTGAGCCCCACGCATGGGACCCCCTTCACTCGTCCTGTCCTGCCCCCCCTTCCCCTCCGAGGGTGGCTTTGAGAGCCCCACGAAGCACCCAAAATCGCTGTAGATTTAGGCGTTAAACTGCCTTTAACCTCTTTTTTTTCCCTCCTCCTCCTCCCAAATCTCCCTGCCGATGCAGAAAACGCTCCCAGGAGGAGGGGAGGGGGCTGGCCCTGCGCTTTCCCACCCCCAGATAAGATGGGGGGGGGACAGATGGACACCCCGAAATGCTGGGGAGCCGGAGGAGCGCCTGCTCCCTCCCCATGCCGGAGTCGCATCCCTTGGTCATCCCTCCTGCAGCCAAACGCACCCCGACGCCGGGGTGAGGGGCTGATGCCAACCCCAGCCGGTGGGTGGGGGGGGATGTGGTGGGATTTGGGGGAGAAGTGGGTGCCCGTCTCTGCGGGGGGCTCTGCCTTGGCGCGGGGCTCTGCAGCACAGCCTGACCTACTTTCTCCGGCGGCACAGCCGTGCCAGCCGCAGCGGCGCCGCGGCGTTTCTCGTCCCCTCCGACACGTACAGACCTCTTCTCATAAACTGGCAGCGGGGTCTGAAGCCAGGGGGTGTCCCGTCCCCCCCACCTCCCCGTCCCTGCCGCCTCACAGCGCGGGCTGTCCCCTCCCTTGCCTCCGGCTCTCGCCGCCTTCGAAGGGGCGCCCTTCCCCTCCCTACCCTTCCCCGAAAAATTCGCAGCACATCCTCAGCCAAGAGGAGGATTTATTGATCGCCTTATCTGTGTCTAATCCCGGCCGGAGCGCCGCGATAAACGAAGCCGGCTAAATAAAATGCCTTCCCTGCAAGGTCTCTGGGCGGAGAGCAGCCGCCTGCTAGTGGGGTGCCAAGGGGGGAGCAGTCCCCCTCTCCCCCCCACCCCAGGGACCCCAGACCCACCTCTGCAGCCCATGATGGGGGCAAGGATTAATGTGCCCTGCGGCAAACACCCGTCCGATGCCGAGGGCAGGGGACAAAGCAGACCCAAACCACTCCATCTAATCGATGGTAAGCAGTTTAAACACTGTTTCTCTGCAGTTCAGGGAGCCCTAATTCCAGGCATGACCTGAATCTCTTTAAAGAGAGACGGGAAGGGGGGTGGGGGGCAGGCAGGCAAGGAAGAGGGAGAGCCAGAAATGCCGGGGATGCTAATTTTTCCCCAGTCCCCCTGTGCGGAACAGCATCTGGGGAAACAAAAAGCATCTGGTACGGAGAAGGGACCCCCACGGAGCGGGGACCCGATGGTGTGCGCTTGGAGAAATCCCAATTAACCCAGCCTGGACCGAAAACGCTCGACGCAAGAGCCAGCAGGACGAGGGATGTCAGATTTGCAAGCAGAGCCCGGGGTGCGCAGCCCCCAGCCACCTCCTCAGCACCAACAAAGCCCCCTGGAGACACGAGGAGGGAGCAGGGGGGACACGAGGAGGGAGCAGGGGGGGACACGAGCCAAACGCAGCCCTAACGCAGCACGGCTGTATCCATGTGGAGACGGCGAGCCTGCCGGGAAGCAGCGAGCTCGGGCTATAAAAAGCATTGGCAAGACACTGGGAGCATCCCAGAGCGGCGAGGGAGAGTTTGGGGTGGCCCTGCCCTCGGAGGGAGAGGTGCCAGGGTGGCGATGGGCTGCAGAGGATGGCACCGGCCACCCTGGACTGTGGCCAAGAGCCCCGTCTCCCCGGGATTCCCAAAGTAATGATCCGTGTGACAGCACTGACTAAGAGTAACTGCTGGTTTTCCAAAGGGAGACGGGGTGTGGAGGAAGGGGGACTGAGGTTGCCAACAGGGCAGGGTTGGCAAGCAGGAGTGATGCAGCTTGGCACCCGCAGCGCCAAGGAGAAGGAGAAGGAGGAGGAGGAGGAGGAGACAGAGAAGGAGAAGGAGGAGAAGGAGAAGGAGAAGGAGATGGAGATAGATGGAGATGGAGGAGGAGAAGGAGGTGGAGGAGGAGAAGGAGGAGGAGACGGAGAAGGAGATGGAGATGGAGATGGAGATGGAGAAGGAGGAGGAGGAGGAGGAGGAGGAGGAGGAGAAGGAGATGGAGGAGGAGGAGAAGGAGATGGAGGAGGAGGAGGAATCACCATCCCCTGCACCCCAGCAGTTTGTGGCACCAAGTGGCAAAGCTCCTTCAGCAGGGAGGTGCCATGGGGACCACCAGCCCGGGATCCCACTCCGCGTGGGAGCAGACATCCCTGGTGCAGTGGGACGGGGATGAGGCCACCAGCCCGACATCTATTCCTGACCAAGGCACACGCAGGTGGCCAAGAGCCTTTCCTTCAGCTTGGCGTGGCCCCAAATCGACTCCAGCCAACAGAGAGAGGCAGGGCTGCACTGAGCTTTGATCCCAAGCTGCTGCCACCCTGCTGTCCTCTCCTGTCACCCCATCCCATGATGTCCCCCACCGCTCTCCCGTGGAGAACCACAAATCTGCCCTCCAACCCTTCCTTGGACACCTGAGCTTTGCCGGACCCTGTTCCAAGCACCGCAGAGCAAAGGGTTAATGGGTGATGGGGTGGAGGGGGAGGCTGGGATGTCCTTCCCCCCCTCCCAGTACCCCCGATGGGACCCGCAGGGGCACCCATCGCTGCAGCCACCCCAACTTCAGTAGAGCCCAGCAGGGCGCGCAGGGACCTGTCAGGTCCCATCATGACTCACACATCCATTTCTCCCTTCAAGCCAGGAAAAAAAAAAACAACAAACCATATTTTTCACCAAAAAAAAAAAATTTAAAATCAGACAAACAGTTGAAAAACTGGAGATAAACAGAAGGGAGAGGAGATGGAGGCAGCTAATGAGGTCCCCGGCCCCGTCACGAGGAGAGCACAGACACCGCTCTGGCCGGCAGCCATCCCACCCCCTGGGCAAAAGGAGCACCCAAGGGATGGCACAGCCCGGCACGGCCCCGGCACAGCCCTGGCACGGCCCCCGGCAGCCGTCCCTAGGCCGGCGGAGCGGCCAGCATCGGGGACAGGACCCCCGGGCATCCTTAAAGCAGCGTCCAGGCGCCCGGATTTATTTTTCCCCCCTCGCTCTAAAACACCCATGAGCTCAGCCATGCTCAGCCGGGGAGGAAGCCCCC